>JAHHFK020003712.1:0-139940 GCA_024533555.2 Aedes koreicus
AAAAATCACGGCTGAGAACGACGAAGTTCACTTGCCACATGACGAAGTTCACTTGGAGGAGGTACTTTGGCGACTGTATGAATGCGAAATACGGGTCAACAAGGACAAGTTCGAGTTCTTCGCAGACAAGATTGAGCACTGTGCATAGTCGATCAATAAGGACGGTATTAATAAGATCCGGAAAAAGGTGCAACCAATCCAGGAAATGCCGAGGCCGAAGAACAAGGATGAGGTGCGGTCAATCGTCAGATTCGTAAATTACTTCGGGCGGTTCTTTGAGAACTTGAGTACGGTGTTGTATCCTCTGAACAATTTACCCAAGAACGATGTTCCTTTCAGATGGAATGCGAAGATTTCTTCAAGAAGGTGAAAGAACAGATGCAATCCGCCAACTGCATTGTCCATTACTCACCAGAATTGCCACTGCTGCTTGCTACGGACAGTTCGCCCTACGGCGTAGGGTCCGTGCTAAGCCATCCTGACAGATCGGAACGTCCGATACTATTCGCGTCTTAAATTCTCAACCGTGTGCAGAAGAGTTGCATGCAGATGGACAAAAAGGCGTACGCCATTATATTTGGTGTGAAAAAATTCTTCCAATATATAAACGGCTGAAAGTTCACTTTGCTTACCGACAATCAAGCTATCTCGAAGATCTTCGGGGAGTACAATGGGTTGCCGGTCGTGTCTGAGTTAAGGATGCGACACTACGCTGCCTACTTGCAGAGTTTCGATTACGAAATACAATTCCGTAAGTCTGCCGATTACAGCAATGCTGAAGGATAGAACGAGATTGAAGAATTAAATACAGTGGATTTGGGTTAAATCTACGCACTACCCTTGACTGCTGCTGATTTAGGTCAAGTTGCTGATGGGGATCAAACGGTACAAAAACTTTTGCAAGGAATCAAGCATGGACAGTTGGTGGAAGCGAAGGATCGCTTCGGAGTAGACCAGCACGAGTTCTCCCTGCAAAAAGGATGCTTGCTTTGGGGAATTCGTGTGTACGTGCCTACCGTTCTCCGAAAGCGTGTTCTGGAGGAACTACACTCTACTCATTTCGGTACAACACGTACAAAGTCGCTGGCAAGAGAGGATACAGCTGGTGGCCTGGTTTTCGGATCGAGACATTGAGGAAATGGTGGCGAATTGCGCTGACTGTCCAGTCGATACGCACTGAGCCTGCGAAAATGAACCTTCATTGCTGGGAAACTCTCTAGTACCCCGTTCCCCAAAGGGTCCATGTTGGATTTTTGCGAGAGCATTCTTGGATACCTACTTTTTCATCTACGTGGATGCATTCAGTAAGTGGCCGGAGCTGCGGTATGCTGTACGTCTCGACGATGGGCGAATCTGGGAGCGCCACATTGACCATGTAGTCGGTGTGGCGCTGATCTACGGGGAGATTCGGTAAACACTCCAGGAGAGGAAAAGTTTATTGAACGCTGCGAACCAACCACTTCTGCTGCTGTTGCTGTAACGAGTCCGGCTGAGGAAACTACTTTTGTGGTGCCACTGGTGCCACCCCATCATGATGCTGCTACAACGTTGACGTCTACACCTGGTCGGGAGCGCACTTTAACTATGCATGTGAAGTGGAGGTGGCGTGTTGGAGTCCGCCTCTCCTCCACGCTGATCGAGTCGGGTAAATCACGCCCGCGAGTGATTCTATAACGTACATCATTTATTATAATTTAGGGTGCTTTCTCCAAACGAGGGGTAGTTGTTCTATCGTTATACTCACTTTTCCCCCAAATACCATACCCGATCCATCATAACATTGGTCACCATACCTTGTTTTGATAAAAACCCTTACGCCTGCTGCGTGAACAATAAAAAGGAATTTATATCAAATATAAGTTGTTTGATAACTGTTTTGTATTATTTATATTCGGCCGTCACAACACTGTTGCTATTAGGAAGAAAAATTCATGTTTTTCTAAGCAAATAATCATCTTTCCAATGAGATGAAATAACCGATTCACAGAAAAAAACTAATTAATTTTAACAAGCGCGTAAAATTTCCCCTCGTTTAATTCCAAGCCAAAGGAGGCGTAAACAACAAAATTGATTGAAAAATTTCATGTGCTATACAACAATGTTTGCAATCTTTCATGCAACAGGCTAGATGCAGGCGTTATCTGGCTTAACGTCACATGAAACATCCCATTATTTTCTGCCAAATCTAGCATTCCCTTTATGTGCATTAGATAACGCAGAAAATTCAATGTTTCTTTTTATCTGTGTTCTTTTCAAACCCCCTATTATCTTAAATCGATGGAAAAATGTGGCAAAAACTGCTAACTTTAGAAATCCATTGAGGTGAAAGTTACAAGATTCATTAAAACGTTGGCCGAATAACATCACCACTTCGAATTTTTGAAGGAACTAATCGTAGAAACCATATAAATTTCGAGCAGGATATATCAGTCCCTAAGGGCATCTCCAGCGGCGGTCTATTTTTAGATCAACTTTATACTTGCTTTGCATAAGCGAAACATGAATAGAACAACACCGGTGTTGTATTTCTTGTTTTTAAACCCGCCAACACCTGTCATCCTGTCGATCATTCAGAGCTCAGAAGTTTTTTTTTCAGAGATCGCAGATTTTTCACAAACATTTTGCCATTGATTGGTTTGACCAAATAATTTTTGATTCCAGTAGTGCGTCGTTAGCTGATGACAAGGAATACTTGTTCTTTCGTTTGGCTGAAGGTGTGTGTGTGTGTGTGAATGCATGCATTTCATTAAAACGATTTTAGATAATGCTGATTTGTAGTTTGGCAGCGGATAAACAAGAGTCGAAACGGAGAGGGTCACGTCCTGGATGACGCCCCAACGTCGACCGTGATTTCCGTTCCGGTAATCAGAAGCTGTTCCATGAATACTTTTGCGACACTCAAACCTACAAAGAGAAGCACTTTCTGCGTTTCCGCATGCCAAAGGAGGTGTTCCTGGACATTATGCGACAATTAGAGTCAACTAAAGGCATCTCTAAAATTTATCGGTATGAGCTATTTGCAATCTATCAATAAACAGATTGTTTACTTTGACGACTTTCATTTCCGAGCAATAGAAATACTATTCGGAATCTCGGAACCTCCACATTTCGATCTAGTCAGCGTTTTCTGGAAAATGCAGTGACTGTAAAAAAAAAACTAAGACAAGCATTCGTTATTTAGGAATCAAACGAAAAGCGCCGGGAGCAACTTGAGATAATTATCAGCATCCGAGGTGAGCAACACAACTTTTTGTAAGCCGCCAGCATCACACGCAGCAAACACGGCTACTTTTCGGCTCACAAATATACCTCAGAATATACTCAATAAAATTGAGTTATTTTTTAGTAGAAGCTGAAATTTTACTCAATAATTGGTATTATCAAGTAGCGTGTAGTGTTTTGGAACGGCATTTTTCTTGTTCCAAATTCCTGCAAGAATAGATCAAAACATATACCAGTTTTAAAATGATGCAAAATAGATCCAGTACAAAACAAAATTTAAAACACCGGTGCAGCGATGTTTTTGCGTTTGGTCTGAAAAATAAAACCAATCCACGATTTGGATCGCCGTTGAAAATGCCCTAAAACTTTGATGGCGCACTTGTAAATTTCAACTGTACCGTGTAAAACCCTTCGCCATTCAATTTTTTTTATTCATCTTAGCTCATCGGACTTATTGCCTACATGTCTCAAACTTAAAATTAAAAAGTTCGAGCATTCGAAGATTCGCCAAATTCTTTGACAATCTCTGGGAAAAGTCGAAACCAATCGGCTGCTTAATGTGATAAAACGACATAACCATACACTTTGGAATGCTGATCATAAGTTTATTCCTACGACACCAATCAGTGAACAGATCAACTATCGTTTCAAATGGCTTTCCTACATAATTAGAAGCGTCAAAGCAGCGGGTGGATAGTATAGACACTGTAAATAGACCGGACAACGCAAAATCATACAATCTGCCAACCCTGAAAAATGTCATAAATTTGAGCAATTGATCTGGCACCACTTGTATTTGTACAAACTTGAAGTAAACGCGGCTAAAAAAAGGCCGGCGTCGGTGGTGTAGTGGTAAGCGTGACTGCTACTTGGCACCCCAGTGGGTCTGGGTTCAATCCCAGTCGACGTCGGTGGTTTTTCTGAGCCGAAAAAATCTGGTCATGTCTTCCTTCGGAAGGGAAGTAAAGCCGTTGGTCCCGGTTCATATTCATGAGTCGTTAGGTAGGGTCCAGGTGGTGGAGTCGTCTTCCTGGCGTCGGTGATTGTCACCATGCGAGGAAATAGGCCGACGTAAAATAAAAAGATAAAAAAAAGGCTAAAAACAGATTCGGTTTCGATGTTGGTAGTTTGTTTTGATTCCGTTTGAAGATATTCATTAAAAAGCATAGTGAAAAGTGCCGTGTAAAAAATGATTTTTTTGGAGCGAAATTGTGGCAATAACTCGCGATGTGAAGTGAATTCTGTGGGTTTCTTCCGGTTTCCAAAGAAAGATAATATAAGGCAGAAATGGCTTGCATTCTGCGGCCTTTCGGAAGATTTTCAGATTCTAGGAAGCCATAGGCTGTGCAGTGTAAATAAAAAATCCTATAATTTGTTTTCTCCATTACTAATTATAACAAATATATCCAGTTACATTTTCTTGCTAGTGATCTCTACTTCGATAAGAACGGAAAGACTCGAAAAGTCCAGGATGCTGTTCCGTTTTATGACAATTTCATGCAGTTGAGTACCAGGAAGAGAAAGAGAAGTAGCTTCGAAGATTTGATCAAATTGTTCATGCGCTATGGCTAGAACACGTCGCATTTGTAAGTCGGGTTTCGATGCAGTTCATCGTTGATTGCGTTCAAGTATCATCCGATGCTGAGCAGGCTGCAAGAGGTTTTCCTGTATAAACTTCAAGTCTTTCCGCTCGCCATTTTCTGGTACTCTTAATAACCTCAAATAATGTAGCCATAGCCTCAACAACAGCTAAAATAGTTTGTACTACAATTTCGGGACTTAATGTATCATTTGTAAAAACGATAATTGATAGTGCTGTGAAATACACGTTGAAATGGTGTTCCTATGCTCGGCACTGTGTAGAGAAAGAATTTTGTTCATTTGTAGTAATCCAAACGGCTATAAATAATACACCGAAAATACTTACATTTACTGAATATGGAAGTAGAAAATCCCTTATTTGTTCATAATTGGCTTTTGCCAAAACAATACTTGATCACAATACTAGCTCCTTTAAAGTGAATCAAAAGTAGACAGTCCGTTTGGCTGCCCTTTTTGACAGGTCGTTTGGCTGCATAAGACAATTGTTGTCCGGTCTATATACAGAGTCTATAGTGGATAGTCATGAAGAAAACAAATATTTTTTGGGCTCAGGAAGTACTAGCACACCGGTCCCAAGCTCGGTCCCAAACTCGGTCTCAAGCTTAATGATTCGCCCCTAAGAGCGTAACGCACACCAATACACTCTCAAAGATTCTGTCATAATAACATGGCGAATCAAAAAAAAAAAAAAAAACAAGTGGCAAAAAGGAGTGAAAAAAAACAAAAGGGTTGGGGGGGGGCACACTGCAAGGTGTTTTGTAAATGAGGGGTCAACAACAGTGGACCAATTTTAAATTGTTAGTTAAATTTTTTGTGTGTGGGAAAGCCTTATAAAAGTGCACAGACACAGTGGGGGGTTATTTTTTTTTTTTTTATTTAATTGGATTATATGAGTTGTTGGAGTATGGAGTATGTGGGTGTGTGTATTTGGGAAAAAACCGTAAAAATGGTTTTCCAACGTATAAACAAGCGTCAAAGTCATTTTAGCCCATGGTAGACTATCTTAATTTGAAAGTGTTCCAGATTATTCGAAAATTTCTGGAATATAGATCTACAGATCTTGACATCAATCGCCATATTAAATTACTTTTATGATTTATTCATTAGCCTCAAAACTTCTTGTTGGGATGAAAAGATGACAAGGTCTAGTTACTAGAATTATATACCAAATAACTTTTTTGACGTCAACGACAGGCGTCAAAGCCTCACTTTGATCCACAGACACACGTTGAAGTTTTCTAGGTCAACCGAGATTTCCTTGGAGTATAGACTTCTATATCTATAGACTTTGAAATCAACTGTCAAATGGACGACTTATTATAAGCATCAAACCTTCATTTCAGTCCGTACACACGTTGAGTAGTCTATGTTTATTTTCAAGTATTCTACACAGAAAAAAATGAGCCGGCATCGGTGGTGTAGTGGTAAGCGTGACTGCTACTTGGCACCTCAGTGGGTCTGGGTTCAATCCCAGTCGACGTCGGTGGTTTTTCTGAGGCGAAAAAATCTGGCTACGTCTTCCTTCGGAAGGGAAGTAAAGCCGTTGGTCCCGGCTCATATTCATGAGTCAATAGGTAGGGTCCAGGTGGTGGAGTCGCTATCCTGGCGTCGGTGATTGTCAAAGGGGAAGGAAAAAAGGTTTATGGAGGGGGTGTATGTGTTTTGGGATTTGTTGTTTTTGGTTGCTGGGGGGGACCCGAATAGAAATGGTGATGTAAAAAATATTAGCAGACATCTTCCAAACATTAAATTTGAATGTGGGTTGTCGTATTCTATATGTATTCAGAGTTCGAAGTTACGCCCTAGTACATATAAATACAACATATTTAAACTTCACATTAAAAACAAACGTATTGATGATGTTAAATTTAACATCAGAACACGTCCTATAAAACTAGAATCTAAAATTACATGAAAATCAAACGTTATGTATGTGTGAAATGTTGTGTACCTAAGACATCTAAACACATCTGATGACATTAGAATTGGCCGTTACCTTAGAAATAAACTTCATTCTACTGTAAAAGAGTGCAGGTCTATAGCATAAGAAAACTTCTTACAACATAAGAATGAAACGTTACAATAGAACGATAGAACCAAAGGTCTTTGTGAAGTAAAATGTTGCATGCATAATAAGCCAGAATACATCCTGTGTCATAACAATCACACGTTGCGTTGAAATCCATGTCCTTTCAGATTATTTGGTTTTAATGTTATTATCTACAACTGAAAACATCCGGAAACGATACACGGTCACGTTTTTCTACAACTGAATGCATCATACATCATCTCTTTTATTGGAAAAAAATCGACACTTGAAAACATATGTAAGATGTTTATTCATAACCTTTAATACATCTGAAAACATCAAAAATCCTTTGACTATGCTGTTTTATTCAAATACATTTGAAAACATCAATAAGCTTTGATACCTTAAAACATCAGAAAAACATTTTGTTTGAATGTCAAAAGTAAAAAAATCATGACATCAAAGGGACATTGGAATAGAAAAAAATTGTTTGAAAATGTCTGATGTTAACATCATGTTACCTTGCCTAAATACAGCGAAATCGTTCTGATCTCTAATGTTCAACGTAAGATTTACATTTTAATTTCATGTTGATGTTGACATTGAAATCAGACATCAGCCTGATGTAAATTTTTATTTTCGGCGCTCGCTTGCCCAGCAATGTTTACTATATTTTTGCTTCCAACATAAGTAAACTGCCTGGTGGCCCGGACCTTATATAAACGTCTTTGACATGGCGGCACTTCGATGTGCGCCTCGCCGTGTCGCTGCAACAAAATTGACAGTTTTTTCACCCATCTCGCATGTTTTGTGCATTAAGTTAAAATTAAGTATAAGATGAAAACTCAATTTTGGGTAATTACATTTCAAATACCAATAGGTAAAATTTTCCTAATGTTGGGTACTAATATTTCAAGTGCCAATGAGTAAAATTTACCTAATGAATTATCGAATTAATTGGGTGGAAAAAAAATACGTTGGCAATCCATATGTACTAGAGGAATCCAACTTAAAAAAAGAAGAAGACACCGAGTGGTGATGAATCTGACAGTTCCCATGAAAAGGATTGGACGAAAATTTTAAAATGCTTCTAAAAAATTCAAATGAAATTTTAATTAAAAGCGGTTTGTTGTATGATGTAAGAAAAATCCAAAACTGCACAAAAGGAGCATTCTTTTAATTTTACTTATAATTTTGCTAAAAATGTTTTTATTGAGTAGTTTTGGATTTTTCTTACATCATACAACAAACCGCTTTTAATTAGAATTTCTTTTGAATTTTCTAGAAGCATTTTAAAAGTTTCGTCCTATACATTAACATGGGGGCTGTCAGATTCACCACCACTTGCCCAAGTTACCACAAGCATTATATTATTGCTCTTATTCAACACAAAATGTACATCATTAATGCGGCATCGCATCAATTCAACAGTTGTCAAGTAATGAAGCGTTAGATTAGCTTTAAGAATATAATGATGCATTACCAATGCAATGATACATTACCAATGCAATAATGCTACTTTAGCAATGTCTTATTGCATCACAAAGGATATAGGATTAGTTCGATCTTAGTGGGGCCCTTTTCAGCTTTAATCCAACTTCAATGATGCACTAGACGTAATACATATGCCCTATATATGCATGCTATTACAGCCTCGTGGTTACTTGGGCGGTGTCTTCTTCTTTTTTCAACGGTTCTAACAGAAAAAAAAAATAACAAAAATTATGTTTTTTTTTTAAAAATATAATGTGGGGTGTTTAATTACAGGGGAATTTTAAAATTTTGGGTTTTATGGAAGGGCAGGGAAATTACAATGGATAGAAAAAGGGAGGAATATATTTAAAAGGGAGAGAAAAAAAAAGAAATGTAATGTTTTTTTCGAAAGATAAAAAACAAAGAAAATTTTAAATATTTTTTTTGTGATGGGAAAAAAAAAACAAAATATAAGGGGACAGGGCGTGGGTGGGGGGGGAACGGAAGGGAAAAGGAGAAAAAAAAGGGGGGGGTAAAAGAAGGGGGGGGGGGAGGGGGCACGCAGAAAAAAAAGATTGTACATTCGACAAAATATTTGGTCAAATTTAACAAAAATGTTTGTCATCTGAGGACTAACAAACATTTTTGTTGAATTCTACCCAATATGTTTGTTGATTCTACAACTATGATAGTTACAGATACATCTCAGTATGTTTGTCCTATCAACAATCGTTTTGGTTGCATTAGCAATTTTATTTGTCGACTCAACCCTCTGCTTTGTTGAAATGACAATGCCATGCTAGTTGTTTTAACAAACATGTTTGTTAATCTGATAAAAATGTTCAGCTTGGATTTTGAGCTTATTTTTTCATTTTTAAATATTAAGTTTTATTCATCAGTTATAATTTACGTTTAAATTCAACCTGAAAAATTACCTACAGCGCCATTGATTCAATCCATGGATACACCCAAGTAACCACAAGCATTATATTATTGACTTATTCAACCCAAAATAAATTGGTTTAGTAGTCGGTCAACAGTTGTCAAGTATTGAAGCGTTAGATTAGCTAAAGAATGTAGTGATGCATTACCAATGCAATAATGCTACTTTAGCGATATCTTATGGCATTACAAAAGATATAGCATTAGTTCGATCTTAGTGGGGCCCTTTTCAGCTTTAATCTAACTTCAATGATGCACTAGACGTAATACATATGCCCTATATATGCATGCTATTACAGCCTCGTGGTTACTTGGGCATTTAGTTCGGTCCTCTAAGTATGGCATAGGTATAGGCATATGGCTAGCTCCTCTATTTCTTTACGTTCTATAATGCGAACCATGGGCAACTTGTATTTATTTGCTGAAAATAAAAAAAAAACTTAATACATATTACCGTTTTCATGATTATGCCAATATTACTTACTGATGAATGCTCCTGCGACCTTTAAGGAGACGACAAATTTCTTGAGTAAATTAGCCAAATCTAGTTCGTCAGGAGCCTGCTGCTGGAATTCCTACGGATAGTGATTTCGTATCGCCTAGCTCGGACTCAGCCATTTTGTACGTTTGAAATATCACTCAGGTAAACTCTGTGTTTTTTTTCGTATACACTTGAAAAAAAAAATACACAATATCTACAAACCAGTTTGTTCGATCGAATAACATCATGGAAGATTTAACAAAAAATGATTGTTGATTTGACAAAATCTAATGGCTAGTTCAACAAACCAGATTTGTTGAAGTCAACAAACAGTTTTGTTAATTCAACTATGCAAATTTCCTGTGCGTGTATAGTTTAACTTAAAATTGAGTTGTTTTGGTCTTCAAATTAAAATATAAACAAATTAGGTTTGGAAATACCAGTTTAAAGATTGGGTCGGGAAAAAAGGGGGGCGTTGGTTTGGGGTGGGTTTTGGTATCACGTGGGTAAAAATTATTGAAATTTTGGGTAATACTAGTTTAAAATGTTATGTTTATGTGTGCAAAATTTTATCTGTTAAGTAGTTTTCAAGATGCATTCGAAACAAGAAGAGCTACGCCAGCAAATCTTGGGCGCGGTGATCGATAATCCTGGTCAGTCGCATAGATAGATCGGCAAAAGGCTTGGAATCCACCATTCCACCGTGTCCCGCGTTGTGAAGATGTTCCAGGAGACGAAGACCATCGAGCGGCGCGCTGGAAGCGGCCGAAAACCGAAAACGGAATAACCAGAGAAGGCGCGGAAGATAAGGCAGTACTTTAAGAATAACCCGAACCTTTCCACCCGAAACGTGGCCAAAAAGGTCAATTCGTCGAAGTGGTTCGTCCAGTAGACCATGAAGCGGGCTGGGCAAAGCCTCGCCCAAGATCTCATGAGCAGTGTTAAGAGAAATGTACGAGCATTCAGCTTGGGGGAGGAAATTAAATAAATAAATTATGCCAAAACATAGCTAATATATATTGATTTGATCCCTGAACATTTGAGAAGTATCCGATTTAAAATGAATTTTTGGTGATCATTTTTGTGTGTCTCATTTTTTCCGAGTCCAGTCTTTACAATAGTTAATGGTCCTGATTAAATTTTCAAACATTGTTGATAATATACAAAGATATATAAGCATATAACCAACAATATAACAAATGACGATGTTGTAAATCACGACATGACGGCAGGTGTGTGCCAATTAAAATTTTTGGAATAAAATATCGAGCATAAATTTTTTTTTAATTTCAGTATATCTATCACTACTGACTAGATGGGTGAATTCTACCTACTTCAATTTTTTAATTCATCCAACTGGTAACCTCACTTGACAGAACTCAACGTTGAGTTTTTTTAATACTTAGTTTTGGGTACTTTTTTCTAACCTGTAGCCAATGGCTGCTTAGCAACAAACTGACTAGCAACAGGCTGCCAGGTCAACGACTGCCTAAAAGTGTACCGTCAGCTACCAATTAAACGCAGGCCACTAGCCTCTGTTACTTATATTTTAAAACTGTGATAGTATAATACTTTTTATATGCACTAGCTAAATAGTTAATTAGGTATGCAAAACTTTATTTCGAAAATAAGTTTTGATCTGCATATATCCCTCAACATCCTCTCTTACATAATTACTACATCACTTCTGAAATAAGTTGTTATTATTCTAAATGACAATCTAAGCAGTGCTGTAAATAGCCATTTCTAGTCAATGCAATTCATTTGCTAAAAGTTCATTCCAGAAGCTGATTTTCAAAATATCACATATGATAAAATTGTTGTGCTTGATTAGTTCCATTAGTTTGAATATCCAAAAACTTGTCTCAGAATATCTGGATATTCAAGTGATATAACCCATTGAATTTCATTTGAATATTACAATGCATATAAGACTATCGATATACCAGTTAGGACAATGCACTGTTAGACAAAGTTGTAGAGTTAGTCGAGAGCTTCAATTTTATAACACACCATTTTCTGAAATTTAATTTCTGAAGCAAGTTATCGGTTGATAATCCAACTGAGTCAAAATGACTTTTTACTGCACTGATTCTGAGTATTGTTTTATATCATCATTATAATTGATGTTTCCTTAATATACTGTTTATTGAATTAATCAGAAATTGATGACGTTGAAGATGTTTTTTTTGGAGTGGCACCATAGAATTCCTATTTGCGAATCACTTCTTATCCCATTTAAAAATAACTTCTCAGAATATAAACATGATCAAATTTTAATTTTGAGGCACTCGAATTGACTTAACATTCAAGCAGCCATTTAACAGCTAGCAGGCATTGTTAATCAGGATTTAATGAGTGAAACATGCGGATAATGGCAGTTGGTAATCTTCATTGTGATCTATTTAATTCTTAAATTGATAACAGTTGAAGTGCTCAGAAGAAAACTCATCTAGGAAAGCTTCCAAAAGAAACGATATAATCCAAGGTAGAGTAAATTGTTGAAGTAATAAACAACATGTCTCGGAGATAGTCTATTTTTGTGCCTTATGCAAGTGCAGGGTCTGCCGACGACATATCGCACGGACGACGCGAAAAACACTCTCAGCCCCCAGCATCGTTATCCTTTGTTGCTTCCATGCTCATCTTGGTAGTTTCGGAGAGCATGTAGTGTGATGAAAATAGAGAAAATTTATGGTCCCACTACTATTGGTGGCCAAGTCGAGCAAAGAGCTCGAAAAGAAAGTTGCACTCCACCCTCTGAATGGGGGAGTGGTTCCCATCAAATACAGCCGGTTGTAGGTTGCGAGAAAATACAAGAAGAAAAAAGCATTCCGAAACTGTTTGCGCTGAGTGGTGGGTGATAGTGCCATAGTATACCAACCAACCAACCAGGCTGTCTTTACCCATATGTAGGTAGGTATGATACGGTGAAACGTTGTTTCGCATTTTACGATTTGCCAGACAAGTCACACATCCATCCAGTAGGATTGAGGAGCGTAGAAAGTAGGGTGAACACATGTTTGGAAGATAATTGCAGTTACCAAGTAATGCAACAGTGTAATTATTTTTCTAAAGCCTTTTATTAGTTCGATGAACATTGATAAATTATTTTGCTGTAGAAAAATATTAATTTAATAATTGCAATTAACAAAACGGAGTGTTTGTAGAAATAGTACTGTCTGTTGAATATAAAAAATTTAATTTTATCTGAGGAACTTTGTTAAATTGTTCAAACATCGACAACCTTTGGAACCACGAAATTTCCTAGATGTCCATGAAACTTTGTGTAACTTTTAAAAAAATTTCAAGTTAAATTTATTTTGAAGAACATGGAATAGGTTCAACAGGTTTGGCAGAATTTCGTACGAGACGAACAATTTTTTTCTGAAAAATGTTTTAGATCCCATGTAATATGTCATCTTGCAAATACTATTGCTCGGCAATTTAAGCCTTTTATGCGGTTTCTGGCATCAGTTTTAAATTTGTTTTATCATATGTTTAGGCTGAAATTAGTTTGGAATAGTATTAATTAAGTTACACCGTACTTACGGTTTAGTATAATAATAATTTAGCAATCATACAGAAATTTGCCTCACTGATAATGCTGTATGATAAACATATTTCAGCTCAAGAACACTAGTTTCATAAACCGGGGTCAACCCTGGTGTAGTGGTTAACATCCATATCTCTCACGCCAAAGTCACGAGTTCAAATCGCACCCCGGACGAGCTACAAAAAACTCTTATAGAAACACAACAAATCTTTTTCTCAACATTTATTTTCTCTAAGTATGTTGCTTTACACTTTTGCAATAACAAATTTAAATTTCACCCTCACGTCCAAACTTTCGGAACTTTAACTTGACTCTTGCCATCAAGATTTGGACAAGCTTCTCTCCTCTGGTTTTGTAAGCTTTTGTCCACTTCTGCTTGAAGTTTTGAACCGATTTTGACTCTCCTTCCATTTTTCGACGATCAGCCTTAATTATTACCTAAAATATCTCGATCGGTCGGAGCTCTGGACAGTTTGGAGGATTATATCACGAGGTACCACAATGACATTATTCTCCTCTTACCATTTCTTCGTCACTTTTGGGGGGGAAAAGGCCAAAGGGGCAAAACCGGGTGGTTTGGGGATGGTGGTTTTGGAGGGGGAATTGGGGGTTTTGGGGGGCATTTTTTGTTGTGGATTTTTCTTTTATTATTCCGGGTGGGGGGATGGGTTGGTGGTTTTTCCCCATTGATTTTCGGGAGATGGATTGCCAAAACGTAATATTTTTTCGCAAATTTTATCTTCTATTCTTTGAGGGCTGCAAAATGGTGAGTAGACAACTGGGATGGAGCGTACGTCCCCGCAACATAGCACTGGTCCTCACAAGTTCCTACCTCATGCTTCCACGGGTCAAGAGATGACAAAGACCGCCAGCTAAGGGGTTGCGTACTTAGCTGGTAGTGCAGCCTGGGCACTGTTGTCCTTCTGACTTCAGCTAGATTGAGGAGGTGCGTTCCGAGCGTCTGTCCACCAAGGAGGTGCAGCTCAAACAGCTCCTGGCATCCAGCGGTTGAGTAATAAACGCTGTATCGCGTCAGCTATACCTTAGGAAGCAGTTCCACCAACGCGATGTAGAAAGGTGGCATGCTGAAATCTTACCCTACCACAAAAAATGGAAGTATTCTTTATACGGTGTATAATTTCAGATCATCTATGGAATTCCCAAGTGTTGTTTAATAATTTTAATTTTTTTGTTTCCTTCGTGGCAATGATAATGCAAGTACGTCTACAATTGCAGCTGGACATCAGTCTACAGACATGCAGACAGTACAAATATAATTGTTACTATCATTTTATATTATAACATCCCTTCACAATATTTTTAAAGCTATTTTCAGGTTCGCATTTATGCATCGTCGTAAGTTTTAGCCGACCTAACCCACGATATGTATTTGAAAAGATAGGATGGTTTTTGACGTTTTTGTTTAGAAAGGATCATACGACAAATTCTACTAAATAAAATTTCAAGAAAAGTTTAATAATTCAAAAACTAAAATTGTTTATGATCTCTCATTTTCTATTGCACAGATATAAAGAATTATTTATGGGCCCAGTAGAAAGCAAGAGTTATCGGAGAATCCAAATTTCATTTTTCTTTTTCTCTCTGTTTTTTTTTTCTTTTTTGTGGATTTATTAAGCTTCCGTTTTTGGGCAGTAATCATAATCATATGAAAGTTATTTCGGCTAATTGTTTGCTTAAATTTTCTTTGCTATTCTGCTTGGCTGCCCGGTGATCAACTTTCTTTCATTATATCACTTTGGAAATTTTCGCCATTTCAGAGTTTCAATCATCTAACATCACAGCAGAAAAGACAAATAGGTGCATTTAATTTTTATGTGTATACTATTACAACATCGTATTGTTTTCATCATATCATCATTATATATATTAGTATATCATATTGAAAATATTTACTAAAAGATTAATAATAATAATTAAATTTCATTTGCTTCAAGTTTACAAGGAAATTGATTCCAGATAGTATGTACAGATATTTTATTTCATTGTATGTAAAGGTGTTTTTCTATGAATTTAAATCATTGAATATTATTAAAATTAATAAATGCTCTTCAATTCTGCTGATTATGTATATCTATATGTCATGAATAAATACATATTTTTTTGATTCATGTATAATTAAATGGTTTATATTTTATTTAGTTGCAATAAGACCTTCACATTCCAGAGTTATATTCATCTGCCACTGATTGAGCTGTAAAGATGCACCAAGCTGCATATGATTATCATATGCCTATTATTACAATTTTAACTATTTAACATCATATTATTTTATTTATAACCATATTTAAATTACAGGATGACGAATTCCAACCATGGCATATTTTAATTAAATATTATAGTATATTTCATTGCTCTATTACATACTACATTTATTGCATATTATGACATATTATGTACATTATATATAATAAATACTGGGTTGGGAAGGAGCATCAGGGTATCATTCAAGCTGAAATTGGACGATGGTTTGATTGACTGCCTGAGTCTAGGAGGGAACGAGCATTATCATTTTCTTTATCCTACCGATTCGATTGCGATCCTGCGAATTCTACTCCAACAGTTTCAGTGAGAGTGACGCGCCCTTCTTAACAAGCCATCCTGTAGAAAGCTTAATAAGTATTGCGAATTGGGTTATTCGAATTGTTGGATCGTATCGTTGGAAGGAGATTCTTAATTTCCCGTGGATTTCGCGTGAGTGTCTCTGCTTACGGGTCCACCCCTCCGTTTTTGGCCCTTCATACAGCGATATTGTGAATTCAGATCGGTGGCTCAATTTGATCTTGCTATTAAGTGGAGCTGCATCCAAGCCCAGGGCATGAAGGGATGGTGGCTACCATACATACATACATACCAACCAACGATAGTATTGATCGCGGAGACCGCGAAAAACGTGGTAAAAACACTAGTTTCTTTTCGTGGACGCGTTCTTAACAATCGTACCGGACGGTGTACCAGAACGTAGATGAGGATCGCTAATGCGTCTTGGGTCGGAATAACTAAGAGTAAATTTTATTTTCTCGTTTGAAAACTATTACTTTTATGATCCTAACATTGCCTCTCAAGCTCAATGGGTGGCCGATTGGAGACTCAGAATAAAAGTATGAATGATGAGCTTTTAAAATTAATAAATAAACTCTGATTTTTTCCTAAAGTACTTCTAAATGCATAATTTTAGTACATTTGCACTAGAGATTTGAAAATTTACCCTCGAGTTAAGGGGTTAAAATAAGTCCTTGATTCCTAAAAGAAAAGAAATAAACTACCCAACATTTAGGGTACATCCTAGAAAGTTCATAAGCAGACATTCCACAGTTTCAGGAAGAGACTTCATCGAAAACAAAAATTTCTCCAAAGGTCAAGAAGACATATCTCAGAAATATAGGGAGCACTTTTTAGTAGTTCAAGCAGGAATATTCCAAAAAATTCAAAACCAAACATCTCCGAAGTTCAAGTTCATACTTCCCAGAAGTTCAGGAGAGAACTTCTTCGAAAATCAGGAGAGGACTTCTCAGAGCTTCTGGAAGAAGTTTAGGGAAGAGGACTTCCTAGAAGTTTGGAACTTTCAGAGGTTCTGGCGCTCTTCCCAGAAATGCAAGATGGAACTTCCCAGAAGTTCAGGAAAAAACTTCCCCAAATTTCAGGAAGAAACTTACCAGGGAGGGCACTACCAATAATTTCTCAAAAATTCAGGAACAAACTTCCACAACGCTCAGGACGATACGTCTTAGAAGTTCAGGAGATAACATCTCTGTAGTTCAGGAAAGGACTTCCCAGAAGTTCCGGAAGAAAATTCCCAAAAGTTTAGTTAGAACTTCCCAGATGTTCTAGAGAGCTTTCCCGAAGTTTAGATGAAAACATTTCAGAATTTCAGAATCAAGATTTCTCGAAGTTCAGGAAAAAACCTCTCCAATGAACAGAAATAAACTTTCAAGAAGCATTGGGAGTACTTCTTAAAAGTTTGAGCTAGAATTTCCCCGAGGTTAAGGACAAAACATCCCAAAGTTCAGACGAAGACTTCTGAGAAGTTCAGGAAGAAACTTCTAACACATTTAAGGGTATTTTCTTAGAAATTCTGCAGTGTACTTTCTCAAAGTTTTAATACAGTTTACCTCGGAGTTCAAATGGGACTTATCGGATGTTTCGAAGGAATAAGCTCAGGAAAAACTTCCCCGAGTTTCACGAAAGAACTAACCAGAGAGCAAAAATACTTCTCAGAAACTCAGGATCAAACTTCTCCGAAGTTCACAAGTAAACTTCCCTTAAATCCAGAAGTGGACTTCTCAGAAGTTCTAGAAGAAACTTCCAACAAATTTGAGAAGTTTTCCAAAAAAGTCTGGAGAGACATTTCCTAAAGTTTACTACAAATTTTCCTCACAGTTCAGGATGGGACTTATTAAAAGCTTAGATTGTAACCAAGTTCACAAATAAACTTACCAAATGTTTCTGAAAGATAAGGATGGGTTGTTAGGTGTGATTTTCCACGAAAATCAGGAGTGAGTGCGAAGAAGTTCATGAGGAAACTTACCAGAATTTTTTTGAAAAGAGCTTTGCAGAAGATCAAGAGAGAACTTCCCTGAAGTTCAAGAGACGAACGAAGCAATCTTTACAAAAATCATTCATATGACCAAAATGATATTCATTGCTCATGACACCATATTAAAATATGATGAACAACATCTTCATAACTGTTCGCATCGTACTATGAACTAGGACACAAACACAAATTACAATTCCTCGGTTCCCATCTCACCTCGTTTGAGAGATTTGATCGGTACGAAAACTTCCTTGAAGTTCAGCAGAGAGGTACAACAAAATTTCAAGAAGTTTATAAATATATCAAAGAAGTTTTCGAAAATCCTTTCAAAAATCAGAGGATCCTCGAAAAATTTAAAAAAAAAAATCCTTGATTCTTAAAAAATTACCACTTGGGGCTTGAAGCTTAGGAAAAAAGTTGGAATGATTTACCAGGTCAGAGAACTTCATGATAAAATACTAGAAAATAAGAAGAATGATTAGTAATTTCCATTTAATTCCAACTACCTTTATTGCTTATCTTGACAGATACGCGTATTTCGTCTACAATGTGCAGACTTCTTCAGTGTCGTGTACTAATACTCGACTGAAAGAAAACCTTCGCCACCTGCCGTATTTCTCCTATTTTCTTAATACAAACACTTGTACCTACAGCTGACATTTTTGTACCTAACCTATCCTGAGTCCAAAACAAATATTATGCTTGATATCTACCTCGCCTTTTCCTTATACATAACCTAATTTTTCCGTAGCAGCGAGTGCTCCACTGCGTCGGCTTTGATGTCGTTTAGGTATTAAGTTAAATGGCTCTTTAACATTGATAAGTATTTAAAGCTTGAAAAAAGGTTAAAAATTTACTCAAAGCAAAGAAGCGGAATTACTGGCGTTCATTTATAGAGGGACTATCTAGAGAAACCTCAATGACAACGCTTTGGAGAAAGGCTCGCTACATGCGAAATCGCTCATCCTCCAATGAGAGTGAAGAATACTCCATGCAAAGGATATTCGACTTCGCTAAAAATGTCCCAACACAACCGAATTTACGGGATACAATCCGAAGTAACGGTTCTCTGGACGAACCATTCATAATGTTGGAATTATCAATGGCACTTCTTTCATCGAATAACACTGCTCCGGGAAGCGATATGATTAAATTCAACCTTTTAAAAAACCTCCCCGATATCGCTAAAAGACGATTACCTAACCTGTATAACACTCTCATGGAATTAAATATAGTTCCACCCGCATGGAGGCAGGTTAAAGTAATAGCTATTCGAAAGCCTGGGAACCCAGCGACTGATTACAATTCTTACCGTCCGTTCTCTATGCTATCATGTTTAAGGAAATTGTTAGAAAAATGATCCTATCAAGACTTGACCGTTGGGTTGAATCAAACAACCTGCTATCAAATACGCAATTTGGTTTCCGAAAGAGCAAAGGAACAAACGATTGTTTAGTGTTGCTTTCATCTGATATACAACTGGTCTTTGCACACAAGGAGCAATTGGCTTCAGTATTTCTGGATATTAAGGGCGCATTTGATTCAGTTTCCATAGATATACTGGCAGATAGTCTGCACAGTAGTGGTTTGCCAGGAATTTTAAATAATTTTTTGTATAATATACTGTCAGAAAAACAAATGACCTTCAATCAATGCCAACTGACAACTTCCAGAATTAGCTACATGGGCTTACCCCAAGGCTCATGTTTAAGTCCCTTGCTTTATAATTTTTATGTTATAGATATTGATAACTGCTTGGAAAATAGATGCACGCTGAGACAACTTGCAGACTATGCTGTGATCTTCTTTAGAGGTTAACGTGCGAAAATCTTGCAAAGACCATTGAAAAATTCCCAGGATAATCTGTCCATTTGGGCCAGAAATTTGGGGATCAAGTTTTCACCGCAGAAAACCGAATTGTTAGTTTTTACTAGAACTGCGTCTCAAGCTGTTGTCCAATCTTTGACTTTCAAATACCTTGGAGTCATGTTTCATTCGAAATGCAATTGGAGTACTCATATTGCGTATTTGAAACAAAAATCTCAACAAAGGATCAATTTTCTAGGATAAATTTCCGGGACATGGTAGGGTGCTCACCCGGAAGACCTCATCAAACTTTATAAAACAACTATTCTTTCAGTTCTCGAGTATGGCTCTTTTTGCTTCCTCTCGGCAAGAAACAGCCACCTCATTAAATTGGCACGCATTCAATATAGTTGTTTACATATTGCTCTTGGCTTTTTGCATTCAACGCACAATATGAGCCGGGAGGTTCTGGCAGGAGTGAAACCCTTATAGAACCGCTTCTGGAAGTAAGTAACTTGTGATTGAAAACTTCGAAGAAATGCTCGAGTTGAGTACCCAGTCTAGATTTTTACGAATCTATACTAACTATATGTCATCTGATATAAGTCTTCCATACTATAAGTCTCCTAATGTTCGCTTCCCTTATCCGGTTCCTCCATTGACTATGATCTCTCCATAAAACGGGCGATTCAAGGAGTTCCAGATCAACTTCGACTTATTTTAATTCCCCCATAATTTTTTACGTAGACTACGTCTTACGGCAAGGATAGGGTGTCAATTGAAAATCTAAAACATAGCGACCGTCACAAAATATCGTTACAAATTAACGCTTCATAAATGCTTGATAGATTTACAATTATAAACTATTGAAAATAACGAAAATAAAAGGTGATGTCTTATACTTTTGTTTAGCAGGCTAAATTTACTAAATGCACAGTACTTTCGTATCACAGATTTCAAATGTAAGCAAGGGAGGTCTCATCCCAAGTAACATTGCCAAAACCATCCAGCTTTATTAAGTTTTATTAAAGTTTTATGAAAGCCACTAGAAATCAATTCGGCTTTATTATGGCAGCAAGAGATGCCAATAGGTTTCAAATTTTAGTCAGGTTTATAAGAACCTACACAGCTTCTTTACAACGATCTTAAACCCTTGACTTCTAAAATTCCTTTTACTCCTATCAAAGGTTTTATTTTGACTTTATTAACTCATAAAATGCTGTTTTGAAATGCCGTTTTAGGACTCATTCATATTATCTTATTATGGTCAGTTGAAAAAGCATTTTAAAACCATTTTGCCTCCAGTAAATGCATTAAACGGCTAACTGGCATTGAGGAAAGCTACCAAGCGACCAGATAGTTCTATAGTAGCCATTGCTAAGATAAATTGGCTTTTTTGGCAAAACTGTGATTTCTTGCAGTCGCCATATTGAAATATATGAAATAATTGAAATGTGAAAAAATAAATACACCAAATTTTAAATGTAATACAATTGAACTGTAGATCTGAGACAAACTTCGGTATTCGTTTGGATAACCTTATTGAATTCTATCAATTTTCAGGAGTTTCATGATTAATTTACCGAATGTATTTCTTTCAATTTTGTTTCTGTTGTTGTAAACTCGCATAATTTCCAAGGCGCATTAATTTTCAGCTCTTATCGTGCCAATATTCACCATAAAATTTAATGCGCATATGATTTGGAGCATGATACGCTATAAAAAAAACTCAATTTCTTTTGTATATTTTGCTATCAATCATAATTTCCCGCAACAGTAGAACTTTTTTCTTAGCCATTATTTACTGTTGAATGAATCAGAAGAGCAACAAAGCAAAACAACAAAAACCAACCACGATATCGCCGTGAAGTTTGACAGCTGTGGCCATTCAGCCCTATGCTGGTTTTGATGGCGGCCAATAGGTTTTATGATGGTTCTCAAGTGGTCATAACAGCTTTCACTAGAATATTTTCAAAATCTTTATGGTCTTAGAAAGGTTTTATTAATTTGTTTTCACAACCGTCTATAGAGTGGGCCACTTTGTACACATTTCGGCTTTAAAGATGCATAGAGGAGGTGTTGGTGGATAAAACAGTTTTGAATGTAGTGTCATCAACAAAGCCGGGAGGAGTGCTATACGGCTGGAATAGAACTGAAATTGTTACTTGGGATATGCAGCAGTGAACGATATAAAACGGGTACACCTTCGCAATTTTCTCATTCGTTTTGCAGTACTGGAGCTGTTCGGATCAACGAGCCAGTAATGACTGGCAGCTGGCGATGGCATGGACCCTGCGCTAGTCTCATTCGGCAGTACGGAGCGGCAAGGCGTCAACGTTAGATTTAGCAGCTGGGAACCGTTGCTAGGCAGCCATTAATTATGCAGTGGTGTACTAGGCAGTCGGTTGCCAGCCGGTGGGCGCAACCACGAGGAAGCGAAATAAGGTGCTTGTGTGTGTGATCCTTATGGTAGCCATCTTTTGGTAAGGCGCAACGTGCAACGGCTGTAATAACTTGCTTCTTCAATAGACCGAGAAGGTATTAATGCATATGCGGACAGTTTCAAATCCGCCCTTTTCAGGACGACTAATTCAATTTTGAGAGAGTTTGCATGATTGGAATTTATCTAACATTACTTTCCAAGTTCTTGCTAATTGGCAGCCAGCGGTGGCTAAAACAATTTAAGTTTTCTCTTCGTTGCATACCTTGAACATTGTGTACAATTTACAAATGGCTACCGTCTCGAAACATGAAACACCGGACGCTAATAACTCGATTGATTTATTTTTGAGATTTTTGAGCTTTTCAACTAGAGGTTTTAACGACATTTTATTTACTCAAGTATTAAAAGATGAATATATTTTGTGTATATATTCATCCATCGGTGTTGAAAAATGTTAAAGAATGTTGCGTTCCGGCAAGTATTAAGAAACTCCCTATTATCAACAACGTTTTGATTCTCGAACATGATATTCCGAAGTAACATACTCTGCACATTCCCATTAGTACTGTTATGAATAGTTATTGTGTTGTGTTAACGAGTCGCGTTGGATAGAGTTTTACTTTTAGGAAGAAATCAATTTTGAGAAACTGTGAAAGTGAGAATAAGTTATGCCGAATATACACTCTTAAAAATAATGAATTTTACGCGTGACGTAATCCTTACAAGGTGTAAATATTTTGAACTTAAATTTACATATGCTTCCGTTTTAAGTTCATTTGGATGTATTCTTAAATCCTCATTCTAAACATCTAATAATACATGCAAGTACACGTCAAGTCATTATCTTCGACTTCGGCATTAGCGTTGTGCAATTCTCAAAGTAGATTTCACACGTCCTGCTTAGTTTATCCGGAATGGTGTCTTCACAAGCTTGTTATTTGGTGTGCGGAAACACCACATTGTATTGAAAACACATTCAAGTGCATCCAAATTTAGAAGCTTGCCAGTGCGCAGTTAATTTCAAAGTGGAATTCAAATCCTTCGTAGCATGTCAGGGAAGCAACGCATAAAAAAAAAACTAAATTTGTCATCACTGTCTGACACTCGGTTATGAATAAAACGACATGAGACGTCACACATGCCCAAAAAGATGCTTTTTTCTGGCTAAATTGAAGGGGTCTTTTTTTTTTTTTAAGGAAATTTTTTCGGCGTTTGTTGTCGAATTTTATTGTTGTTGCCGGGGGGGGGGGTTTTTGTGTGGATTTTTTGTTAATATATATAGAAGGGGAAAAAAAATAAGACAAAAGGTATAATAATTTGTTTAATAATTTTTTGTTGTTTTTTTTTTTTTTTTTTTTTAAATCAGAGTTGAAAAAACTCAAATTCACTTTACTGACGCAACACGAACTGAATCAATAATAAATTCATTGTCCATCTTTCCACAACTTCAACCTACTGAACAACTATTACGGTAATGATTTTTGCTTTATCTTCTTCTGCTCTTGCCATTTCACGCAATCGTTCCACACTCATTCGTTTTGCGATTCAATGACAATGAACAAGAACAAAATTCAAATTCATCTTGCCATATCACAGGGAATGAAAAGTTCATTCATTTCACTGAATATTTAGGCAATGAATTTTGAAAACGTATCCAACTCTCTCTAATGGTTCTTGGCTTCTTTGCCGTTGGATCGTTGGATTCAACAGGCCATTTGCGTTTGCCAGCTCGTCGTGTCGAAGTCAGAAATGACGGGTGAGATTCCCTACGTCGAACCTGACTTAAACGTAGTTGCAGTTGCTAGCTGCCTTCGGGATCGATGTTGCAGAAATATTTTGCTCCATCCTTCAAGACAAAACGTGGACGTTATATCGATGGCGTTTCTTGCTGTTTTGTCCATAAGTCGAGGCCATTGTAAGGTGATGATGGAGCAGATGAGTAATATAGGATTAATAATCAATCTAACACGGATTCTAAGAAACTGTGCAGCACATTCGAAACTGGTGAAATCAATAGCAAAGAACATTTGCACATAGCGTTAGGGGAGTCACCGAGATAAGCCTATCCACTTCCACTTTACATTTCGCCAAAAATGTTGAGTGACGTAGATCCGCTTTTCTCTGCGCACACGGCCACGCTGAAACTGGTGAAAAAAATCAGTGTGCCTAAATGACTGTGAGTTTTTTTAAATTCGTATTCACTGATTGCAAAATGAACTGATTATTCTGTTTAGAGAATGGATAAGAGAGAGAGCTAAAACTGACAATCTTGGATGAACAGCAAGAACTCACGCATACTGAATGAAAAGAATAACAACAAAGCAAATCAATAATAAGAATTTCGACGATACGTCAACTCGTAGTGACGTACATCAGAATAAAAGGAAATGAATACCATTTACATTTTTGCACTGAGATGTATTTCGAAGTGATATTCAAAATATAAATTCAACAATTTTCAACTCTGGGTATTGCCCGGATAATGATGCCTCCAGAGCACAACTATTGGACCACCCTGGTGGCCCGGGGTAGACAACCCTCCCGCGAGGGTAAGAGATGTTTAAGGGGAAATGAACGTGATCTCCCTTATATGCTGGCGATTTACGAATTCCTTTGTTTGTCTGATCTAAGAGTATAATGTTATCACCCCCTCTCCTCCAGTCTATTTAATTCCCTGCTATTGTGTCCCAGTTATACTATCCTTTTGTTTCCGTGCTACTTGTACCTGCCCAGCAAGCTGTGGTCACCCATCTGCGGCTTAGTTCAAGAAACTACGGGGACCATGGATTTGGTAGATGTCGCAACCATCAGCAGCAAATAATACCTTCAATAAGTTACCTGCCTAGCCCCTTCCGAACGATACTGTGACCCATTAACCTCGAGCTAGTCACGAGTAATTGGCACCCCATTTTACTAAAATTGAAAAATTATACATTGTAAATAACAATATTGAATAGCGGCTCCGTAAAGTGTTACACACGCCTGAGCCTAACAAATAAACGAACTGATAACAAAAAAAAAATCAACGAGGATTTCCTGTTAAATGAAACGAAAATATGTTTGCGTTTACCAATCTTTTTTTTTCAGTGTACCCTTAGCAAAGCGATTTTTTTCCTTTCTGTTCATCAATAAGAAATACTGGATTGGGGGCGACCCCGGCGTTGCGGTTAGTATTTACCTATACCTCTCACGCCAAAGTCACGTGTTCGAATCTCAGCCCCGGACAAGTATCGAAAATACCCAAAAAGGTATTTGAGTGACTATGACGGTAGATGAACCAGTCCAGGGCTAAAAGTCTCGATAATGAAGGAAAAAAAACAAAAAAAACTGCTGGATTAATGTTCATCAGTAAGAACTACTGGAGAAACTTCAGACGCACTACTTTTGGGATGCATTACCACTGATCTGGCAACACTAGTGCGTTTCTTTCCAGGATGGCAATGAACCAGACCAGTCCTGGGACCTGGTAGTTGAAGTTAAACTACCTCAAGGTTTTGAAAGTGCCCGGAGACATTTCCACAAGCGCTACGTAGTGACCAAATTCCGAACGATACTCTCCCCTTCCGAAAGTTCTTAACCTTATAAACAAATTTGCTGAAAGTTAAAACTTTCTAGTCACGAATATGAACGGAATCACGATATGAACGCGTTCAAAAATGCTCTCTTCTCCATGCCTTCAGCGCCCGAACCATACTCCCCACTTTTCGGAAGCCCTCGACATTCTAAACAACTTTGCAAAAGGTTCGAACTTTTTGGGTTATCAGCATTTCGAGATATATTATGAATTTATCTCGTATTAGGAGAGCCGATACTTTTTGGGGGTGATGCAATATTCAAGTTTGTGTTGCAATGCTCTTCGTTTCGTAGTGAGTTGATAATATTGCTACCAGTCAATATTATCAACTCACTATGTTGATGAAAAATAGTAAAGGCAAACAATATGTTTCACTTAAACGTTAGAGCTCTCAATGTTGCGCTAAGAAACTCAATTTATGGCTGCTTGTCTCCACTTTCTTAAGCGTCCTACACTACAGGTTCTTAGGTCCTTAGGTCTTGCCGTACTTGGTGTAACCACTTTGTTCGCTGTGCTTTCCTGCCATTTTTACCGATCGGATTCGACGCAAACACCATTTTTGCGGGATAGTTGTCTTGCATCATTACAAATTGGTCCGCCCATTGTACCCTTCCAGCTTTAGCTACTTTCTTGATACTGAGTTCGCCATAGAGTTGCACCAACTCGTGGTTCATTCTTCTTCAGCATAAGCCGTTTTCACATACACCGCCAGAGATGGTCCTAAGCACACGTCGTTCGAAAACTCCAAGTACTTGCTGGTCCTCCTCGAGAAGACTGTGCGAGCTCTATGGCGCTCGATTCCTCCTGCCAGCAGATACTTACTCTTCGACGTGTTCACCCTTAGTCCAATCTTTTCTGCTTCATATTTTAGGTTGATGTGCTGCAAAGTAGTTTTTTTTAGTTCCTTGATTATCGAGATTTTCAGCCCTGGGCTGGTTCATCTCCCGTCGTAGTTACTCAAATACCTTTTGGGGTATTTTCGTAACTTGCCCGGGGGTGATATTTGAACTCGTGACTTTGGCGTTAGAGGTAACCATCTGGAATTTTCTGCTGACAATGTCCACGTCATCAGCAAAACAAATGAATTGACTGGGTTTATTGAAAATCGTGCCTTGCACGTTTAAAAACAACTTCTAGTGCAATGTTGAACAGGAGACAGGAAAGGCCATCGCCTTTCCGAAGTCCTTTGCGTGTTTCAAACGATAATGCACCCGAGATCTTCACACAGCACTGTATGCAATCCACCGTTGCCTTGATCAGTTTAGTCAGATTCCCGGAAAAATTGTTCTCGCCCATAATCTTCCAAAGCACTTAACGATCGTATGCCAAAGTGCTTAAGAGTTTAGAGCTAAAGATTTATGCTTCACCATAAAATTCGATTTGCATTTGTAGCTTGTTTTGAAACTGGTCATACCGTAGTTAATTTCTCATTTGCTTTCCGCCGAAATTGGTAAACGACTTACGATTTCACATTTTACACAGGCTTCACATTTTTTCAATGTTTCCACAATATAGGTTCCAAGAACCATTTTTTACTTCTAGTTTTGTTGATGCACTTTTTTGTGAATTTTATTGTTTTCAATTAAGAGAATTCAAATTAGCGCTTTACACGCAGCGGCACACGCTTTCAAAACAATGCAAAATTACACAACAATAGCTAGTCATTGGTCTTGAAGAAGTTTTCAATTATACTAAGCCCTTCGATCGAACAACAGCCCTGCTTCTGTGATGTACTATATGGGTTAAGGTCGATGATTTATTGTGAAGATGATTTCTGTTGCACTTCACCAGATAGCACTCAGTCTAAATGGCGAGCTTCCGTTTCGATCAAACACTTCTATCACCTTGCACTGAGTTTTAATGCTCGGTAAAAAAACACGCGTGGAGAAAAAAAAAACGACTTCAAACGTGACTCAGTGCCTTATACGGAGTGAACCCTTCAATTCAATGACGATTCGCAGAGGTTGGAAAGTATAAGAGTTCAATATACAGTAAAACAAAGTAAAATAAAATACCACTCAATGGACACAATGCGTAAAATTTGACTCAATTACGTCAAAAGTGGAGGAACTTAAAATTGAATAAATAGTAGAAAAGTTAACCTTACACACTTAAACTTGATTTTGCTGTTCGGTGAAAATATTGACGAAATATTTCGGCAAACATAAAATATTACCGAATTTTCAGTACACATAAATAATTTTACCGTATTTTGTAACACTTTACCGAGCGATCTATTATGTTGTTTTTTTATTTACCGTATTCGGTAGAAAAATACAATTCATACGGTAAAAACAAACAATCATTGAATACGGTAAGCACTATACCGAAAAAGGCGTAAAACGAACTCTGAATTACCGAAGCGCGGTAAAGTATTATTAACTGCCTACTGTCGGCCATTGTTCTCGTGGTTCCAGTGTTCCAGAAGCTGGTTTGGAAAGTTTCAATTAAATAGTTTTCATCTCATGGCTGGAACCCGAAATCAACGGAGATCGAGCAGGTATACCAGCAGCTGCAGGAGCAGGATCCTCTACTCATCGAGATTTTCCGTAAGATTTCATCTAACTATTCTTTCCCCTAATGGTTTACAGGTTTCTCCGGCGTTGATTGTTTTTACTGCCGGAAACATGTCTCCGGATATGTTTCCGGATTGAACCGCCATTTCAACTATCATTTTAAAAAAGGACACTTTTCTGTGTCGAACACATTTTTCGATTGCACATTTGGCACCTGCAACGCTCGGTACGCGTCATTGTGGAAAAACACCCTGCTGCATTGGGTTTGCCGCAATCCATTCAAAATTCACGAAGTTTTTGCACGCACTGCCTTGATTTTTTTTTTGCAAATACTTTTTAATACCAGTACGTAATTTGGATTTAAAGTTCATATTTCTGAACATGAATAAATAAGAAAATAAACAAATATAGTTTACAAATAATGTTTAATAAAAAAATAACATCCATTGGTGTTTAACGATAAAAACAAACAAAAATACCGAAACGGGTCGGTATCAGACTACACAAATTACAAATTACGGTAGTTTTTGACAGATCATCAAATCTCCCGTTACCGAACTGTACGGTATTTTTTGACAGTTTATCAAAAAATTCTAGTACCGAACAGATTACCGAACGTTCAACCGTTGAAAGTTCGGTAAAAAATAACCGAATACTGTACAATTTTCTAAGTGTGTAAGCTTAAATTGCTCGACTAAGTTTTTGGTAAGTGTTACTCAGCACCAATCCATAATCCGACGAATCGAACCAAATCAATTATTGGTTCAAGTCGTATATTATTTAACTAAATATCAGCCAAAAAGCCCCAACAAACAAAAATTCATATCTCAAGGGAATCTCCAACTTACCTTCCCAAAAACATGCACTTTACCGTTTTGTTCAAGGTGCTCGCTTACGACAGGAATCAATATGAAATAATCTGAAAACCTTTATTGAGAAAATGTCATGGTTTAGATGGTCTCTTAGATAAAAATTCAATATATGACCATGTTAATTTGGTTTTCCAAACTTTTCCCTTTTCCGAACACTTTATTGCAAATTCTCTTCTTCCTTACAACTAAAAAAAAAACTTCAAACGCCCCACACAAAAGCCACCGCAGCATCGTTACTCGGACACATCCACGAGCACATAGCAGGTGCTAAAGAACTGACCAGCAGCAAAAATGAGCAAAAACCGGATACATGGTTCGGGTCTCCAAACAATGAATTGGAACCGGAATGTGCCCGTAACGACAAAAAAAAGAAACTTTCTCTCTCCCGTTTCAGCCACTCGTCGAAAAAAAAAAAGAAGGAAAATAGTTCAAGTGTTGTGGTTTTCCATTGTGCAGCGAAACTAGCTTCAGATTGAACAGTTGGATACAGTTAGTGTTGAGGATGGTGAAGAAAGCAAAAAGTGACCACCCGGAGTGAGTTCTAGAATTTTAAATAAAGTTCTCATGTCCTTAAGAATTGACAGACGCAACCGCCGGCAGGTGACCTAACTAGGAAGCAAGCACAAAAGAGCAGTGAGTTCTACCCATCTGGAATTGAAAGTTATTTTCTTCTTTAAAGTTAACTGAGGTAAAACTTATCTCACTTTTGCAGCACAAAGTAATTCAAAAAGAAAAACGAAGCTAGTTCCAACCACAGCTTCCAGCTGGTGTAAGCGAAAGTCAAGGTTGAGTTGGGAAAATTGAAAATTGAAAATTGATACGCCGAGTTTGTGTGGGTGGTAAAAATGAGCACCCGAAGATAATACCTCCTCGATGTGCAGCAGCTAGAAGAATAAGAGTGGCAGTGTAAGAATTGATCAGAATTGAAGTCGAAGAATAGTTTTCCGTTTCAATCCTAGCGAAGAAGGTGGTTCTATCTGCAGTGCTAGTGATTTCGCTTTGGTATTAAATTTTAAAACTAATTTGAAACGGGAAGCAACGGAAGACACAGGGCACCGTATTGTTGCTTCCACTATCGCCGCTTGTGCTCTTTGTGCTACTTCTATTTTTGCTGTTGTTTCAACTGTCCCGACGCCACGAGGAGGAGGACCAGGAACGAGAACGCCAAAGTTCTTCGGCGGCAAATCTTGGCCGCCGGAATCATCAATCCCTCCATCATCATCCTCGTCCTCACTCCTTGTATCCGCCCTCGTCGCCGTCCTCACCTGGAGCTTCAGGTACTCGAGGAACTCAGGAAGAATTTACCTCACCATCGGCGCCGGGCGTCTCATCATCACTTCTATCGAAAGCCAAAGTAAAGCGAAGATTTTTCACCATGTCGTCTACGCGTCATTATCAGTGCCATTCACAGTCAATCGAAATGGATGTCTACGATACGGAAGGTAAGAGCTCGGGTGTCTCCATTTTTGTTATTATTATTTTTTTGTGGGAAGGGGATTAGAATAGTGTAACAGGAAAGTGGGTTAGTTAGCTCTCGGTATTGTAACCATTATTTTCTTGTAGTTTAATGCTTGTTAAAAACTTGTGAACGTGGATTATAATGATATTTTGGATGGTTAGTTTGGGAGTGTTTAACAGAATCACGATGCTCATTATCACAAAATTCAAGTCCAAAAAATATGAACACATTGTTCGAAAAATTTGGCCAATTGACGTACTCACTATGAAAATTTGCAATATCTACTATTGGTGTTACGAGTAATTGTTAGGAAAAATTTTAAGTGACCCATTTCACGTTAAATTTCGGACCAGAATAATAGTATGTATGTATGTATGTAAGGTAGCCATCATCCCTTCTAAGACCTTGTCATGTATGCAGCTCCACTTAATAGCAAGATCAAATTGAGTTACCGGTTTGCATTCACAGTAACGCTGTATGAAGGGCCAAAAACGGTGGGGCGGACCCGTAAGCAGAGACACTTACGCGAAACCCGCGGGAACATAAGAATCTCCTTCCAACGATACGATCCAACAAATCGAATAACCCAATTCGCAATACTCATTAAGCTTTCTACGGGATGGCTTGTTAAGAAGGGCGCGTCACTCTCACTGAAATTGTTGGAGTAGAATTCACAGCACCACAATCGAATCGGTAGGATAAAGAAAATGATACTGTTTGTTCCCTCCTAGACGCCGGTTGTCATACCACTCCATTGTCCAATTCCAGCTTGAGTGATACCCTGATGCTCCCTCCCTTCCCAATATATATTTAATGTCATATAATAATGTATAAAATATAGTGAATTAATATTATAATTTTAAAAAATACAGTGAATTAATATTATAATGACAAATAATATAGTGAATGAATATAAGAATGAAAATAACAATTCCATTTGTGGACCTGAAAGTTTAGACAATGTAGCTGCGAGAAAAAAAATTGATTTAAAATTATCTCATCAAACTTGGAATATCCATGGATAATCTGAAATTATATAGCAATAGAATAGTGAACCTAAAATTTCGATGTGCTGTTCCGTTTCCTTGCAATAATTTATGTAGTGAGTCTCATCGGAAATAGCGATTTTAATTAAATGAATTTAAATGCAATTATGTCACATCATTTAATATCATAACATAAAATAATAAACTGACGTTAAAATATAAAATAATAATACCAGCAAGCCAGTAAACTATAGTAGAATACATATATCTATAACTAATCTGACCATCCACTCATCGAAAGACTTCCACTGTTGCAGTTTCTATTGAAATATGATCTACTAAGATTAGAATTTGTTTTCACAATAATATTCAGAGAACATAATAAGCGTAGGTACAAGATATATATATGACATCTACTGGTATGTTACTGAAAATAAACATGCGATGTGTATTAATTTCATAATAATATTGGAAAAACTGAAGACAGCTAATAATAAGGCGGAATAAATTTCAGATGAGTATGAATCTAAAAACTGAATCTTAATAAAACCAAAATAAAAAATTAGGAAATTGAATTTTTCTATAGCTCTTGTACACCCATAAATGATTCCTCATGTCTGTGAAATAGGAAATGAATGATTGTAAACTGTTAGGTTTTGAATTAATATATATTTCTGATGAAGAAGGAAAGTGCTTTTTTAAGTAGAATTTTTCGAATACGATCCTTTCTAAAAAAAAAAAAACATTAAAAACCTTCCTATCTTTTCAAATACATAACGTAGGTTAGATGAGCTATAACTGACAAGGATGCATAAATGCGAAGCTGAAAATGACTTATAAAAAAGCATACAAAATGTAGTGAATGGATGTTATAATATACAACGATAATAATTTCATTTGTATTTACGTGTCTGCAGATTGTGGTCCTGCTGCAATTGTATACGGACCCGCACATCCACCATGAACCTGAAAGCTTAGATAATGTATCATGGCCACCAGAAAAAAAATTTGATTTTAAATTATTTTACAAAACTTGGGATATCCATGGATGATCTGAAATTGTGTAGCATATAAAGAATAATGAACCTAAAATTTCGATGTGCTGCTCTGCTAATAAATGTGATATAACCACAATGGAACTGACTCTTAGCTTCGGGTCTTGATCCCTACTGAGCCCTTGCGGCACGTCAAGCCGGCCAGTTCAGCGCAAGGATATTTCGGACCAGAATAACAGTAGTACAAAAAAAAAAAAAAAAACAAATTACACATAATTCAACATAACCGATTGTTTATTTCACAACAATAGAGTTATATCTACATTAGAAATAGTTGATTAAGATGTTAATCCTTCTTTCTCTAAAATTCTCCAACTTTCTGTGATACACCCGTCATCAGGTTCTGTACGGTATCCTCAGATACGCCCACCGTGACGATTTTCCATCTTCTCTTGAAATCCTCGGTACCATTTGCTTTCTTCTTAGTTTCGATGAGTTTCCGCTTAACTAGAGCCCAGTACTTCTCTATAGGGCGAAGTTCTGGACAGTTTGGTGGATTGGCTGTTTTTGGCACGTACCATTCCAGGACAGATTTCGCATAGTGACAAGAGGCAAAATCAGGCCAAAACAGAGCTGGAGAGTCGTGGCTTCTGATAAACGGTAGCAACCGCTTTTGCAGACATTTTTTTCTCGTATCCTTATTGATTGTGCCGGTAGAGACGAAACTTTTAAATTTTCGACCACTACTACATATGGCCTGCTGAATCAAATACTTCTTTGGGATTTTGGACACCTCTTTTGTCCGGAAATGCCCAGCAACGGTATTGCGGTGTAAAAATTCAGACCCGGAAGCCGTTTAAAGTCTTCGAGTACGTATATTTCGTCGTCCATTATGATACAAGAAATCTTTTGCAAAAAATTGGTGTAAAACTCCTTATGCACGACTTTTTGCCGTGAAATTTTGCTTGTCATCACGGTTGGGCACCTTTTTCTGTTTGTACGCCTTCAGCCTCTGTTTCACTCTTTGTACGTATGATTTTGACTTAGGGAGCCACATTTCGCACAGAAATATTGGGATTTTTCTCAATAATGGCTACCACCATCTTGTCTATTTGTCTGGAGCATAATTTTCGATATGTTCCACTTCCAACCTTCCGATCCACAGTAAAGCACTGGTCAAATGATTTGCAAACACAAAACGGTACTTTTCGGTAGTTTTAGTGTCTTGGCAATATCGCAAACCATTAAATTTGGATTTTGCTGCCGTTCGTACAAAATGCGTTTGTGCACTTCGACTTGATTTGACACCCTTTTACTGAATGTAACAAGAATGTTATCATGCTGTGCCACGAAATAAGAGAAGAGAGTTTCAGCTGTCATAAAAGTGAAACGTTTCAGCGATCCGTGAATTTTTTCAAAATCTTCACTGAAAGAAAAGTGTCCATAATTTAAAGTGGAGAGCCTTTATAAGGCTTATTAGCCGTTTATCAGCATTATGTATCAATATTCATAACATTTTTATATAACTTTATCGAACCGTTACTTCTTTAGTCTACAGCAATCATATACTTTGATTGTTTTATAATTTTGATTTAGTTTCATATCATTTTTTTATTTTGGTCAAACCTCCTAACGGCATTCCATAGCTTTGTGGACCATAACAGGTACAAAGAAGTGCGAATCAAATATTCTCAATCCGTTGACCAATAATTTTATTCGAAGCATTTGGAACGATTGACAGATTTTTTAATGCAATTTGTGAATGAAAATAATCGTATTTCAGAAAACATGTGTACTCCTATTTTGATCTTGTTAGTATTGTTATTGAAACATTAATAAACAACGTTGTGTTGACAGCAGTTGTGTTAAATTTAAGTTCAAAACGTGTTTTTGTGGGACTTGTTGGAAAAAATGTGAATTTTCAAACAAATACCGGTTCTTTTGTACAAAAATAATATGTTTTGATAGAAGTATGAAAAATACGTAACAATAAATTATTTAAGCACAAGTTTGGTTAAGAGCAAAATGCTCTTATTACAGCAAATAAACAGTAAGCAATACACATTAGGATTTGTTGGAGTTGTATACGGTAGGGGGCTGGATTAGTTCGGGGTTTGGGTTGGGTGGGCTCTCGTTATTGATGTAGGTAGTGTGTATAGAATACCGGGAACAAAAGTTCAACTCAGTGGACGCAGTGGTTCTACGCCCCAACAAAAAAAAAATGTAATAGAATATAATATATGTATACACCAAACATATCTGACATCTACTGACTGCAAAATTAAAATTAGATATGTATGTATTAATATCTTAATAGTCCTGGAAAAGCTGAAAATCAGAGAAGATCAGTCCAATCAACGACGATAAAATTTAAAAGAAAAGATATTTAATATCGAAGAGCCTGGTTTGATGATTTCTGAAATAAACAAAATAAATAAAATAAATAAAATAAATAAAATAAATAAAATAAATAAAATAAATAAAATAAATAAAATAAATAAAATAAATAAAATAAATAAAATAAATAAAATAAATAAAATAAATAAAATAAATAAAATAAATAAAATAAATAAAATAAATAAAATAAATAAAAAAAAAATCTATAAAAAAATAAAATAAATATAATAAATAAAATAAATAAAATAAATAAAATAAATAAAATAAATAAAATAAATAAAATAAATAAAATAAATAAAATAAATAAAATAAATAAAATAAATAAAATAAATAAAATAAATAAAATAAATAAAATAAATAAAATAAATAAAATAAATAAAATAAATAAAATAAATAAAATAAATAAAATAAATAAAATAAATAAAATAAATAAAATAAATAAAATAAATAAAATAAATAAAATAAATAAAATAAATAAAATAAATAAAATAAATAAAATAAATAAAATAAATAAAATAAATAAAATAAATAAAATAAATAAAATAAAAATAAAATAAAAAAATAATAAAATAAATAAAATAAATAAAATAAATAAAATAAATAAAATAAATAAAATAAATAAAATAAATAAAATAAATAAAATAAATAAAATAAATAAAATAAATAAAAAATAAATAAAATAAAAAATAAATAAAATAAATAAAATAAATAAAATAAATAAAATAAATAAAATAAATAAAATAAATAAAATAAATAAAATAAATAAAATAAATAAAATAAATAAAATAAATAAAATAAATAAAATAAATAAAATAAATAAAATAAATAAAATAAATAAAAAATAAAATAAATAAAATAAATAAAATAAATAAAATAAATAAAAAAAATAAAATAAATAAAATAAATAAAATAAATAAATAAAATAAATAAAATAAATAAAATAAATAAAATAAATAAAATAAATAAAATAAAAAATAAATAAAATAAATAAAATAAATAAAATAAATAAAATAAATAAAATAAATAAAATAAATAAAATAAATAATATAAATAAAATAAAAAAATAAAAAAATAATAAGAATATATAACATAAATAAAATAAATAAAATAAATCAAAAAATAAAAAAAAAAAATAAAAAAAAAAATTAAAATATATAATATAAATAAAATGAATAAATTAAATAAATAATATAAATAAAATAATAAAATAAATTGAATAAATAAAAGTGAAGTCTTCTAGTTCGAGACTAGTTGCTTGACTGTTTTCGCCATGGCTGCTGCAGATCAACTTGTAACCCTGTCAATTTTTTTTCTGAACGCATCAGGTTTGCTACGATTGTCGATACATAGCCACCTCGTCATCACCACCAGGTGGCAGGTTGATCGCATAAAAAATCGTTGAAATTAATCCATTTTTTTTATTGGATCCGTTTGTCAACGCTTCGGGTTGGTTTGGAGAAGATTGTTGGAAACATCGGAGGGATCGTATACATTTGCGTCACTGTCAAATAGCCACTCTTGTGGCGGGGCACTGCTTTTGGTTCAACATAGCCGCTGGTTTGCGGTATGAATTTGTTCATATAACGACCAATCAGCGTAAAGGTAAGGATTATGAGGAAGTGATCGATGTTTCGTGTGTCGGAGAGCATTCGCCCCACGCGACTGAAGCAACCTGATGTCGCCGCAGGAAGAGGATGAGTTCGACGAAGCTCCTCTTGACGACTGTTGGAGCACCGTGAAAATAGCTATCAGCAGTGTACCGGAAAACGTCCCAAGCAGCACACAACAGTCAAAAATGGTTTCAGCAGCTCTATTGTGACTTAATTGAGTCACAGAGCAGTCAACTTTACTGGGTTAAAACAAGTGTGCTACTAGGGGTCCTAGGTTACGTAGAACGAAGCCAACAGAACGAGTGGTTCGATGAGGCATGTCAGCAGGTGTTGGAAGAGGAGAGCGCAGCGCGAGCACTTAAGCTGCTTCAAGCTACCCGTCAGAATGTGGAACGGTACAGACAGAAGTGGAGACAGTAAACCCATCTCTTCCTTGAGAAAAAGCGCACCAGCTTCACCGCTCACATGAAACGCAAAAATTGTACCAATTTTTTGCGACACATGCTGCAGAGGCTTCATGCCACGAGCTGAACTGTGTCGGGATAAGGATGGGAGTATTCTGACAAACGATTGTGTCACCGAAAGGTGGAAGCAACACTTCGAGGATCATCTGAATGGAGTACAGGAAGAGGACCAAGACAGCGAAGGAAGTGCCGTTATGGCAATGCAGCAAGTGACGGTGATAGGTGGTGATGTTAAGGATGCCATAACGCAGCTGAAGAGTAATAAATCGGTTGGAAGGGATAGTATTCGAGCAGAATTTGTCAAGATGGGCCGGAAAAGTTGGCCAATTGCCTGCATCGAGTGATAGTCAGGGTTTGGGATAACGAACAGCTGCCGGATGAGTGGAAGGATGTGGTTATCTGCCCACAAGAAGGGTGACGAACTGGAATGCCGCCTATAAAGTGCTAGCCCAAATCATCGTCCAGTGACTGTCGCCACAAGCAAATAGATTCGTGAGAAGTTATCAGGTGATTTTCATCGAAGGCCGGTCTACAACGGACCAAATCCTCACTTTGCGGCCAATCCTCAAAAAGTGCCATGAATACAGAGACCCTACGCACAACCATTTATTCAATCGACTTCAAAGCCGCATATGATACAGTAAAAGGAACTCTTGTGTTTACTGGGAAAGCTCATGAACAAGAACGGCTTTCCGGGAAAACTGACCAGATTAATCAAGGCTACGATGGATGGAACCCAGTACTGCGTGAGGATATCGGGTGTATTATCGGGTTCATTAGAATTCCGCGGGGGCTTTGTCAAGGTGATGGAATCTCATGCCTGCTGTTCAACTCTTCTCTTGAAGGTGTTATGAGACGAGCGGAATTCAACATGCGGGGCTCGATTCTCTACAGATCCAGTCAATTTATCTGCTTTGATGTGGACAAAACATGGTAGAACATTTGAGGTGGTGGCAGAGCAGTACACCAGACTAAAGAGCGAAGCAGTGAAGATTGGATTGAAGATAAATATATACAAAACGAAGTACATGCTGGTATGCGGAACCGAGTACGACAGAGCCCGACAGAGTCGACGAATTGGTCTATCACGGCTCCCTGATTACTGTGGACAATGATAACAGCCGTGAGATCCGGAGGCGTACTATTAGTGGGAATCGTGCATACTAGGGGCTCCACAAGCAACTGAGGTCAAACAGACTAAGCTCCCGAAGGAACTGTATCCTGTATAAAACTCTTATAAGACCGGTTGTTTTTTACGGACATGAGACGTGGACAATGCTTAAGGAAGACCTGCGAGCACTCGGAGTTTTTGAGCGATGGGTGTTAAGAACCATCTTTGGCGGAGTGCAGGAGAACGGAGTCTGGAGGTAGAGGATGAGCTCGCGCAACTCGTTGATGAATCCAGTATTCGTAAGGTGGACAAATCTGGACGAATACGCTGCACATGTTGCGAAAATGGTGTTCGATAGGAATCCGGTTTGTACAAGACACCGGGGGGCGCAACGAGCAAGATGGTTAGACCCAGCTATGGTGAAAACACCGAACCGTTTTGCACGAGAGCCGACTTGGCTGCAAACACAACACCATGTGGCAAAAATATACCACTTCAGTTTCGTGCCTATAGCTGAACCCGCCACGCAAAGGACGCGACACGAGTGTACACGCTCGTGTTTTGCTTTAGACACCGTGTCTTGATTTTTGCGAAAACACCCGAGCCGAGTGGTTACGATCACAAGAAAGCTCTCAACATACACCCAGTATGACACTGGTTACCACGGATAGAGCATTGCTCGTCGGATGATTCTAAAATTTTTATAAATTGACTTACTGATGTTTTCTTGGCTGTTGGGTGACGGGCGCATAAGTTGATTGAGTTTAACAAGCACGGCATGGGTAGAAATAAAATAAATTAACCACGCGTGTATTCCGCAATCGGATACAATCGGAAACACTCGGCTGTGGTGTTTTCCGAATCATCATACACGGTGTCTGAAGCCAAAACACGAGCACTGGCATTGGTGTTGTACCAACCGCGTGGCGTGTAAGTCTGGAAGCACGAAGTCAAAGTGGTGAATTCAATACACGCGCCAGCGTGGTAAAAAATAGCTCGGCGTGCAGTGTAGTGTTTGGACATGGCTGGTTAGACCAGGTGAAGAAAGATCTAGGGAGTACAAGGTGCCAAAGAGATTTGAGGGGAGCAATCATGAACCGAGAACGTTGGAGGGATATTGTGAATCAGGTATTGTTACAACGACGCTATGCCATGAAAATATAATAAACATTGAGTGTTCACCCAGTAAATTTACGGGTCTAGCTCTCGGACCATAACGTCACGTCAGTTGACGTGAGTAGGTGAACCGTTGCTTAGAATCAACAATTATTTGTCCAAAATTTGTAGGCCATAAGCCGACCAAGCGCGTTTTAATTCAGTGATCCCCACGCAAGTTGGGGATCACTAAATTCGAAGATTAACACTGAACCTTCCAACTGTTCGAATGACACAATCAATGCAGCTTGGCACTGACTTAAGCTAGGCGAAAAGTATATGTAGATACCATAGTTGCCTGACTCGGTGTTTGGATGCGTCCAGCGACGAGGTGAGAAGTTCCCTTGATTTGTATACGCTCAAAAGGAGGCGACGCTTAAAAGGTATATGTTATTCGATTGCAAGTTTTACGGTTTGGTTTACCTTGATCTGCTGGAATGCTAAGACACATGGTTTGGGGTCAGCGATGAGGAATTTTAACTCATTAATGTTGGCCCTGAGTCTACGTAGGTTCTATTGAAGGGCGCTGCTACTACTGGAGCTACCAGTCGTTGCTAATCGGGTGGCGGATGATACTGTTCGTACTGGTAAAGGGAGTTGGCTGTAAAGGGAGAGGGTGCCGCAATAATTTCAGCAGGTGAATGTTTGAACTGTCGACAACAGCCGACTCTGGGGTAGCGCTTGGTGTGGTATTTATCTAATTTAATCCTTCCTTGAAGGACTTTCTCCGGGTGAAAACGATTGGCAGAAACTGTTTGTAATTTGAAATTAAATGGGCTGATCTGTGGGACGTCTTGCCCTACAGTGCCAGAGATTGCCGAAACTACTACACGGTTCCTTCCAGAACTACCGGAACTGGGGAAACATGTTGGGAAGTTTTGCTGACTTCTTCATTGTTCTCTAGACTGCTTTCGTTCAGTGTCGATGCGAAATGTATGACTTATACTGCTTGTTGTGCAAAGCGGTGGCCAGGGCAAAAAAAAGCTACCTCTTCTCAATGCAGTCTATCAAAAGTTTTTGATGTCGTGGATCTTTCGTTAATTTGGTCTTGGACAAATTTGAAGCTGGATTTCTCGCGAGCACAATAATCACGACATTATGCCGAAGAACTAGAAGGAGGACAAAAGTTTGGTTTTCCCATAGCAATTCTCACAGAAAGTACATAGAGCTAGTGCAGTACGAGTTCGAAACCAATTGAGCTCATATTTTGGACTCCGGATCTGATTTGAAATCGATTAAGTAGGATAGAGATGAATTGCGACTTTGAACCGCCCTAAAGATATCACTGAAAAATATACAAGATCTTCAATACTAGTATGAAAAATTTGCTTAGCATTGCTTAGAGTTGTGTATCACATTTTCCATCACGAAAAAAAACACGCTCGCGTTCCAACCCACCGAGATTTCCCATCCGAAGATTGTCTTGACAACTAACCTCAACACCGCGTTGCATGATGGATAGGTACTTACATGCTTATATATGACCGCTGATATATAAAACCCAATTCCAGCGCTGTCGCATACCTGGCTTCCAAACGCCGGAGCATCGGTCTCAAGGAACGCGGATATTTGCTTCGGTGACAATCCCTCTATTTCTTTTTTGGGTCGCATTTGATGGTGTTTGGGATTCACACATCTATAGTTTCGCATATTTTTTTTTTTGTTTTCCCCGGCATCTTCTCCAAAACATCAAGAAAAATGCTTATGTGAGCTCCATTTATACCTGTTTGTTCCCTTCCAAGATGGACTACTGCAGCTAGATAGGAAGGTGTGGTATGATGTAGGGTTTAGTTCCAATTATGGTGCTGCTAAACACACACCAGTGCTTTCTTTCTGTTCATCAAACTGCCGTGTTTACTGAATTGATACACTTTTTGATAAGCTAAAAATTGGAAACAAGGTCGGCATTGTCCTCTACCCTACATTTCTTACCCAATTGTTTGTTGGAGTTTGGTACTTTGCTTTATGTTCGTCGTGCCTTTTTACGTGATGCCCTGTGGCGATATACGGTGGGGAATAATGTTGTTCAAAATTTATCAGCCTGAGTGCTTTTGCCGTGCACAGAATGAAGGCTTACACCTTCTGCAAGTGGGATAAATTGCCACTTGTCTGACAAATATCTACACCACCTCGAAATGAGTGGGACGGAGATGAGGTTGGTTTTCATTTGAGGATTTATTATTTGTTCATTAACGAAGGTCTCAGCTGTTGCAAATTTGCAACTTTTTCTGGCAATGAACTGGTGATAACACTCGCTGAGATTAATCAATATCATTTGAAGCACCGCACACCGGAAAACCCTTTTTTGTGTAGCATAGCATTGCGTTTTACTGGATTTGTTTTCAGTTGACTGGATGGGATGGGTAAGGCCGTTTTGTGATAAGCAAAAGAGAATGACGCAAGAAGCAACGCCCGTAAATTGTGCAGGAGTGGCACGTATTCAAATTTCTGACGGAGATGCCATCAGCAGCATGTGACACATTTGACGAACCTCCATGTTTTGCTCTGAAGGTGAACTACAGTACAGAATCGGAAAAAAATGTATCTCTAAGTGTATTCTCAGGAAAAAAAATCAATAAGTATTACATTTTATGAAATACTTTACATTTGTTAACATTTTACCTGAAAATTTCAGGGGTAGTGAAACACTAATTCAAGTTGAGTGGTCCCAAAGTTTTATGGTAAAATGTGTCCTCAAGATTCGATTTCTTTGAACGAATCAAAACGTTTTTTGTACGTTGTAGTGTAGTTCTTGGTTAGATTAGAATAGTTCATCAGTAAGCTGATATTATCATCAATCGGTTAGCAAATACACCATTGCTGGACTTGAACTATGTGCTGCGCATCTGGCATCACAATTTTTCAAGAAAATTGCGTTGCTAATGTCCACATCCACCACTAACTTCTGGTCAGGTACAACCCGAGTATCATATCTCCATGCTTTTATGTTGAGTATGCTTCTTTGTAACCAAATCTAGTCATAAAAATGTATTTTCAACCGTTATAAAACTTGTGCGTTGCTTGGACAGTACCGTGCTTTAGAGGCTGCGTTAATCTCCGACCCGCGGGAAGACTTTCGTTGCGAACCGAGTGTCTAAAATCCAGCTTATTACGAAGATGGACCACTGGAGGTATATTGCTTGATCCGAGAATCCAGCCGATGATATTTTTCGTGACCTCAATCCAACGGACATCGTCTCGATGGTGGCAAGACCCGAATTGGCTTAACCTTGTATCACGGTCACGGAACCCGAAACTGCCAGCTGAACAGCAGATGCAACAATCAACTGTGGTGCAGCCCATAGTACTGAAACATGTCCGACCAAGAACGCAGCAACGAAACGATGCGCTAACTGCGGTGGTGCTCATCTGGCTACAGACCGTAGCTACCTAACAACCGGCGACGGTAGTGTAGTGGTAAGCATGAGTGCTACTTGGCACCCCAGTAGGTCTGAGTTCAATCCCAGTCGAGGTCAGTGGTTTTTCTGAGGCGAAACAATCTGGTCACGTCTTCCTTCGTAGGGGAAGTAAAGCCGTTGGTCCTGGCTCATGTGTTGATGAGTGCGATATGCAGGGTCCAGTTTGAGAGTTCCCATAATTTCAGATTGGGTATTACTAGTCCTATTGAGAATCAGGTTGCTCGTGATTATCTGAATATTTCCTCCTGAGAAAATATTTTTGATGAATCCTGGGGCACTGATTTGGATGAAGTAAAAACTAAGGAGTGTATCGAATATAAGCTATCCACATACATTTGTGTTGTACGCATGTATTTGTGATGCTCTGAACACTGCATGCTGTGCGTTTGACTGTCAGCTTTCTTTTGTTTACTTGTTTGTGCGGTTCAAATTCTGCGTTTTCAAAATGTCGCGTATTGAAAAGAAGGTGAAAATTAAGGTTCTGGACATATGGCTAAGTGAGAAGGGTATTACTATGCGAAAATTGGCGAAGCGGTTTGGAATTCATCATGCGAGTGTTAAAACCATCATTAATAAGTTTGGGGAACACTATTCTTTGGATGAGCTACCAGGAAGAGGCAGAAAACCCGGTTCTTCCAACCCAAAACTGGAGCAGAAAGTGGTATCTCTAATCATGAAGAACAAATCAATGTCAATACGTGATTTGGCCAAACAAGCAGGAACGAGTGTCGGAATGATCCAGCGTATCAAGAGGCGAAACCACCTGAAGACCTACAAGAAGCAGAAAATCTCGAAACAAAGTGCAGAACAGAAGAAGCGAGCAGCAACAAGGGCCCGGAAATTGTATTCGCGTCTTTTGCAGCGTCCGGATGCATGCGTTTTGATGGACGATGAGACCTATGTAGAGGAAGACTCAAAAACCCTTCCAGGTCCACAATACTTTACTGCCGTCGTTGGGAAGGGTGTGAGCGATGCGGACAGGTCGATTCAAGTTGAGAAATTCGGTCGAAAGGTACTGGTATGGCAAGCAATATGTTCCTGTGGTTTGAAGTCAACAATTTTTTATACTACCGGAACTATAAATGCGGAAATCTATCGATCTGAGTGTCTCCAGAAGAGATTGTTGCCTTTATATAAGAAGCATAGTACACCTCCACTGTTTTGGCCGGATGTAGCGTCGGCTCACTATGCCAAAACCACTCTCAATTGGCTTGCGGAAAAGGGTATAGATTTCGTTGAGAAAAATATCAATCCACCAAATTGCCCTCAGCTTCGACCCATCGAACGTTACTGGGCAATCGTGAAGAGGGTCTTCAAGAAGACTGGTAAGGCAGCTGGGAACATGCAGGAGTTCAAAAAAATGTTGGCTCAAGCGTCCAAAAAATGCGATGCAACACTTGTCCGGAACTTGATGAAGAGCATTCGATCCAAAGTTCGAAAATTCGTGAAAGAATAACTTAAATTTCATCCGGTCTTCATTATGTTCAAGTTTAACCTCGTAAAATAAAGGATCAATATTTTGTATGAATAAAATATCGGTTTTCAACATAATTTGAAAGAAAGTTTGTGGATAGCTTATTTTCGATACACTCCTTATAACTAAAAAGTTAAAAAATATGAAAGCTCCAGGTGATGATGGAATCTTCTTTATGCTCACCAAAAAACTCCCAGTGAGTACCTTGTCTCTCATGGTAAAATTATTTAATATATTTTTTCATTTGGCATACTTTCCTGACAAAATCCAGCGGAAGCTTCTAGCTACAGACCAATAAGTTTACTTCCTTCAATAATTTTGAATAGAATGACTGAAACTGAATTTAAGGCCTAATTGACGATCTAGAATATCCTGAATTTGAAGAAGTTCAGGAAGAAAAAATAAATGCCTTATCAATAGTGTAAAGCATTGTTTTAGAATATTGTACATATGCATACGTATTATTAAATTCTCGTTGATAAACGTTACATATTTTTGTATCTTTCTGGGAGATTCTAGGTCATCCAAAATATACTTGTTTTAAAAACTTCAGATCTAGAGTTCTAATAGTAGCTTCAGGGCTATATAAGGCTACGATATGTATTCAAATATATTTAAAGAACTTTTTGGAAGGTCAACAGTCATAATTTGATAACTTTATGATGTTCAAGGTCATCCAAACTGTCCTTGAGTTCAGAACTTAAGATCCACAGTAGTAGCTATAGCGTTTTGGGCTATACAAAGTTACGATACGTATTCAACCATTATTCAGTGAATATATTCAAACGTAAAAAAAACATCATGAGATAAACGGGGATGATCCAGGTCATCCAAACTGTCCTTGAGTTCAGAACATAAGATCTTCAGTTGTAACAGTAGGTGTTGGGAGTGTGCAAAGGGACAATATGTACTTAACAATATTGATTGAATAGTGTGGAAGGCCAACATACATAATGCGACAATTTTTTGTATATTCTAGGTACTCCAAACTGTCCTTAAGTTCCAAACATAAGATCTACAATTGTAATAGTAATTTTTTTAGTTGTATATGGTGGCCATATGTATTCAAACATATTCAATGAATCGTTTTTGTAGGTCAACAGTCATTATTTTATATTTTTGAGATCCTCTAGGTAATCCAAAACGCCCTGAAGTTCAGAACTTGAAATATACGGTAGTAATAGTTGATATAATGAGATATCTTAGAATGTTCTAGGCAATCAAAACTGCTCATGAGTTCAGAATTTAGGATCTATAATCGTAAAGTTAGGTTTATAATCTATGAAAGGTAACGATATGCATTCAAACACATTCTGTGAAGCTTCTGTAAGCTCAACAGTCATGATCAGATTATCTTGGGATGTTCAGGTTCATAGAAACTGACCTTGAGTTCAGAACTTCAGATATACGGTAGTAACCGTAGCCTTTTGGGCTATACAAAGCTACGATAAATATTCAAACATATTCAATGAATATTCTGCAACGTCCACACACGTCAAGGATTACCTTGTTAGTTTCAGGTCATTCGAACTCTCCTTCAAAACTTAAGGTCTACAATTGTAACAATAGCTTTATGGGCTATACAAAGTTAAGTTAGTTTGTTCGGCATAGAATATCCCCAGATTATCTCATAATGTCTGTTGGTCTTCCAGGACATTCATTGAATATGTTTGAACACATGTCATAACATTGTATAGTGGATAAAGCTACTGTTACAACTGTAGATCTTAAGTTCTGAACTCCTGGGCAGTTTGGACGGCCCAGCACATCTCAAAAAAATATTTCCGACTTTTTCAAATATTTCTATGTTATTGAGCACCAAATTAATCAGGATTCACCAAATTGCTTGAATAAATTAGGCCGGAAAGGGTTAATTCAAAGAACATGGCATTGTACCATCGAAATGGCTTACATTTAGTATCGTAGTCTTGCGACATCATTTAGAACAACCCAATGGGGCTGAAGTTATTTTTTATTCTTGGTGATTCGTAACAAAACCAAAAAGAGGAGATTTTTGCCTACAATCTACTGCCAAAACTGTTAAAAAATTAGCAGTGCGTCCAGATTTTAGGTGAATCGAGCTTTAAAGTTACACCATGGTCAGTTACATTTAAAAAGTCTTACAATATTTTCTCGTTTTCAGTATTTCGCAAAAACGTTTCTTCAACACCTCTTATAACGGTTATTTTTCTTTTTCATTACAGGTAATAACATCGTTAATATTTTTTTCCATCATCGTAAGTACAATCTAATGTAATTAACATTAAATTATGTCCATATTTTCGAACCACCCTTCTCTTCCGAGGACCGACTGCAGTCGCTCTAATTATAAATACACCGAAATCTCGCATGCATGGTTGACAGAACGGTTATCAACATGTTTACCAGACTCCCGAGCTCGCCTTGTGTGGTTCACGTCTGCATCTCAGGCTGCCACACATGGCCATCCAAAACCGGAAAGTATCAACCCCCACCCACAGGCAGCTCACACTCGTTGAAGAGTAATTCGAATTTGAGTATGTCCCAATAGGTTGTCGGATAACTTGTTTACAGGAAATTTAACATTGCTACTGTTCCTCCATGCATTTATGCGGCAGGGGCTTCCGACAAGACTTGGAAACGGTCCAGAACATGAGCTGATGCTGATTTGCTCCAACCAAGGACAGAGTCAGCGGAGGTTGTTAAAGCCATCGTAGTTTCGCATGTTGGCAGAATCGGTGCCATAACTCGTCTTAGTTTCTGCTGCTGCTAGCCCGAAGGAAATAGCGACGAGACATCGCACTGTCGGTGTCTGATTTGTGCGCCCGCTGCTTATAAATGTCCTACGTTAAACATATAGAGGTAGGTTCGCTCGAACGTACCTAAGCCATTATTGTCAAGTAACGATAAATGGGGCCTCCCTTTCAAATGAGCACGGAGAATGGAAATTCTATCGCACTCAATCCTCCAGCGAAAATAGCACCGAAGCGGGTTAGTGTTATGTGCTATCGATTTATTTTCATTTGTTTGTCGTTTTTTTTTTCGCCGTAGGCCATTTGCTGTTATTTTATATTCGTCCCACCTCTTTACGATGGTATATTTATCTATTTTTGGGATGAACTGCTTCCGAATGTCAATGTAATTCGAGATGGTTCAAATGTAGAATACAATTGACGATTTTAGTGGTTGCTAAATAAAATGGGTTTGTTTATCAATAATATTTAGTAACTGTGATGGGACAACGTAAAACTTTAAGCGCATAGATGGCAAATGCTTTCAACTAAGTATTGTGGGAGTACTCTAGAACGAAAATTTCAAGCTGGCGCAAAGCTAATAAGCACTAATAAGCAATGAGCTTGAAAATATCAAGTCGAAGAAAAAGGTTTCAAAGAAGTTGCATCATCAATCAATCAATCAATCAATCAACCACTAATGATTGTTGTCTAACCTACGGTTGCAAAGCATTTTAATCACTCTTGATCGATTGTAGCCAATATACACACATCTAAATAGCATAATTTAATCTCTTACCAATCACTTTATCTCGATTGCTTCAGACCAACACAAATTATATCAATACCAGGTACCAGGTCTGCTAAATCGATAGCCTTACAAACACTTCGAAAATAACGGATCTGCTTACTCATGCACCATCCATGAATCAAATTTAGTTCTTACCTTGAAAATCTCTTGATCATTATCCAGTTAGATATTTCTCCTGCACAGATGAAAGAGTGAAATCACATCGTCACTTGAGTCAAACGCAATCCAATTTCATTGACCATCTCTGTCCAAATTTGAAACAAATATTAAACTTAAATTAAGTGAATTTCTATTTGTTATCTACAACACATTTTACTGTGCTACAGCTTGGACTGCAACTGGGACAACTGCCCCCTCTACCACCGCTGTCATTACCCGTCAACATTTTTTTGAAATCGATCAAAATAGGCGACGAATCAGTCAACCGTCGTCTGCAGCCGACACAATCCTTCATCACTTTTATCGAACTAGCTACCGAACCAGAACCAATTTGATGACATCCAGTCGCATGCATTAGCATCGTCATCATCATCATCATCATCATCATCACTATTCGTCCTCATCAGCTGCAGCACAGACGTAAATCATGCCATATCAATTCGAGATAAATAGCTTTCCTCGGCAAACAGACAGACAAACGTGGAATGAAATTAGAGCCTGATGATCTACTACGGGGTTGCGCAAATACGACGATATCTGTTGTCAAACGGATTGATGTCGAACGATACACTGAACCGATCCATTCGGAGATAGGGTGAAACGCGTAGCGTGCAAGAAAATCATTCAATAAAGTCAATAAAGTGAATGGGTTTGTTTGAGCATAAATCTGAAATGTGCCTACGGCGGCAACTAACGATGACGTCAGAATTCGGTCAGATTTACCGATTCGGAATCGCACACTGGCGGGTTATGTGTCACGTGAGAAGATGGCTGTGTATTGATATGCTGATATAATTCTGCTATAGATAAATCATAAGAGCTTGAAAGGGTTGAGGGTTTCTTTCAGAAGGTGACCCAACGGAAAAAAAAATATGACAGGGGACGAATGAAAATGGGTGATTTATTCTGATGCTTTATATGAATTTCGAATTTCGTGTTTTCTTTTTTTCTTTCGCTAGCTTATCTTTGAATTGTTGAAATTTATTCAGAGTTGGTTAATGACATGTCTACATATAACAATGACCGTTGAACTAAGCTATCACGATTTAACTTGATGATGACAGGGTCCTCCTTTTAGATACCTTAGAGTTAAATGTCGTGGATTTATCCACCTATGGGTCCTTTGCAATACCCGTTCTTCTGATTCTCATCTAAGAAACTGAAAAAGAGTCAGTGGGGTTGTGTATAACACACGACCGGTTGACGTAGACTACGTTAAACCGTTTGATCGTGGACACAGTTTCGTTGGTTTCGTAGTGGAGCATTGCAACGCAGGTACTGTTCTAATGGGACGTTGGGTTAGTATGAGTAAGTGATTAAGTATGTTAGAACCTTCTATGATTCGCTTCTTAGAAATTATTTGGAAAGGGACGTTTGGATTGAATGTTGGTATGGTGAAAGGGCAACGGTTGTGCTGGCTGTACTGAGAGACCATTATCCTTATAGCATTATAGATTGTTCAGGGTCTGTTTGAGAATCTATATAATAAAAATGAGTTGGGGCTTCCTTTGTCACGATTTAACTCGCGAGCGGAAGAACCGATCGGCGTGAAATTTCGTATGCAGAGATTTTTAGGGCCGGAGAATAATCTTATGATGGTTTGAGACCCCTCCCTTCACTGAAAAGGGGGGCTCCCATACAAATGAAACACAAATTTCTACACAACTCGAGAACTAATCAAGCAAAAGAAACCAAATTTAGCATGCAAAAGTTTTTTGTAGGCAAGAAATATTTTTATGGTAGTTTGAGACCCCTCTCCTCTCTATAAAGGGAGGCTCCCATACAAATGAAACACATATTTCTGTATAACTCGAGAACTGGTCAAGCAAAGAAACCCAAATTTAGCATGCGGACATTTTTGGAGGCAAGAAATGTTTTTATGGTAGTTTGAGACCCCTCCCCTCTCTATGAAGGAGTGCTCCCATACAAATGAAACACAAGTTTCTGCATAACTTTAGAACTAATCAAGTTAATGGAACCAAATTTGGCAGGTAGAGGTTTTTGAAGGCAAGAAATGTTTCTAAAGTAACTCCAGACCCCTCCGCCCTCTGTAAGAGGGGGGCTCTCATGCTAATGAAACACAAATTTATGCATAACTCGAGAACCAATCAAGCATATGGAACCAAATTTGGCATGTGGAGGTTTTTGGAGGAGAGAAATGTTTCCATGGAAGTTTGAGACTCCTACGCCTTCTGGAAGAGGTAGGGAGGGGGGGTTAACATACAAATGCAACACAAATTTTTGCATAACTCGAGAACTAATCAAGCAAATGGAACCACATTTGGCAGGTGGAGGTTTTGGAAGGCAATAAATGTTTCTAAGTTGACTCGAGCCCCTCCCTTCTCTGAAAGGAGGGCTCATGTACAAATGAAACACAAATTTCGGAATAACTCGAGAACTTATCAAGTTTATGGAACCCAATTTGGCATTTGGAGGTTTTCGAATGCAAGAAATGTTTCTAAGGTGGTTTGAGACCCCTCCGCCTTCTGGAAGGGTAGACTCCCATAAAAATAAAACATAATTTTTAGCAAAACTCGAGAGCCAATGAAGCAAATGAAACCAAATTTGGCATGTTGAGGTTTTTGGAGGCAAGAAATGTTTCTATAGCAGTTCAATACCCCTCCCCATTTTGAAGGGGAGAGGGGCTCCCCCTACAAATAATAAGCAAATTTCTGCATGACTCGAGAACTAATCAAGTAAATGAAACCACTTTTAGCATATGGAGGTTTTTAGAGGCTAGATTTCTATATACATAAAAATGAATTTCTGTCTGTCAGACCCTTATAGACACGGAAAGTTCTGAACCGACCAACGAGAAAATTTATATTAAGGGGTTTTTGGGGCTGGGGAAGGTTCTTATGATTGTTTGAGACCCCTTCTCTCTCAGGAAGGGGCGCTCTCATACAAATGAGACACAAATTTCATCATAACCCGAGACCTAATCAAGCAAATCGAATCAAATTTAGCATGTGGGGGGTTTTGAAGGCAAGAATGTTTCTATGGTAGTTCAAGACCCCTCCCTTTCTGAGGGGGGGGGGGCTTCAAACAAATGAAACTCACATTTTTATTATAATCGATGAGCCCAGTGTGATGGTTCGAGAACTAAAGGTTTTATTCGATAAAAATGGCACACAGAAAATCTTTTATAACTTTTGAATCGTATGAGTAAAAAAACCTAGAAATTTGAGTAGATCTTATCCATAGTGTATTATTTACATCTGCCAAGTTTCATAGTTATACATTCAGCAGTTCCAGTCATGTCGTCAAAACAAGAAATTGTAAGTGAGAAAATTTTGTGCACTCACAATCAAAATCCAGGGGCGTCCCACCGGTGGATTGCTAAAAGGCTTGGAATTGCAAATACAACTGTGTCTCGTGTAATAAGAACCTTCAAGGAGCGTCTGAGTGTCCAAAGAAAGGAAGAGAGTGGTCGTAAAAGTGGTCCAATGGACAGTAAAATGGCCAGGAAAGTCGTACAACAATTCAAGAACCGTCCAAATATGTCAATTCGAGATGTCGCTAAAAAGTCTAAGGTGTCAGTCGGTTTTGTGCACAAAACCATGAAGCGTGCTGGGTTACATGTTTACAAAGTGCAAAAAGCCCCAAACCAGAATGAAAATCAAAACATCACTGCGAAAACCCGCGCCTTGAAACTTTACACGAAGCTGCTCACCAAATCCGGTTGCATCGTGATGGATGACGAAACATACGTCAAGGCCGACTTCCGTCAACTTCCTGGGCAAGAATATTTCGTTGCCAAGTCGAAGTTCGATGTTCCGGAGAATGTTCGAAAGAAGAAACTATCGAAATTTGCAAAGAAATTTCTAATCTGGCAGGCGATTTGCGGATGTGGTGAAATAAGTGCTCCCTTCATCACTTCCGGAACAATAAACGGTGCGATTTACACGGAAGTGTGCCTTAAGAAGCGTCTCTTGCCATTCATTAAGAAGCACAAAGGATCAACTCTGTTTTGGCCTGATCTAGCATCCTGCCACTACGCTGGAAACGTATTGGAGTGGTACCGAGCCAACGGAGTCAATTTTGTGCCAAAGGATATGAACCCACCAAATTCACCGGAACTTCGTCCAATTGAAAAATTCTGGGCAATTATGAAAACGGAACTTCGCAAACATCCCAAAACTATAAAAACAGAGCTAGAATTGAAGAAAATTTGGGTAAAAACAACAAAAACACTGGGAAAATCGGTTGTACAAAATTTGATGGGTGGAGTGAAAAGGAAGGTGCGGGCATTCGGGATGCGAGACGAAATTGAATAAAACAAATGTTGTAAATCAAAACTCATTAGTAGTTCTTCATTCCCTGAAAATTTCAAGAAAATCCGATAATCAGTTTAATTTTGATGGGTATATATGTATGTTTTGAAGTCAATGATTGTATGGTGGTTTGAGAAACCACCCCCCTCTGGAAGGGAGGGCTCCCATACAAATGAAACACAAATTTCAACCAAAAATGAGAATTATCCAGGTTACTTAAACACAAACCGTGTATTTCTCGGGTAAGAAGCATGTTTTGATAGAAGTTTGAACCCCTGCTTATTCAAGAAGAAAAAAACTCATTTCGAAAAAAAAACCATAAACGTGACAGTTATATTAAATTTTCCTTCATTTAGTTGCAAGCGTAGCAGCGCACGCACTGGGTTCAGCTAGTTCAAAATAAAAAAATGAAATTTTTGTAACTTGACAGTCGTAAAAATCTTCAACTGATAGAAGCAAAAATCTCGAAAATCTATCGAGAAGTGTTTGTGTTTTAATTATTTTCAAATTTTCATTTGAAATGCCGTAATGCGTAGTCTGATCAAAATAGTGTGGGTGTGGTCCTAACAGATCATTATATCAGCTGTATGTTAGAAAATTCTATTATACTCTCTTTAGAAAGGTTTATATGATGATACGGCCTCGAGTTGATGGCCCTTCTCCAGCGTCCCAACAATTAGTTGGCAACGCAAAACCTCCGGCTGCTTTCAGTTTCGTCCGATAAACACGAGCTCGCTCGGCATCAGTACATGGTCTATTTTCCGTATGTTCGATCCTAACGAGCTTTTAAAATTTGCACATACTGTAGGCATCAAAACGATTAGGCATTACACTTATTCTCACTTTCACAGTTTCTCAAAACTTATTTCTTCCTAGAAGTAAAACTCTATCCAACGCGAATCGTTAACACAACAGAATAACTATTCATAAACGTACTGATTGGAATGTGCAGAGAATGTTACTTCGGAATATCATTTTCGAGAATCAAAACGTTGTCCGTAATAGGGAGTTTCTTGATAAATACTTGCAGAAACCGCAACATTCTTTAAAATTTTCCAACACCGATTGTTGAATATGTACGCGAAATATATTCATCTTTTATTTGTAAAATTTTAAATACTTGAGTAAATAAATCATAAAAACCTCTAGTTGGTAAGAGCAAAAATCTCACCAAAAAAACCAATCAAGAAACGATCGAATTATTAGCGTCCGTTGTTTCAATTTTTCGTTACGGCAGCCATTCGTAAACTGTACACAATGCTCCCAGGGTATGCAACGAAGAGAGAACTAACATTGACTGCTAATTGGTAAGAGCTCTAACTGCAATGTAAGATACATTCAAATCAAACAAACTCTCTCAAAATTAAATTGGTCGTCCTGAAAAGGACGGATTTGAAATGGTCCTCATTTAAATTAAAACCTTCTCGGTCTTTTAAAGAAGCAGGTTATTTCAGCCGTTGCACCTTGCGCCTTACCCAAAGATGGCTACCAACAAGATCACACACACTCAAGCACCTTATTACGCTCCTCGTGGTTGCACCCACCGGCTGGCAACAAAGACATTATTGGCCCAAGCAACCGACTGTCTAGCACACCACAGCATAATTTATGGCTGCCTAGCAACGGTTGCCTAGCCAATGGCTAAGTAGCAAAAGCCTGCAGCGCAATCAGCTACCTGACCAATTGGTTGGTCGCCAGTGCACCTTCTATGGTGCTTGCCACCGCCAGCTGCCACATCCAAATTGGCGCCATGCGCTTCGCACTGCTGAATGGAGCTAGTGCACCCTCCAGGGTACATGCCATCGCCAGGCGCCAGCTGCCAATCCATACTGGCTCGATCCTCCGCACATCTCCAGTACTGCAACACGAATGAGAAAATTCGCTTCTTCTTCTTCTTCTTTATTATTTTTAACGGGACTTTAACCCTAGGGGTCATTCGTCCCGAGAACGGTGGGTTATATTTGGTCGTACAACTCGGTTGCTTTCAGAAAGTCCAAAAGCCGTTGTTCACAAGGTGGTGATAAAACTTCTTCCAAGGCTATGTTAATGTTATGGGTCAATCGTTCGGAATGGCTACATAATCGGTTAGAATATGGGGAATGGAGAGAGGTACATTGCAAGTGGTGCAGTTGGGACGTTCTTCTTTAGTAATAATGTAGTAGTGGGTAAGACGGGTATGAGAAAATTCGAGAAGGTGTACCTGTTTTATATCGTTCACTACTGCATATGAGTCCTCCCTTGCTCACATTTGAAATCTGTGATAGGAAAGTACTGTGCATTTAGTAAATTCAGCCTGCAAAACAAAATAAAATTTAAAAAACTATAAGGGACAGCCCAATGGGGTTGTACGCAAAGTTGACGTAGGACTACGCAGCAATCGAATTCCCATACACGTCAGGGCCATCCGCTAATTGATTTAAGTCAGTTCTGAAAAGGGCCAAGAAAATTCTATTGTACACTCCTTAGAAAGCATTTGGTGGCTCTTAATTATGATACGGCCCCAGTTGTATTTTCTACGATGGTTGAGAGGGCCACTATCTCTAACGCGTAGAAGATAGTTATGGATCTGTTGGTTCATTGGTTGTTCAACGCGCTTTGCTATTTATTCCGGGACGCGGCGTTTAAAGCAATGCCATGTTCAGCCGGGCGCGGTAATGGAAATTTCAAACAGCCCAAGAGAAAATGTTAACCAAATAAACTCTTTAATTGGAAAATTGATTTGGTCGTCCTGAAAAGGACGGATTTAGTTGACGGGGGAGAAACAGTTTGCGATTGAACTTGGGCTTTCTTTCTTGGTTCATCTCGTGGGATGATTGATTCTTGTCTCGTTGTCACGGGCGGCTTTTTCCCGCCAAATTGTAGGCTTCAGCAGCCATGTTTCTCACAGCGAGGTTGACGGGAGCATCGGCAACAACAGCCAACTGCAACAACGTCTCTCTGGGCAACGACTGCTCGCCGCCGCCAACTGCGATCCTAAGACCACTGCACAGCTTAACGACTGTCGTAAGACTGGATCAAAATGTTCTGCTAAAAGCTATGAGGTATAGGGGTCGGATGCTAGTGCACGAAAGAAGGCGGTACCAACGAAGGCAATGTGATACAAATTGCACAAAAGGGGACGAAATTCAGTTATTGCGCCACAATAATTAGTTTTAATTATGGCACGCTAGACGGATGATTTTCTTAACCGAAACATTTCTAATTTGCTTGCCACCGCCAGCAACTAATCCGCTATGCACAACTAGGAACTACAACGAACTCAACCACATGGTCGGTCTGAAGTGTCGCAGTTCGGTTCGAATTATCCGTTCTAGAATTTCGTTCGTTGGTTGTTCAACGTTCTTTGTCATTTACTCCGGGAAGTGGCGTCTAATTAATGCTATTTGCAGCCGGGGCGCGGTGATTGAAATTAATTTGAAACAGCACAAGAGAAAATTTTAACCAAATAAACTCTTTAATTGGAAAATTGATTTGGTCGTCCTGAAAAGGACGGATTTAGTTGATGGGGGAGACACATGGTTCGCGATTGAACTTGGCTTTCTTTCTTGGTTCATCTCATCTTCATTGCGGGTGGCCATCTTCAGGTGACGTGGGATAGTTGATTCTTGTCTGGTTGTCACGGGCGGCTTTTTCCCGCCAAATCGTAGGCTTCAGCAGCCATGTTTCTCGCAGCGAGGTTGACGGGAGCATCGGCAACCACAGACAACTGCACCAACGCCTCTCCGAGCAACGACTGCTCGCCAGTACACCCTCCATGGTGCTTGCTGCCGCCAACTGCGATCCTACAGCCACCAGCCACTGCGCAGCTCCACGACTGTCGTAAGACTGAATCAAAATGTACTGCTAAGAGCTATTAGGTAATGGCGTCGGATGCTAGTGCACGAAAGAAGGCGGTACCAACGAAGGCAATGTGTTACAAATAGCATCAAAGGGGACGAACTTCAATTATTGCGCCACAATAATTAGTTTTAATTATTACACGCAAGACGGATGATTTTCTTAACCGAACCTTTCCTAATTTGCTTGCCACCGCCAGCAACTAATCCGCTATGCATAGCTAGGAACTACAACGAACTCAACCACATGGTCGGTCTGAAGTGACGCAGTTCGGCTCGAATTCCGTTCGTTGGTTGTTCAACCTTCTTTGTCATTTACTACGGGACCCGACGTTTAATGAATGCTATGTTCAGCCGGGGCGCGGTAATTGAAATTAATTTCAAACATCATAAGAGAAAATTTCAACCAAATAAACTCTTTAGTTGGCAAACTAATTTGGTCGTCCTGAAAAGGACGGATTTAGTTGACGGGGGAGAAACAGTTCGCGATTGAACTTGGACTTTCTTTCTTGGTTCATCTCATCTTCATTGCGGGTGGCCATCTGCAGGTGACGTGGGATGATTGATTCTTGTCTCGTTGTCACGGGCGGCTTTTTCCCGCCAACTAGTAGGCTTCAGCAGCCATCTTTCTCGCAGCGAAGTTGACGGGAGCATCGGCAACAACAGCCAACTGCACCAACGCCTCTCTGGGCAGCGACTGCTCGTCCAACTGCAGATCCTACTCTGCACAGCTCCACGACCGCCGGAAAACTAAATCAAAATGCGAAGGTGTACCCGTTATATAACATTCATGGCTGCCTAGGAGACGTTCCTTACTTAAATATGAAGTCTGTGCGCGGAAAGTACTGTGTATTTGGTAAATTTACTATGAAAAATCGATATTATAAGACATCACTTCATATTTGCGTTAATTTTATTAGTTGCATGTTAAAAATCAATAGTTTGAAATATTTAAATCGAAGCGTAGAAAATGTTCCGATCGATTGGTGCAAACATTTTGGAAATCAATCGTGGAATGACTTAGTTATTAACGTTCAAAACCTATATATTTTTCGTGACGCTCCAAATTTTCGCAATTCGAACGTGTACCCCAGTATTGAAAACACAGACGTAGTCCTACGTCAAAAAGTTGGTCTCAATGATGACTATGATTATTAAGTAATACTAACATCTATTGTAGCAAGGTAACTTTCCATAGCAGTGGAATAATCTGAAAAACGATTTGATCAGGATCCTTTTGTTGTTTGCGATCATCAAGCTCCTGTATCAAGGGCCAAAAGTAAGCAGAGACACTTACCCGAAACCCGCAAATATAGGGAAGAGAATTTCCTTCCAAAAGTAAGTTCACACTCACAGCACTAGAATCGAGCCCTCGACTGACAGAATAAACCCAATAGAAGGGGTCGAAGAGCCCACCCTCGTTCCGCGAAATGTTAACAATAGGGAGGAGGCAGCCCCATGCTCCCTATCCAAATCGTTTCACTTAGGTGCCCTGATGGTCACTCCCTTTCTCCGTTATGTTATTTAATATTTAGCATAATTTGTGCACAAAAATTGAAGATGCAAAAAAAAACAAAACTGCTAAATTTCGAACTTGAACGATGTACATGGAATTACAAATTTGACATTTCACAAATTAAATTACTTGACCATTTAAAAGTGGCTACCGTAAGTCATTACGAGAACATAATATGCGTAAAAACAAAATATATCCGACATCCTCTGAAGTGTTACTGAAAAAAATAAATAAATAAAAATCAGACATGTATTAAGGGATCCCCTGGATTTGGGCAAAAATAAGGCAAAGTTTGTATTTTTTTGTGGGAGAATGAAAAGGCGTACGAACTTTCGGTTTCGACGATTAAATTTGATTATTATTCAAAATTTCAAAGAAATAAATAAATTGTGAAGATTCAAAATGGCGGCTACAAAATGGCGATTTCCGTAAGCCTCTACGCGCAAAACATAGGGCGACAACTTCAAGCCTGCAGCCTCATGTAGTGGACAAAAATTAAATTTAGTTATTATTTTTGAAAGATAATAAAATTTTCTACGGCTTGAACCAAATTTCAGACAATTTAAACTTAAAATCATTGCAAAGTGATCATTTGAACTGAAAAGTTTAATTTTTCGCTACTTTTTTTCATTTCAACCGTGTTCCAAAATTATAAATAATTAATTATTAATGCCAATTTTTCGTTCAAGCCGTACAAAAAATTATAACCTTCCAAACAGTTGTTTGATGGAGGGAATCTGATAAATAAGTCAAGCCCGGGGCATGAAGTTAGATTTAAAAACATGGTTTCGAGAAAAACGCGTTCAAAGTTTTTAGAAAGCCCCCGCAGCGCACGTGAGACATGTGTGTTCGAGACGCTGCCATTAAATAAATATTTATCGTATCAAAAAATCCTTCCACACATATATTTTACAAATATGTGGCTTTCATCTTTTGCCAAAAAAAATCGATTTTTTGGTTCAAATTCAGGGGAGGGTTCCCTCAATATCCTTCTAGTCCAGGAAAAGCTGAAAACAGAATAGATCATTCCAAATATAAAATTTCAATAAAAGATATTATTTTATAAGAAATGTTGTTAAAATTCTTCCTTATACCGTTCAAGCAACATTTCAAAGAGAACAATTGCAGTGATGGAAGAACCCGGTTTGATGATTTCTGAAATAAATGGCTTATCTTACCATAATACCACTAAACACAATATTTAAATATAATCCTAATAAGCGCATACCAGTCTTTCATGAATATAGTGGTTGAAGTTCTGAAATGCAAATTAAATTAAATGTTATGCTGAAATCCTGAAAAAGAAATCGATCCTTTGATGCTTGTCATGTTGCTCCAGGCTTTTAAATGGTTTTGGAATGCAAAGATGATTCGAACGCATGCTGAAATTATTAATTAAATGAGAATGGAAAATAATATGATATGAATTACAGGTACGGATATACAACTTGATTAATAGGTACACGATCTCTAGTTGCACCCCCTCACTTCGCTAATGAAAAAATATTTCAGATGTCAGTCTTTTGTGATCATATGACTCGTGGAGGCGTGAGGTAGGAACTTGTCAATCGAGGTAGAACCTTGTCAACCAGAGGTCAATCGCGTCCTCCTTCGAAGTTGTCAACGCACCATTTGGAGCCCTTTTTATTGTTGGTCTTAATGGGGCTAAACTGGCACTCAAGCGTAACTTTGAATTTAGATTTTATTCTTAATGAATAACCATTATCACACTTTGTGAATGGCCCCAACAGTATCCTTACTGTTGTTTTGAATCGCTTTAAATCGACTCTCAAGTGTAAAATAAAATTTACCACGCAAAAACCCAGTAAGATCCTTACTTTTGGTTGAAGTGGGCCAAAATCAGCTCTGAAGCCATTTTTTGAATTCACTCTGTTTTCTCAATTAAAAATAACCATCACACTTTGCGAGTGACCTCAACAGCATCCTTACTGGTGGTATAAACGATTTTCAAGAGTCACTTAAAGTTAACCTTCTTTTCCCAGTGAAAAACCACTTTCACACTTTGTGAAAGGTCCAATCAACATCTTTACTGTTGGTTTAAATGAGGTCAAATCGGCTCTCAACCGTTACTTAAAATGTATCTTGTTTTTCCAATGGAAAACCACCACCACACTTTATAAGTGGCCTTATCAGCTTCTTCTTTTTGCTTAGCATTTCAAGCTTATTGCTTTCGCAATTAGCTATTTACTTGCACTCAACTTAGTGTTCTAAATGCACTTCCACAGTTATTAATTAAGAGAATTCGAGTCGAGATATTTTCCTTAACGAAAAATTCCTAGACCAGACAGGAAATCGAATCCAGCCACTTCCAGCATGGTGTTGCTTTGTAGACGCGCCTTTATCGACTGAGCTTAGGGAGGACCCAACAGCATTCTTACTATTAGTTGAAATCGCTCTTAATCGACTCACAAGCTTTACTAAAGATTTATCTTGCAAAAACCACCATCACACTTTGTGCGCGGCCCCAACAGCATTCTTACTGCTGGTTTAAATCGCTCCAAATCTGCTCTCAATTCAAAAAGAATTCACTTTTTGTTCCATTTCATTACCATTCCTAAAATGAACCATGCTGTCAAACGAACACTTTTATACCCCAGTTATTTCTCGTAGAAATGCAGATGTGTTTCAAATAGAGCGAGTAACAACGTCATACAATTTCCACCCTATTAGCCATCCTATTATTTATCACCGACTCAAATGAACTTAAAACGTCTATGTTCGGATACCGAACGAAACTGACTTTTTAGAAGCAGCTCTTCGTTTTTGCAGTTTCGTTCGGTATCCGAACATACTTAAAAATGAACAGTTTCTTTTTGCTTCCGTCACCGCACCGCGGATTCTCGTGATGAGTCTTCTATTTTGGTTAGACAAATTAAATTCCAGAATTTTCGCTATTAATCAATCGCTATTTAAGTTTTAATTACACAATCCCTTCTCAATTCGATTTATTTTGTTTTTGTTTTGATATTTTCACCGTTCGTACCGATGACAATCTGGATCAAGATCTATACTCGAGCAAGGTATTGTTGTTTTGATTCTGTTCATGTGTTGGTTATTTTGACGCAGTGTTCCCAGCTTGCGATGCCTCAACAGCCCCTCCCTGTAACTCTTGCGCGGGCTTCAGGAAGCTTGAGTTCACGTTCCTTATCTCAGGCACCGCCAACCTTGGGTCGTCGATACACGCCCTTAGTTGTACGCACCATCGCTTGCCTAATGCGCCCGTCGGAACTCCTGATCACTTCCTGTATGATGCCACGCACCCAGCACTTACGGTTGTCGCCATCCACCATGTACACCACTTCCCCTAACATGATCGGCTCCGACTCGGAATGCCACTTCGAACGTACGTTTATCGATGGAAAGTACTCCTCCAACCATCGCTTCCACAGCTTGTCCGCCAGCCACTGTGAACGTTTATAGCTGTCACGCAACGCTTCAGCTTCTCCTGTCGTCCTTTTCCATGCCTCTTTACCGATTGATAGTAAACCACGGATAAAATGATTCGGCGTTAGTGCCTCTGCTTCTGCCGATTCCTGCGGAACGTATGTCAGCGGCCTGGAGTTAATCAAATCCTCGGCTTCAGCTAGGGTGGTCAGCAGAACTTCATCCGTCAGCTTTCTTCCATCATCGAAAACCTGCATCGCCTCCTTCGCGGAACGAACGAGTCTTTCCCACGCCCCACCCATATGCGGTGCCGGTGCATCGGTGAAGGTATCCCTGCAGTCCTCGCTTATCTTCTTTGTGACCTCTTCACTTGCCCCAACGAAGTTCGTTCCGTTATCGGAAAAAATTCAATCGGCATTCCACGACAGCAAGCGAATCGACGAATCGCCATTACGCAACTCGGTGTCAACAGTCTATATCAGACGTACAGTTAAAAGAGAAGTTAAAACCAGAAGCCATTTATCTATGTTGGTGTAGGAGAACTAACAGTACAAACATATTTTGTTTTTATGTGACAGCATTTTGACTCTCAAAATTAGAAAATGCAGATTTTTTTTTTATCTCTTGAACATTTCTGAAAGTGCGAATCAATATGCTTTCGAGCATAAAATTTGAGTCATTTAATATTTGGATGCAAAAAAATGATCTATCCTGGAACTATAAAATGATGAGTACTCAAAATGAAGGTCATGTATTGCACTTTAAAGGAAACATTACAAAAAAGGCATTCCTGCTTGCTCATTTCGTAATGCTTAGTCTTGTTTCTCACGAAAAGTTGGGTTTTTTTTCGCACTTACAAATACCTTGCTAGATCATAGACTTTCTTGCGAGTTTATCGGCAAAAACAAATTTGAAATTGTTAGGGACATCACTTCGACTTGTGGCATTATAGAACTGGCCCGACATGATACAATCATAGTACGATAGCGCTGAGTTCGACCTAATCGTTTTCAACACATTCAAATGCAACCTCCAATCCTTATTTCCACTACGATGCGTGCTATGATTCTGCCGACCGATAATATGCTGCTCACGGAAATATTTGGGAATGCTGCATGTGGTTGATTTAGCCCATTTCCAACTTCGCCATGTTTGAACCTGACCACGATCGGAAGTGGGTGTCTAAAATCAATTTTCGGTTCGCGGCGGTTCACGTACTCGCTATAGGCTTCTGCCAAGTATAACTTCTTGGCAACAAAATAAATCGTGACGAATCGTGTTTCAGCACTGAAAACGAAAACATTTCAAAACAAAATGCTGTCTTAAATTCCAGATCCAACCACTACTCCTACAGGGTGCGGCAGAAAATAATGCGAAAATTTGTTCTATTTCTTTCAAATCCCATTTTCAACTAATTCAAGCAATAATATCAACATTTTCGAGTGCAGTTATCTTTATAAAGTCCTTTTAAACAAATTTATTCAATGTGTCCTCCATTTTTATTAATAACATCCTCGAGCCGACGCCGGAAGCCAGAGCATGCCTTTCGGATGTAGTCCTCCGACATTGACTGCCATGTGCGTGTTATGGTTGACTTCAGGGTTTTCACACTAGGGTGTGATGTTTTGCAGGCTCGTGCTTCAACATATGCCCAAATCGAATAATCCAACGGATTAAGATCTGGACTGCTAGGGGGCCACAAATCCTTCGGCCAAAACTTCATGTTATCGTTCAACCATTGTTGGGTTCGATTGGACGTGTGACACGGCGCTCCATCCTGCTGTAGGACAACGTTTTGGTCCTCGGAGAAGTTGGCCTTCACCCAGGGAAGCACTTGGTCCTTTAAAATACCGATATATGTACACTTCGGTATTGATTTTAACTCCAGCATCAATGAAAACAGGCGGCATTTTCAAACCGTTGGACGCCACCAAGCCAAACATCATGACACCAGCCGGATGTTTGGTTTGAAATTTGAATTTCACTTTTTCCGGAACGTTCTCCATTTTCTGCGGTGAAATGAACCGGTCCATGCGGCTGTTGGCCACAGCATCGATGCTGAAAAGCTTTTCGTCGGAGAACAGGATTATAATTTTTTCCTTCTTCAACAAGGGAAGCAATCTCTTGGAACGAGTCACTCGTAGTTCCTTGACCCGGTCCGTAATCAAGTGGCGTTTCACTCTGGCTCTGGAAGATGCATGCAGGTCTTCTTTGATGATTCTCCGCATGGATTTCTACGAAATATTGGCTTCCTTTGCAAGTTTTCTTATGGAACGCACCGGGTTGCGAGCAATTTTTGCACAGACCGATTTGATCACGTTCGGCGTGCGTACAAAGCGCGGACGTCCGCTTCCCGGCTTCCGCTGCCTAGGACCATCCTGCAGGGACTTTTTTATGCAGTAAACTGTTCCCAAATGGCACCCTACCACCCTAGCAATCTCTTTCGGCTTCTTCTTGGCGAGCAACAAACTGGTGATCACTTCTTTCGCGAACATTTTGACAAATTTGCAATAAAACAAATAGAATGTTTGGATGCAGCACTTGAAAGTAAGTATAAACAAATACACTTTCGACAGAAATTAGTCACTAGCTACACGACTTAACCCAATACTCAAGTTTGAATATTTTCGCATTATTTTCTGCCGCACCCTGTAGTGCAGTAAAATAATCAGCTCCTGCTATAAAACGACTCACGCATTATTGAAAGCAGGGTGTCACAATACCCTTGTAGCACACTTGTTGCAAATTAGTTGAAGTAACACGAATGCAATTTAATTAAGTCACAATGAACTGTATTCAACCAATTATATCAATTTGGTGTTGCTTAGGTATCAGCATCGTGCTAATATGATTTCTTTGGCTTTCAGTCGTTATGAATAATGAAAACAGATAATCTATTTTCTGGCGTTTTGACGTATTATATTTCACCTTCTTCTAGGGATTATAGATATCTGTTTTTGTCATATTTTATTCTGTTATTACATTTAAACGTCTAGTAATGACTGCTAACTGTTACCTAGACATACCAGTACAGTATAAAAGTATAAAAATAGGGTTCACAAAAGTTATGTCCGATAAAATTACTAGTTGTTTAAATCTGATAACAGAACATAATATGACAAAAACAGAAATCTATAATCCTTAGAAGAAGGCGAAATATAATACGCCGAAACGCCGGAAAATAGAAAATCATCTGTATTCATTATCCATAAAACCTGAAAGCCAGAGCAATCATCTTAGCACCACCAAGTCACAGTCGATAATCAGTTACAGTACAAAGATGGTATCAGCATCAATCGACAAAAACAAAGTGACGAAGAATCAATTGACTGTCAATTTTCTATCCGCACCGAGTTGCCTCGTAACGAACTAGCAACATAACCAACGTAGCAACAGAGCTCCGCACTGCATGTTTTCGATGAGTTTCCTATCGCTTCGTTCGTGTCTCTATCGAATTTCATCCATGTGGACGAATGAAAGTGCGGTTGTCATGATCATTTTCATTTTCATCTTGCTTTCACTTAAACAGGAAATATTTATTCATATCATTTTTTCATACAGAAACACGAAAATATTACACGCTGTATGTTGAAATTTTCATTTAATCGCATAATTATTGTAAGAAAATATAACGAAGATGGAAGCAATTTTTTTTCCCTTCAAATTTTGGAATTTAACTCTAATTTAACATACGATATTATTGTTTATCATTTTATTTCTGTTTTGAGTGGCTAATTTGAAGAAACCGATTGAAAAGCTTGGCCTGTGAAATGAAAATCAGTGGATTTGAAGAACAGTTCCAAGCGCGAGTAAAGTATATGAAAAATTTATGAGACATACAAGAAGATTTTTTTCGTATCTCAGATCGACCGGTGAAGTTACACTCTCAGGTGTTCAAAGTGCGGTTAAAAGTGAGTCTTGAACTGTAGGCAGACTGGTTAACTGGAGTTCAGCCCAGACAGGTTATTAACCAAACAATCAGTCGATCCTTCTCATCTTCCGTAGTGCATAAAATGGGGACATGATCTCTGTCGGACCTCAGGCGACGAAGAAAGGAAAAAAAAGAGTGAACGATGTATTTACCTCCAGGAAGAAACGTAATCTCTAGCCCATCACCACCGTACATTCGTCCTACCCACAAACCAAGATCACATCGAGTCCATACACGGGAGCAATTCCAATCTTCGAAATGGGTGAAATGGTTAATTTTTTTCGAGAAAAAAAGTGTATTTTTATGTTATGAAAATACATTATGAATAAAGATTTCCACACAATTGAGAGGTTGTAAGTGCTTTCACAAACGTGGAGCGAAAAAGGTAATTGTTATCCTTTTTGCCCCCTGAACTATATTATATGATCACATAACTTATAGACAAAAACGAAGCACACCAAGTATTGCAGTATCTTTAGGAAATCAAAATATTAAAAAATGTGATAAAATAAGAGATTTAGGAATAATTTTAGATACCAAATTGACATTTGTGGATCATTATAACACATTAATTCATAGAGCAAGCAACATGCTTAATTTCATAAAACGTTTTGGCCACAACTTCCAAGACCCTTACACAATCAAATCATTATATATTTCCTTTGTGAGGTCAATATTAGAATACTGCAGTGTTGTTTGGTCACCTCATATAAAAAAGCACGATGAGCGTATGGAGTCAATTCAAAAGCAATTTTTATTATACGCACTACGTAGGTTAGGATGGACACAATTTCCCCTCCCTTCATATGAAGCACGTTGCTTGTTGATCAACATTCAATCATTGAAAGAGCGTCGAGATTTTGCTATGGTCTTATTTGTTAACGACCTCGTTTTGCAACGAATAGAATCAACTGAATTATTGTCAAAATTAAACTTTTATGTGCCTACCCGACAACTACATAATCGAAATTTGTTTGCTTTAGATCACCATCGTACAAATTATACTAAATTCGGACCATTAAATCAGATGATGAATGCTTATAATCAACATAGTGAAATGATTGACCTTAGTATGTCTCGTACAAAATTGAAAAAATATTTCAATACATTAAGTAATTATAGGATATAAGAACATTAATGTAGTCTACGATTGATTGTTTGACGAAATAAATAAATAAAAAAATAAAAACTTATCAAGGTGAATCCTGATCCATCGAACCCTACCCTACTAACATAGAAAACTTCCTGTGACCTTTGTGGGGATGCAGAGGTAAACACGGTCCCTAAATAGCAAAGGTCACACTAGCTTTCCTTTCCCTATCCCCACCCGGGGGGGGGGGCGGCGTTTTTTTTTTTTAAAAAAATTTTTTCTTTAAAAATGTACAATGGGAATGGCCGGTTACTCCCAGCCCCATTCAGTTGATTCATTGTGAAAATTCACTGATTCTGATCAATCACGGAGTAGCAACCATTGATACGTGCAGTCAGTCAAGCTTAGCTAAGCTAATTATTGTAAGAAAATATATCGAGGAAGGAATGATATGCAATTAAAACAAATTGACAGGAATGGTGACAGTGTCAATGATCGGCACTGAAAACCCGTATAAACAATAACCATAAGAAGAGCCTAACCACCAATTCGAGGTATCATCCCAACTGTAAGTGGTATGGTCACACCATCTAAAATATCGTTCTTGTATGGTACATGTTTATTAGGGAAGGCATACTGAGACTGATTTAACTCGAGCATCGAAAGCCTTTATACTGAAAGGCGTGTTTGTTCTAACTGTCTTTCATTTTCATATTCGTTTCATGCTGAACGACCACTGCAGCGTTATCGAAATGATGCGCTGCTCAGTGTGCGTGAAAGAAAGAAATAATCGAGTTCATTTTGGAGTTTCGAAAATGCAAGGCCCTGATCGAAAGTATATTCAAATCATGAAAAGTTGTTCAATGTGTGATGTTTTCAGAAAGACTCAGAATTCTCCTATTCAACATTCCCATCACTCAGACTCAAAATTATCCTGCCAACCAATAATAAACCGACCAGAAGACCGGTCAAAATCGGATCTTTTCTCCAAATTTTGACATTGGCGAAGAGAGAAAAGTGGTCAAATTCGTGTCTACAAATTAGCCTCAGTTCAGTTTCCTTTCCCACTCTCTTCAGAAAGCATCCTTTCATTAATCATTACATCGGATAACTGTTTGTGACTGGCAGTTTTTCTGGTTCTTCTAGACTGCTGTATTCATTTGTAGCGTGATTTTTGTCGGCTCTCAACTTCATGGGAAAAAAAAACAACAACAACAATAACAGGTTTTAGGATCTCTTCTAACCCAAGTCATTTGGACCCGCCGCCACTTTCACCGATATTGGCTAGCCAATCGAAGGTCCTATCTTTCACCTGAGGGGTGCGAGATTTATTTTCGGATCCACTGAGTAGCAACATAAAAATAGCTCTATTGCTAACGCATCACTCAAGCTTTCATCACTCACAAAAACAGATTGGTATTCGAAGAAAAAAAAAACCAAACAAAATCAATAGTAGGAAATGGAACATTCACCGGAATGTGTTATAACGATTACCGTCATTTAAAGCGGATTATCATTCGGTTCTCTTTTGCTTTGTTCTCCCCAGCCACCGTTCGCCAGATCAGTTTTCCCATTTTGAGACCGGAACCTGGGATAACATATTGATGGTTTATCCGTGGATCGATTAGTTAGAAAAAAAGACAGCCGGCTATTTCGGTGGAAAATCTAATGAATATAAAAAAGCGCTCCTTTTCTAGGTCTCAACAAACCATTGTGAATTATTGCTTTTGAATCTGGTGCAAAGAGGAATTCCAAAACTTTGCTGTAACAGCAGTCAGAAATTGCAAACAAAGCACAGTCTAATAGAAGCCATCACAATTATCAACATTCTTCGCGGCGTTGACGGATGATTGATGCCAGGGGAGGAAGAAATGGGGTTAAGATTTAACGGTCTGTCGATAATTTGCAGTTTTGGGGATGGGAATGATTGAAGGCTTGGTAATTGGTCTGTTGCCAAACAAACCCTTCTGTCGTTAGGATATTACTACGTACAAGTATACCAAGATTGTATGGCACACTACATTAAGCTCTTAAAATACCAATTTCTAGAAAATGACAAACCAACTGTGGTAATAGAAAACCAGTATAAGACGGACGAGACGTTCCTCTACGTATTGATATTTAATGTTGGTTGAATTGATTTGCTATTTATTAGAAATCACCATTGTGGGGGAGCTCGGTGCTGTATTCATATGATAGAAGTATTACTTCTTACAATTATGATAATTTTCGGTCCCAAATTATGAACTACTATTATACTTGATACTCAGGGTAGTTTCGAAATTTTCAACCTAAAAAATCCTGGATTGGGACCAGAAGTCGACTGGCACCATCAAGACTCATGTATCCTATAAACACAGAACGTAATTAGTTTTCCTTATTCCTACAACAAAATGCTACATGGTACACAATTCATTTGACAAATTTCACGCCAACTCGTCTTCGTGATTGGCAGCACGCTCTCAGAATCCAATGAAACTTTGTGGGTGGTTAGACTATGTCTTTTCAAGCAACTTTGCATACTTTGTTTTTTCAAAATTTATCTAGATTACCATTTGAAAAGGGCTTAAGTTTTTTGATCGATTTTTTTTTAAATAAACATAACTCAAAAAGGAAAAGACCCATCAAAAAAGTGATGTATGTGTGACTTTTGGAAAATTGTGCTTACTTTTATGAGAAAAAATGTAAAAATAGTAAAATCGATTCTTACACGCCAAAAAAAAATATTTTAAAATTTAAAGTCGATTTGCCAAAAATTGGCTATTTTAGAATTGGACGAATTTTTTTTTTACACAAAAGGCAATATAATTGTCTAAAAGTTGGCAAACATTGCAAGCGCACTTTTGAGGAAAAAAAGTTTTTCTAACAACAAATTTTTCATGTCAACATAATTTACAAAGGAAAAGATTTGATGTATGGGTGACTTCTGGAATATTGTCTTAGCGTTTTTGAAAAAAATTGTAAAAATTGTAAAATCGTTTCTTACACGCTAAAAAAAAATATTTTAAAATTTAAAATCAATATGCAATATATGGCTATCTTAGAATTGCATGAATTTTTTTTTTTTTAATATAGGCGATATAATTGTCTAAAAGTTTGCCATACATCGCAAGATGGGCACTTTTAAGGAAAAAAAATGTTCTAACAAAAAAAATTTCATGTCCAGTTTTTACCGTGTATCGCGCCAACTCGTCTTATAATTCTGTCCTAAAACCTCATAGAAGCCAATTTAATTTAATTTTAATGACAATTTGCATTTTTTGCGTCTTCAAATGTTTAAAAAGACAAGGCTACTATTTGGAAAGCGCCTATTTATAAATTATTGATAATTTTAAATTTTAGTGATAATACAATTAAATCAGGTGATTGATCCTGTTTATTGCCAAACCTTTGAAATATATTACAAGAAGGACAATAAATTGGAAAACAAAAGCTTTGTCATAATATCTGAAGTATTGACCCATGACTAAATAGCAGTTCAGTTGTTTATATCAAAATTGCTAGATTTCATTAAACAAAATTCAATATATTTCTCAAAAACTATGTTCATGTCAGATGGAGCAGCGGCCCATTATAAGAACAAAATGAACTTTGCCAGCGTGTGCAATTTCAAGTCCAAGTATGGATTGGAAGCAGAATGGCACTTCGTTGCAACGTCTCATGGGTCTATTTGATGCTATTGTTGGTACTCTCAAGCGAATGGCAAAAAGAGCAAGATTATGGAAACACAATCAAAACTTCTAGAGAACTATATGACTGGGCAGTTGAGAAGTCAAATAAAAGTATTACAAAACTGAATTTCTGCTTCATATCAGCTGAACAGTATGAAAAAATATCAGAAGAACCTATGGAGTTCTATAGCCACGTAAAGACAATACCTGTTACACAGGTTTATTGCTTTGTTCCTATTTCAGAAAATCAAATCTGAGCTAAAAGGTTTCCTGATTCAAAGGATAATCCAAAGAAAATCACTTTGTATGTGAGAGATTTATAAATTTAATATATGAAGCTATGTTAATTACTAATACGTGAAGCTGTACATATAAAAAATAAATAAAATAAAACCTGTACCAATAAACCTATGAGTTTTCATTGACATAAACAGTATTTTGAAAATTCAAATAACGTCATATTTGAATTGTCTTTAAATGGATATGCATCAACCATTTAAAGACGACGCAAATATGCTATTTTTTAGATTTATCAGCCCCCCTCTATCACAATTTTTCCCATACACTTTTCCCATTCCCTTTTACACATTTTGTAACAAATCTTGACCTTTTCTTCCACCTTCTCAACACCCCCCCAAAGATATACGAAATCATATTTGAATCACCCCTAAAAATAGGAATATCCGAACAAGTAGTTATGAATGACTTGTACTTAAACGTACACTTTTGGTTCTGTTTTACTGATGTAAAGGGAAATATAATGTTTTTGACCCTTTTCAAATGTTAGTCTAGATGATTATTGTTTTTTACCAAATGTTCAATACATTCAATTATTTATGAATGCTAAATTTTATTGGATCCTATAGGGGTGTTGAAGACCATAACTAGACGAGTTTGCGTGTTACGCGGTAAAAATAGGACATGAAAAAGTTGTTGTGAGAAAAAAAAAAATATCTTCAAAAGAAGGTGCCATCTTGCAATGTATTCTGCCTGAATCTTGCAGCTCCACAAACCGGGTATGGGAATTTAAGTGTAAGTTTTTTTTTTTATGGTGGGTGGGGTCGCCTTTTATTTTTGGACCTCGCCGCGAGTTTCTTCGGGGGGGGGTTGGTGGGGCATTTCCGGATTTTTAATTTTTTTTTTTTTTTATACACCTTTCTTTCTTTTTTTTCCCTTTTTTTTTTTTCTCCCCCCTCTTGCCCGCCGAGGCCCCCCCCGGAAGCGGCACTGGGCCTCTGGGGGGGGGCACTGTCATACATTGTAAGGCGAACTTTTAGACAATTATATTGCCTTTATTAAAAAAAAAACGTCGTCCAATTCTACGACAGTCATTTTTTGCAAATTGACTTTAAATTTTAATGTATATTTTTTAGTGTGTAGGAATAGATTTTACGATTTTTAAAATGGTTTTCATAAAAGTAAAGACAATTTTCTAAATGTCATCCATACATCACTTTTTTGTAAGCCTTTTCTTTTTTGTAGTTATGTTGATTTTAAAAAAAATCGATCAAAAAACTTAAGCCCTTTTCAAATGGTAGTTTGCCGGCGTGGGTGGTGTAGTGGTAAGCGTGACTGCTTCTTGGCACCCCAGTGGGTCTGGGTTCAATCCCAGTCGACGTCGGTGGTTTTTCTGAGGCGAAAAAATCTGGTCACGTCTTCCTTCGGAAGGGAAGTAAAGCCGTTGGTCCCGGCTCATATTCATGAGTCGTTAGGTAGGGCCCAGGTGGTGAAGTCATCTTCCTGGCGTCGGTGATTGTCACCATGTGAGGAAATAGGCTGACGTAAAATAAAGAAGAAAAAAAATGGTAGTTTACATCAATTTTGAAAAAATAAAGTATGCAAAGTTGCTTGAAAAGACATAGTTTACCCACCCACAAAGTTTCATTGGATTCTGAGAGGGTGCTGCCAAATACTGGATGAGTTGGCGTGAAATTCGTTATTTGTCAATAGCGCTTTTCCTTTTACTCTTTCCATTTATTGCACTCCTTCTCTATGAAGAATATTTCTTTTACTGCCCCACACCTCGATGCTCAAAAGCACACCAATTTTCAAGATTTCAACGATTACTGCTTCGCCCCATTTCGACTGCACTTCCCAACGTTGACGACAGGTTCATTACTGCTCTTAAGATTGAATCAAATGGGCGTAAAATATGTGGGCCACTCTGAGGTGGTACGAGACTGTGGAAGGTGTTTTGGCGCACTAGTTTTTTTTTTTTCGAGCTTAATTGTCATCCCGTCGTGTGCTGGGTTGGAATCTTTGTGGCTCTTTTAGGTGGGTGTGATTTACACTGAGCTTCATCAGAAGCCGGGAGAGCTCATTGTGTGAGGTAAATGGCACAGGCCGAGCGGAATGAAGTTGATGCCAACCATAACCTCAATTTAAAATTAATGGTTCAGCGACGCGAAATATCTGTTTGGAGATTGACTGAGAAGGATGGCCAATGCAAAAACGTGGAAGCTTAGATAAAAATATTGATTATAAGAGCGAAAATATGAATTTAAAGCGAAGATAGCAGAACTGCTGAAGTGAGAAATTTGCTCAAAATAAACAATGATTTCCGGTAAAATGTTTACAGAGTCCATCGGGAACCATACTTACCCAGCAAACCTCTAGGAATTTAGATTAATTTATTCGCTTTCAGTTCAAGGCGTCTTCATTCAAGCGTTCACGAACAAACATCAGCGGTATATAAATAGGGTACAGAACAGCCTCAGTCGCTCTCATAACCAATTTGAAATAGCGAAATTCATTCGAATGGTACCAAAGGGTTATTAGCATCAACCCATGCTTTGAGTGGAGGATGGAACGGATGATGAGGTGGTTCTCCGCCCTACCAACACCGTGTTAAGATTGGAATTGCAAACTAACTGTACCAAGGAACCTTGTCAAATACATCGGGATAGGAAGTGCGATAGTAGATTCGGCAAGCGTCAGGAAAAATTTATGTTTGCTGTGTAATGTAATGCTGAATCAAAATGATCGGTTTTTGTGTATTTATGAAGCAAGCCCACACCCAATGAATGACGCCAGTGTCATTAACATATAGCTTGCGTTAGCCGACATCTTTGGTTGGCAAGATCGATTTTCCGGCAATATTTGATAGCTTCTGTAAACATTTTGCAAGCATACCATGAAGCGAAGTTATTAGCATTGGGCGAGAATGTAGCTTTCAATCATACATTAACGTCCAGTCACTAGAAGTAAAATTTTCTCTACTATGAGCTAATCAATGGTATTTCTGATAGAGATCAATATGTGACAATAATTCATTTTAGGTTTTGTAAATTTACCAGTGCTCGGTTTGCAGGGTTACTGGGTGGATCCTGAAAAAAAAATCATAACCAATCGTCATTACATATACATGGAAAACTAGGAAAATTTGAATTAACACTTCACTTGATCACATTAAAAAAAAAACTGAAACTCTTTTTCACTTTTGTGGAATTCTCGGCACTTCCACGAGAACTTACTAGGATGTTGGATAAAAGGGTTGGGTCGGCAGTAGGTTCGTTTGGGTAAACGGTACGCTAAATTCTTGTGTATCTTTGTTTCAGATTATTCTCTAAATAGTTGATTTTAAGGATATGCTCAAATATATTTACAGTGCTGAAGTGATTTTTTTTACAATTTTTACAATACGCTCATCATTAACCAAACTGGCTCGTTCAGATCAGACTCCTTGTAGCGTCGAGGCAAATGAAAGAATTCACTGGAACGAAGTGGGGTAATGGGATGTAATGTTAGCTTAGCTCCTTAATTCGGCCTATGTACCAAATATGTCATTAAGTCAGCGATAATCAAAAAAAAAAATATGTTGCCATCAAGAAGACCGATTTAATTCAAAGAAATTCAGACATTATTAATTAATTTACTGTTGGTCACTTGCGTGTAATTATGGATTTTCTTAACTTTTTAGACATCAAGATTTCACTGGTTAAACTGAACAGATTTTCTCCATGATCATCGTCTAAATTTGGCTAAATTGAACCGATTAACCAAATAATGCAGCCTACAGGGTGCGGCAGAAAATAATGCGAAAATGTTCAAACTTGAGTATTGAGTTAATTCGTGTAGCTAGTGATTAATTTCTGTGGAAAGTGTATTTGTTTATGTTTACTTTCAAAGGCTGCATACAAACATTCTATTTGTTTTATTGCAAATTTGTCAAAATGTTCGCGAAAGAAGTGATCACCAGTTTGTTGCTCGCCCAGAAGAAGCCGAAAGAGATTGCCAAGGTGGTAGGGTGCCATTTGGCAACAGTTTACCGCATAAAAAAGTCCCTGCAGGATGGTCCTAAGCAGCGGAAGCCGGGAAGCGGACGTCCGCGCTTTGCACGCACGCCGAACGTGATCAAATCGGTCTGTGCAAAAATTGCTCGCAACCCGGTGCGTTCCATAAGAAAACTTGCAAAGGAAGCCAATATTTCGTAGAAATCCATGCGGAGAATCATCAAAGAAGACCTGCATGCATCTTCCAGAGCCAGAGTGAAACGCCACTTGATTACGGACCGGGTCAAGGAACTACGAGTGACTCGTTCCAAGAGATTGCTTCCCTTGTTGAAGAAGGAAAAAATTATAATCCTGTTCTCCGACGAAAACCTTTTCAGCATCGATGCTGTAGCCAACAGCCGCACGGACCGGTTAATTTCACCGCAGAAAATGGAGAACGTTCCGAAAAAAGTTAAATTCTAATTTCAAACCAAACATCCGGCTGGTGTCATGTTGTTTGGCTTGGTGGCGTCCAACGGTTTGAAAATGCCACCTGTTTTCATTGATGCTGGAGTTAACATCAATACCGAAGTGTATATCGGTATTTTAAAGGACACAGTGCTTTCCTGGGTGAAGGCCAACTTCTCCGACGACCAAAACGTTGTCCTACAGCAGGATGGAGCGCCGCGTCACACGTCCAATTGAACCCATCAATAGTCGGCGTCGGCTCGAGGATGTCATTAATTAAAATGGAGGGCACATTGAATAAATTTGTTTAAAAGGACTTTATAAAGATAACTGCTTTCGAAAATGTTGTATTATTGCTTGAATTAGTTGAAAATGGGATTTGAAAGAAGTAGAACAAATTTTCGCATTATTTTCTGCCGCACCCTTTAGATGTACAGAAAATATTCACACCTTATTAACTAACTGTTTCCATAGATAAAATAACAAAGATTTAACAAGAAAACCGTAGACCCAATGTTGAGGACATATTTTTTCTTTGTTCTCAACTATGGCCAGTTGTATGGATAGGAAGAAATGTTGTTATTGGTAAAATTTTCACTGCAAATTAATGGGTTTCGTTTGCATATTTTCCAAATAGCTCATCTAAACTCAAACCAAAGAACTTAAACCAGTTCAGAGTGAATTATTATGTTTTAATTATCGAACTAATAAATCATATGTAAAAATCTTTTAAGTGTTCCAAAGCAGTTTTAGTTTAGTTTGTTATGTGAAATTTTATGTTGGGTAAAGCAAATATAGCTGGCAATGCCTTAAATCATAAAATCGGGAAATGAAAATCATAAAATCGGGAAGGACTGCATTTATAAAATTAGTTGTGTAGCACTTCGTGATAGGGTAACGGGATGTAATGTTAGCCTAGCTCCTTCGTTCGGTCTATGTACCAAATGTGTCATTAATTCGGCGATAATCAACAAAATCATGTTGCTATCAGGATGATCGATTGCACCCGAACCAATTGAGACATCATGATATCACTGGTTAAGCTGAACAGATTATCTACACGATCTTTGAATGATGTAAATTTGATTAAATTGAACCTATAAACAGAGTAATGCAACGAAAATGTATAGAAAGTAGTCACACGTTATAAACTTACAGTTCACATAGGTAAAATAATAATGATTTAACAAGAAAACTGTAGACCCAATGTTAGAAACATATTAATTTCTATGTTCCCAACTATAGCCTGTTGTATGAAAAGCATATAAAAAATGTTGTTACTGGTAAAGTTTTCAATAAAAATGACTGAGTTTCGGTTGTATGTTTTCCAAATGGCTAATCTTAACACAAACTACAGAAACACAGTCTGAGTAGGGTGAACAATAATGTTTTTATTATCGGATAGCCGGTAAATTATATGTGAGAATCACTTAAGTGTTTCTTAACTATTTTATTATAGTTTCTTTTGTGAAAGTTTGTGTTGGGTGAAGGCAATACAGCTGGCAACGCCTTCAATCGGAAAATCAGAAAAGCAAATCGTACGAAGACTACATTTAATAACAAATCTATCAAGTGGGACGAACTCGCATCCATGAATAGACCCAATGTGGTGCTTATAGATCGACATAAAATCCACATCCCTCGATAGTTTCTGACTTTATAAAATGAGTTGTAAAACTTTTCGTGATACGTACTACCAAACGTCTTCTTAAACTTATAGCAAGTGCACAACTAGTTAAATTTTGCTTCTAGCTCAAATACTTCATGAGTTACTATAAAAAATGTAATCGATCGTTGCATATTAGGCTGAGTCAAGGGACACATACCCTATACACCGAGAAACGTTTACGTCCAGCATAGCCAGGTGATTTGGAGCGTCAAATTCACCAGCAAAAATTTTGAAGACGAACATAGCATAAGCAGTTTTTCTACGGTACTCCAATGTATTCATGCCCAGCAACTGGCATCTGGCTTCATATGGTGGCAGATTCAATGAGTCATTCCAGGGAAGGAAGCGTAAGGTGAATCTAATGAAATTCCGTTGTACAGCTTCAATCCGCCGGATAACTGTTATATGATACACGACAGATGCCGTTTCCAAGATGGGTCAAACCAATGAAACATACAAGTATTTTAGCGTACACGGATCACGGAACTCTTTTGTAGTCTATGAGTGGGTTTCGTGGTCAAGCGGTTAGCGGCGTCTTCCGTCGTTCAAGCGACTGCCATGAAGTGAGGGTTCGATTCCCGCTCCAGCTTGTGGAACTTTTCGCAAAACGAAAATGTCCAATCTGGTCCACTGGGTGTTAGGTTAAGGTGTCCGTTGTAATTCGCTCTATGTTTAATGTTCAGTCTGTACAAACTCGAGTTGAAAACGGTGTAAATGTCTTTAAAAAAAAAACTAGTTGACGAAACCTAGCGTGTTTTCGTGATGATTTCCTCGTAGTGTTCCTTGGACGTAACCTTCTTGTCTAAAAGGACTCCAAGATCCCGTACAGAATCAACCCGTGCAAGTGTTCCATCGCCAATATCATAGTTGTCAATGAGAGGTCATTTTTTTCGGTGAACACTTATTACCAAACATTTGGGGACCCAGAGCGTCATATTATTTGCGTGACACCATGCGATAAATTTCGATAAATCCTCAACAATCGTGTATATTTTCATACCATCGGTTTATAGGACTGTATCGAAAAAAAGGTATCCAAACATTTTCCTTTCAAATCACATAAAAAAATCATGTTTTATTCAAACAAATGCATGATTCTTTATTGTACGGGATTGAATTTCAACATTGTGAAGACGGGATAAAATTAATATTATTCTTTCACAAATTTCCGAATTTTTGATTGAACACTTTTCATCACATTTATTGGACGACTTCAAGTGTTTCATCACATTTATTGGACGACTTCAAGTGTTTCATCACATTTGTTGGACGACTTAGTCCAAATTTTTTGGATCTCCTGAATATTTTCCGCTGCTACCAGTCTACTCTCTTCACAATCGCCCAATAGCGTTCGATGGGCTGACGCTGAGGGCAATTTGGCAGATTGATGTCTTTCTCAACGGAATCTATTCCCTTTTCCGTGAGCCAATTGTGAGTTGTTTTTGCGTAATGCACCGACGCTAAATCTGGCCAAAACAGTGGAGGGGTACTATGCTTTTGATATAAAGTCAGCAACCTCTTCTGCAGACACTCAGATCGATAGATTTCCGCATTGATTGTTCCGGTAGTGTAAACAATGGTAGTCTTCTTACCGCAGGACCATATTGTTTGCCATACCAGCACTTTTCGACCAAACTTTTCCACTTGAATCGACCTGTCTGCATCGCTTGCATCCTCCCCTACAATGGCAGTGTAATATTGTGAACTTGGAAGTAGTAAAATAAAATAAAAATAAAAATAAAAATAAAAGTAAAATACATGCACCCGGTTGCTGCAAAACTCGTGAATACAATTTCCGGGCCCTTGTTACTGCGCGTTGCTTCTGTTCTGCACTTTGTTTGGCGAGTTTCTGCTTCTTGTAGGTCTTCTGGTTGTTCCGTTTTTTGATACGTTGAATCATTCTGACGCTAGCTCCCGCTTTATAGGTCAAATCACGTATCGACATTGATTTGTTCTTCAGAATTAGAGTTACCACGTTCTAATCCAGTTTAGGGTTGGAAGATCCGGAGTTTCTGCCTCTTCCTGGCAGTTCAGCCAAACAACAGTGTTCCCCAAACTTGTTTATGGTGGATTTTATACTCATGTGATGAATTCCAAAGCGCTTCGCCAATTTCCGCATAGTTACACGTAGACATGTGTCCAAAACCTCAATTTTCACGTCTTTTTCAATGCACGACATTTCGAAAACGAAGAATTTAAACTGTTCATACAAGTAGACAAACGAAATATGACAGTCAAACGCACAGCATGCTATGATGAACACATTAAAACCATCACAAATACACGCGTACAACGCAAATGTACGAGGATAGCTTATTTTCGATACATTCCTTATGCAGAAGCCATCGTCAAGATACAAGACGACATCATTGAAGAAAAGCGAGAATAGCAACGGACCCAACCTAGAGCCAGTAGTGAACCAGTCAGAGACAGATGAGCAAATTTTAACTGCCAGTATTCTATCACACAGATGAGAACTAAGCCACGCGACGAGTTGAGCTAAAACTCCAAGCATTTTAAATTTCACTAATAGAATCGTGTGACTAACTCGATGAAATGCAGCTTTCAAATCGGTGTAAACTGCATCAATCTGCATCCCACGACCAACGTTTTGAACACATAACGACGATAATTCCACGAGATTGGTGTCGTAAACTGAGATCTTGCTCGCCATCTTGACGGGCTTCACGGTTAGAATAAACAAACTTCTCCTTATGGGACTTTGGTCACATTTTCAAATATGGTAATTATGTATATTGCAACTTAACGTATGTCTAGGATGAAAATGACATTTGATTGCATAAATCCTTCCATACCATAATGTATGTGAGTAAGATGCGTGTTCTTTCCATGAATGTATTTTAGTTATACACACAAATGTTCGGCAAAATTCGCTCGTTCAACCAATCATCATAAAACTTTCAAGGAGTAAAATAAAACATGTTATAAACATTTTCCCATATTTGTTTTAGTCAATTTCAATCCAATCAAGTCCATATCCAAATGCACGAACCTTCTTCTTTACACTGCTAATAAGGTCCTGTACAACATTTGGACCAACTTTTTTTTTGCGTGGCAATCCATTTTTTCTTCAGATCTTCCTCCAATTTCACTTCCTTAGGATGATTCCGAAGTGCCTGCTTCTTGATGGACAAGTTCTTTACAAATGGCCGCAGTTCCGGTGCGTTCGGGGGGTTGAGATGCTTCGGCACGAAATTGACCTTCTTAGCCTTGTACCACTCCTAAACCTCTTTCGAGTAATGGCACGAGGCTAAATCCGGCCAGAAAGTCGTAGGACCATCGTGTGACCTCAGAAGAGGAAGTAAACGCTTTTGGAGGCTTTCTTTTAGGTACACCTACCCATTGACCGTTCCAGTTGTCACGAATGGGGTGCTCCGCTTTCCACACGAGCAAATTGCTTGCCAAATCATATATTTTTGGCAAACTTTGACATCTTCTGCTTTCAAACCTCCTCAGGGACATCGAATTTATGGTAAGCAGTAAAAAACTGGAGCCCCGAAAGCTGCCGGAAGTCTGCTTTTACATCTCATTTAAGTCTCATCATCCACAACGAGACAATGTGGTTTCGTCAACATCTGGGTGTAGAGGGTGTACCGTATTCTGCCGTTCATCGTGATTAGGCGCCTTTTAGACTTTGTACGTGTGTAGTCTTTCACGTTTTTTCGCATCTTGCACGAAAGTTTTGGTTAGATTCAGTTTCTTCGTCACATCTCGAACTGAACTTTGTTGAGATTCCTCTTGAATTTGTTTGTTTTTTTTTTTGTTTTGTTTAATTTTGTGTTGTGGTAGTGTTTGTTATGTGTGTGGCCCGCTTGTGATCCTTAAAACTATACGGAGATCCATTTTTGCCACTTTTTTCTTTCCGATCGATGGTCAAACGTTCGTGGTACCGATTTAAAACACGAGACACCGTCACCGCCACTGCTGTTCTTCCGACTCCATCTTCGCAACGATTTTATTTTTAACGAAATTTATCCCATCCAAAAACCACGTTCATTTAGTTCATCAAAAACTATTCGAATTTATTAGGTACGTCTAAAAGAATGTCTAGCACTTTATTTGAATATAAGTACCGATTAAAACCAAGGGTAGCGATGTTATTCAGGTCACACAAAATGTGTGATGATGGTTTACTTTATTGGGAAAACAAAATTTCTTACGACGATCAATAGCCGCAGAGACCAACGATACGGATGCCATTGAGGCTACGTACAAAGTGTGATGGTGGTTTTTCACTCTGAAAACAAGGTATTTACAAGGGGCAAGACACTGAGCAATTCTGAGTAAATCTGAGCAATTATGAGCATCTCTTATTCACTGGATTCATATTGTGCTATTCAACATTCCTTTTTGTAAAGCTTGTTTTTGACAGTGAAATTACGTAATCAAAACAAGAAAGTTCTGCCGTGAAGGGCTACCGTATCAACGTTGTGGTAATCATCACCAGCTAGTCATTAAATTAATATGTAATTGATAATAATTTGTGTAGATTGTGTTGTTTTTAGCTTGGTTGAAACTTGTGTCGGTCCCCCAGCCCAAGTACAGCCCACTGCCAGCCCCCATTTACTATTCACCTGAAGCCAACCACCCCGTATGAAAATCAATTAGTCGCGCCATGACACCCCCCCCCCCCCCCTCTAAGCATGAATCTTAAAATGATCCTACAGAGCTTTCGCTTCTGGACTCCGAATCAGTGCCCGCATACCGACGCAATCTTTATCAAAACGACTCTATCCCATGTTTGGCCTGTTCCATCAAATCGAATATGCGTCACTGCATAAGCAATGCTTCCCACAGTCGAAGCCAACGTCGAATTGGTTGGGTCAATCAATCCGTAAAATAGGAACATGTGGCATTTAATAACTGCCGGACGGATCACCTCCAAAACGAAACCATGCCGGATCGACCAATCGCAAAACTGGAGTTTTCAATATTTGCGGTTGGTCGAACCGGCTTGTTCTCTTTTTGGAGGTGATTCCATCTGTTTTTCGTCTTCCTACAAGAAAAACAATGAAACAATTCCAAACAATCTACTTTGGGGCCCTATTCCTCTTCCAAATACTACGACCTATCTTGCCTGAAATGAAAGCTTCTTACGATTCGATACTAAATAATTTTCCCAAACATACTGCTGTTATTGGTTGCCAAGGTTGCCACCGTCACCATCATCTTATTCCGGCCAGTGCTGCCAGAATACTTTAGATCGAGTTATAAATCATACAAGTTGATGGAAGCTGATGCATTCTGAGCAAACGTGAGTTTTGTGATCAAATATGAGTGAAGTTGTTTTTTTCGTTTTCGCACACATTTTTTGGCATTCCCACCAATTTAAATCTTGAGGGGAGCAGACAATCATAAAGTGTGCAAATTTGATGAATCCTGAGTAATTTTGAAGAAACAAGATACTCACGAGAAAGCTGTTTTGCCCCTTGATATTTTATGACGTTCGATAGTCGATTTGGACTCGATTTATGTCAATAGTAAGCTTGCAGGTAGGGCCTCTCACAAAATGTGATGGAAGATATTCATTGGTTAGGGTTGAAAAAAGTTTGAGGGCCAATTCGAATACATATAAACTGAAAAAAAGGAATCTGTTGGGGCCACTCGCATTTGCAAGTCAAAGCAAGCGTAAACAACGTTATTGTTTGCAATCTTCCACACAACAGACCTAATTCCAGCAATATCTGCCTTAAATTTACTTGAAAGATCGCAATAATTTATGCCAAATCTAGCATTTCTTTTATGTGCATTAGATAACGCAGTGAATTAAATGTTTCTTTCAAACTATGAACGTTCAATAGCCGCTTTGAACCGATTTAGACCAACAATAACAATGATGTTGGTGTCACTCAAAAAGTGTGAAGGTGGCTTTACATTGGGAAGACAGGGTAAGTTTTAAAAGCACTTGAATTGACCAGATGAATTGACCAGCACTGAGTTGACCAGATTTATGCCAATAGTAAATATAGTAATTGGAGTCACTCAGAAAGTATTTATTTGTACATGCATTTATTGTCGTAAATCAGGAGCAGATCTTATGTTACATTTTGTTCGTAATCATAGATATAATAGAGGTAATAAAATACATAAGATTAGTCTAGATCGCGCCTGGTTTACATTCACAGATAAAAAGAAACATTGAATTTTCTGCGATATCTAATGCACATAAAGGGAATGCTAGATTTGTCAGAAAATAATGGGATATTTCATGTACAGTTAAGTCGGATAACGCCTGAATCTAGCCTGTTGTATGAAAGACTGCGAACATTGTTGTATGGCACATGAAAGATTGCAAACAATTTCATTGAATACGCCTCCTTTGGCTTAGAATTAAACGAGGGGAAATTTTACGTGCTTGTTAAAATTCATTATTTTTTTCTGTGTTATTTATATGGCGTGATCATTTCGTGTACATTAAATACTTGACTTCATAACTTATCGATCAGTGCTAAAGTAACCTTAATAAGAATATTTGCCTAAGAGTGTTTTTATTCATTGTAATATCAATTCTTTCATAATTTGCATTGTAGCAAGACATCATTTTATTCAATGGTCCATTTTTGGCATAGTTTGTTCTATGATTGCTAATATAAAAAAGATTTCTGATTCTAAGCGGGCGGATCGGAACATAAAAATTTATACAGTTGGGGAAATTCGTTTAAACGCAAGATCATTTTTGGGTTTATTTCCAATACAAAAGATCAAAACAAAAATTCAAATACAGTTTACTAAAGCCTATCAGTAGTTACGTTTTTGAGAACACAATTTGAACGGAAGTTTATTCTGATCTCTGAAAAAATCCAAAAAAGGTGATTTTAGAGGGGAAATTCGTTTAAACGCACACTAACGTAAAGCCGCATTGAGCGTACCTATGCTACTGTTATCTTGCGAATCTGTCATATTTACACTGTATAGCCTTTGTTCGCCATAAACACGAGTTTGAATTTGCGTTGCTCGGTAGTTGTTTCTTGTTTTCGGCAAAATAGGTAAAGGAAAGTATTTAAGCCAGTCGGAGCAAATACAGGTTCGAGAACTCAAAAGTCGCGGTGAGAGCAATCGCGAAATTGCACGTGTGATACACAGATCGGAAGCAGTAATCAGGAACCTGCTGAAAAAAGGCAAGAAGTATGGCGTAAAAAAGAAAACAACGGGAAATTCGAAGATTACCAATCGTGTCCGATACCAAATTATACAAATGGGTGACTCTGGAAACTTCTCTGCTGCGCAAATCAAGCAAGAAATGGGGCTTTCCATTTCTAAGAGGCGTGTACGGCAGATTCTACATGGATATCTAAAGTACACAAAAAAGCAAAAAAAAAACAATCTTTAACCGCCTCACATTAACGCTAGATTGAATTTCGCTAAAAAATACATGTCGTGGACTACGGAATGGGACAATGTTATTTTTTCTGACGAGAAGAAATTCAATTTGGATGGCCCAGACTGCACCGCATATTATTTGCACGATTTGAGGAAATCTCCGCAGGTTAAGTTGAGCAGGAACTTTGGAGGTGGCACTCAAATGTCTTGGGCCGCTTTTTCGATCCATGGAAAGACCCCTATTGCCACCATTTTGACCAGGATGAATTTGGAAAAGTACTTGGAGCTTCTGGAAGATGTTTTGATCCCGTTTACTGAAGACGTTATGCCGGAAAATTTCGTATTTCAACAGGATAATGCAGCAATTCATATCAGCAAGCAATCTTTGAAATGGTTTTCTGAACGAGACATCAGTCTTCTGGATTGGCCAGCTCATAGTCCGGATCTAAATCCTTTCGAGAACTTGTGGGGCATCCTGGCACGACAGGTTTACAAAGGCGGAAGGCAGTTTAAGACAGTTCGTGAACTTGAGTCAGCCGTAAGAGAAGCCTGGAGCTTGATACCTGATAAAACTCTGCAAAAGCTGGTGAAATCAATGCCGAACAGAATATATTTGATTTTTCGTCTGGATCTTTTGTGTTGAAAATAAACGCTAAAATGACATTGCGTTTAAACGAATTTCCCCCACTGTATTTTCTAATATCTCAGAGGAATTGACTCTTTGCGCAATGACATCATTTATAAAAGCTACCATAGCAAAGTCTCTTCTCTTTTGTAATCTCTCTAAATTAATCAATAAACATCGTGATTCATAGGATGGCAGTAGCCCAACCTAACTTTCGTAGAGCAAATAGTACAAATTGTTTTTGAGCTGATTCAATTCGATTATTATGCGTGTCTTGATATGGTGCCCAAATAATGCTACAGTATTCAAGTAGAGGTCTCCAAGCGTTACATATAGTGCTTTGATGGTTTAAAGATCATTGAAGTGCAAACTAAATCTTTTAATAAACCCAAGCATGTTGCTTGATATATAAATAATGCTGCTATAATGATAAACAAAAGTTAGCTTAGAGTCGAGTATTACACCTTAGTCTCTCACCTGGCTGCATCTTTCAATATTATTCTGTCCAAGACTAAATGTTTTCTGCATTGTAGTTTGCTTTCTTCTAAATGATAATGAATTACACTTTTCAACAATAGGTTTTAACTAGAAAATGAGAAGAATGATTAGTAATTTCCATTTAATTCCAACTAGCTTTATTGCTCATCTTGACAGATACGCGCATTTCGTCTACAATGTGCAGACTTCTTCAGTGTCGTGTACTAATACTCGACACACAACACTCGAGTCGAATATTAGTACCGACCCGAAGAAGTCTGCACATTGTAGAGTCGAATGAAGAGTTGGAGTTAAATGGAAATTACTAATCTTTCTTCTCATTTTCTAGTTACAGGTATTCCACTAAACAGCTCACATTCTCCAGCATTCATTAGGGTTTTAGCAAACTCTTCTTACACCAGTTGTAGAAGTTGTCAGCATCATGTTGAAAATCTTCGAAATCGGTTGTGTTTAGAGCTTCCATCCCGGGATGTCCCGGAATGAAAAATCCTGGGATTCTCTAATTTCCCGGGATTCCCGTATCCCGGGATTCCCGTATCCCGGGATCCCGTGCATCCCAGTTCTTTTTTGTTATGTTTTCCCAATTTTATTCAGTTTAGAAACCTCCGTTTTTGGGGGTTGGGGGGGCTAAAATCCAATTTTGGGGGGTTTTAAAAGCCATGTTGGAATTTTTTTTTGCTTTTTTTTTTTTTTTTGTGGGGTGCGTTTCCTCTCATTTTTTTTTTTGTGGTGTCTTAGTGGGGGGGTGATTTTTTTTTGGTTTTTGCCCGTTTTTTTTTAAAAATTAATGTATTTTGTTTTATATTTTTTTTTTTTTTGTTTTTTTTTTTCCGAAAAGAAAATTTTTTTTTTGGGTTTTTTGGTTGTTTTTTATTAAAAAGTGGGGGTTTTGCCCGCGGGGGTGGAAAAAACTTTGAGAACTAGAATCAGACTAGTGCCTGAGGCGATACACACTTAGTTTTTTTTTTTTACAGTATACTGTAATTTTTTACCGGATATGAAACAGCTGAACATTCGGTAACCGATTCGGTAGCTTTTTAGTTTTACAGTACGCTCAATACATTTTACTTCGCTACGAAGCTGTCAAAATTTACCGAAACGCTTGGTAAATTTTGCTGAACTATTGGTAACGCGCGTTGTCACTTTTTCACCGAAAAAAATGTAAAATATTTACAGTTGATCAGCAAAATTTACAGATTCATTTGTAAGCGGGTTTCTTTTTTATCGGTTTTCTTCTTAGGTTTTACTCTTACGATAACTTATGAGATAAATTAATATTTCGCATTCATTTGCGGTTCATTGGTTTTTATTTCATATATAACATACATTTTAACTTTACATACGGTAAAGATTCCTTGTTGTTTAATCAAGGACTCCAATTTTGTCCAATATTTGCTTCCTTTTTGGCACTTTCTTTTAGCTGCACCGTAAAACTCAACAGAACTGGCCAACATTCAACTTTTAAATGGCGGGATGAGGTCGAGTTTGACAGCATGGAATAAATTTACAATCTGTTCGGTACTTCTATGCAGTTTATTTTGCAAAAGATTAAATTTACAGTACATTCGTAATTTGTTTTTACAGTGTTGCTGAGCTGCAGCGATTCAATCGGTAGTTGCTTTTTACTATTTTCGGTAGTTTTATGTACATTACAGAAATTCTATATTTTTGGTTGCTAGAATTTTGTTAAATGTCATATTTTACTAATTGTTCGGTGAAATTTCTGATATACAGATCGAATTCAGCAAAAAAAAGTACCATACATAATTTTGGAAACATGGTTTGTAGGCAGACGAGATGCGACCTTGCTAACTGCGAAAGGCAGCTTGATTTTTTTTTTGCTTTCTAAACTTAAGCAGCAGAATAGCACAATTTTCGCCGAACATTTCCAATCGTGTTTGCTTCTCCGATTTCGATAATTCGGTTCATTTTGGATTTACCAAGAACGCAGGAGCTCACGGGACCCCCGACCAACAACGGCCCCTGATTGGCCCGGGGATATTTTGCGCAAAATTGGGGCCATTGTTACCCCACAAACTCCCTCCTCCGCGGGGGACCCGGGAGAGGGGGGCCAGGGTTTGGTATGAAATTTATAGCGCCAATCGTAAACTTCAAGCTCCTTGTTCCGTATATGTCGCTGAATTAGCGGCAATACACTTTACGCTAGAAATTGTTGCCTCACTAACACCGGATCAGTATTACATTTTCACGGATAGTCTCAGTTCTATAGAGTCTATTCGCTCCTTGAGGCCGGTAAAGCACTCCTCGTATTTTCTCATGAAAATACAGGAGCTTCTAAGTGCTTTATCTTCGCGTTATTTTATCATCACCTTTGTATGGGTCCCATCTCATTGTTCAATTCTGGGCAATGAGAGAGCGGACTCGCTGGCAAAGGTGGGCGCTATAGAAGGCGATATTTATGATCGACAAATCGCCTTTAATGAATTTTTTTACTATTTTTCGTCAACAGTCACTCGTCAGCTGGCAGTATAAATGGAGTAAAGGAGATTTGGGGAGATGGCAACATTCTATCATCCCAAAGGTGTCGAAGAAATCTTGGTTTGGAGGGATGGATGTGGGTCGAGACTTCATTCGTGTGATGTCTCGCCTCATGTCCAATCATTATTCTTTGAACGCTCATTTATACCGTGTTGGGCTGAGCGACAGCAATCTCTGTGAATGTGGACAAGGTTACCAGGACGCAGATCACATTATTTGGTCATGTGCTGAGCATCGTGGAGTCAGATCTGAGCTTTATGATTCCCTTCGGGCTCGAGGTAGACAACCCAATGTACCGGTTCGAGATATTTTGGCTATACGTGATCTGGAGTTTATGAAACTCATTTATGTGGTTTTGACTAACATTAGCCTTAGATTGTAGTTAGTTTAACCTGTATGTTTACTTTAAGTTTTTTTTTTCTCTGTGTTTGTGTGTGTGTTTTTTTTTTCTCATTCTCAAAAATGTTAAAGTCAAAAGAAAACCTAAAGTTGTATAGTTATAAGTTTTTATCCAATTCCGAATTTAAACTAAACGTGCTTTGTAAACCACACTTCAAATTCCCGCCTATCTTCCCATCCATACAATTGTTATTCCTATTAACCTCGAGACGGCCGGGAGTAATCGGTTTTTTTTTCTTAAAATTTTTTTTATAAAATTTGTGTATATAAATAAAAAAAAATCTGTGGTGTGTAGATTTGTTTGTGTTGGGTCTAAAAAAAAATATTATAAAAAAAAAAAGAATAGCACAATTTCCAATGAACTACATGACGCAATACATGACAGAATCTGTTCGCTACAAAGTAAGTAACTGGTTTCATTGATGATTTTTAAAAAAATACTAGCATATTAGGCTTTTTGACGTTTAATCACCTTTCACTTTCTGGCACATGCAGAGCAATGATGGTTTGTTTTCCTCCAAATGATTTTCCTTCTTACTTGCACTCCTTTAATCCAAATGGCGCTGTAGTGTGCGTGTGTTAAACGCCACTAAGCCTAATAGGCTCAACTAGCAAAATGTCAACGTGCTCCAGGTCGCAGATAATGAAATTTGTGAACAAGAAATGGTAAATCATGAAACATGCGTGTCACCAAATTCAAGTAGTTCATCGCTGCACCCGGATGAACTTACTCTGCAGCAGGAACTGGAGAGTGCTATTTAAGAACATTCCGAAAGAAATCACTCAATTTAATCAGTAGAACGTGGAAAAATTATCTATTGGGTAGCCATGCTGTACGAACTAACCGTAAAGTAGACGAACAATCTAAAAATGACAACTTGAAATCCTTCAAACCGACCTTTACCGACAGCGAGCGAGTTTTCTCCAATTCGGCAAATTTTTGCACCAAGAAGCGTTCGTCCATTTTTGATGAAAGTATCATTGTACTTTTATTTTTGAAATCATTGTTTAAGACAAAGTCGTAATTTTAATAATTATGTACCCATCAAACGTTTTTTTTTTTTTTTACAATTGTTATTGCTTATTTCATATGACCAATGTTTATATAAAACGCAATTAACGATCCCCAAAACTGTGTAGAAAATTTATCATTGTCCCGGGATCCCGGGATTTCCCGGAAAATAGAATTTAAATTTCCCGAATCCCGGGATGCCGAAACCCGCTGGAAATGGAAGCTCTAGTTATGTTATTTATTTCCATAAAAAGTTTCTTATCTTCTCCATATAAAGCAACATGTAGGCGTTTCAATATGTGCTCCACATCGTTGTCAAATAAAATAAACAGTAGTGGACCCAAATAAGAACCTTGAGGTAATTTTTAAGAACTCTTGAGAACTGGGGATTTCCATCATTAGAAAAACTATCTTTTTATCAAACTACGCTTAATTGCTGCTTTAAAACGATTCAAACCAAAAGTAAGGATGCTCTTGGGGCCACTCAAAAAGTGTGATAGTGATTTTTCATTATATTCATTAATGTGACTTTATTCCATGAATTCAGTATACGGGTTACGAACTGGACAATTTATTGAACATTTTGGATGCATGGCAAGGCCACCAGCTGTCTTAAAAGATGATCTTTCGGATTTTGATTCATTGTGAAAAGGGTATCCGGATTTAGAAAAATCACAAGACACTTTATTTCTTACATTTTGATTGATTTTACTAGAACTTCGCCTCTATTTTCCCGTCTGTTTGGAACATAAACCACTGCGACCAGTCATTTAATCTATTGTAGTATATCCCGTATCCTTTCTTTAGTGTATGTCGAGCTACTTCATCACTATTGATAAATAATGAAGTATTCGGTGTTGATACAGTTTGTTTTGTTGGCAATTAGTCGAGTTTTATTGAAAGTTTCCGCTATTTAAACTCTTTAAGGAGTGAGAGCACTATTCCAAGGGCGCCCCTTTATCGGTCAAACCGGATTCATTTCAAAGAAAACAAACAATGACAATCTAATCCTCAGTGGCTCAATCCGAGTATTGTCACTTTTCATAAGCCATAAAATGTAATAAGAACTGAGATATTTCGTTTCTTTGACTACAAAAACAATTATGACTCCGAGTTTGAATTAATTCGGACAAGGGTTTGGTAGTAGTTCTGATACCCCGTAATGCACATCGAAAAGGTGAACTACCAGCGTTACGGGTCCACTGTGCTTCTTAATTGGTATCCTACTATATGTTTACTCATTGAACATGATGATCGAAAAAAGCATTCCTGAACAATTTGTACAGCGTAAGTGTCCGGATATTGATGCAGCAGGGTAATCTTAGCTTTATAGGCTTCGTTTTTTGTAGAATGGCATTATACTTTATACACGACTTGAACAAATCTAATTCAATTGAATGCTATAGTAGTCAAAGTAGAGATAAAGCTAAAGCTAAGTAGAGCTAAAAGATGCCAGGTATTATCGAAAAGTTGTAACTACACGTAACAAGAATGAAAGATGCAAACACTTTGAAAAAAAAAGAAAGGCGAGTGAATTCACTTTTTTCTTTCCTTTCGTTTAACGAAACTGGTTGTGCTGTAGACGTTATTTTCATTTCAGGTTAAAAGAAACAAAAACTTTATAAGTGAAGAGAAACATTCAATTGAAAAAAAAAAGTTTACCAAGGTGACAGACAACTTATTTTTTCTCGCGTTCTTGCGTCGTCATCTGGTGCATATTTTTTCTTGTCTCGTGAAGATTCCTTGACTCGGTTGAAAAAATTAAACTAGATACTCCAGTAAGTTTTCATGATTGTCGAGAAAATTGCCTTTAAATTTCCCACGTACCTTATAACTTTACGGTGCTCAAAGCTATGCTTCGTCAGCTCTAGTAGGCACAAGTACTTTCATATCTCAATTTGCGCCCTAAAATTACCATTTTCTTTTCGCCGGGAGCTGAATGGAGGATGAAATGATGATAATAAGTATCTCCTTGGCCGTCACCGACGAAAGCAAAATATAGCGTGGTAACTGATCCCATCGTTTTCCTCAAATCATGAGCGACATAATTAAAACAGCGCCCTCACCAAATGATGTGAATTTTGAAATGTGTAAAGAGAATTTTAAAATGAACTCAATATAAGTGTAAAGATTTCTACTTTTCTACTTTTCGGTACTTACAATAAAATTAGTGTTTGAAGGTGTACCGTCTCCTGATGCCTCAATGAAACTTTTGGAGCAGCCATTAAATCATTTATCAAAGATTCAGAAAAAAAGGAGGTAAAATTCTGTTTTTATTCGTTGTAATATAAATTCCATTCATTGAAGAGAATGGCAACCTATCGTTAGATTCATCTGTGAGTGAAATAACGGGTAGATATTTTTGTATACTGAAATCAGCTAGAAGAATGTATTGAAGAGTAGAAATGATAACAAAGGGCCTTTAAGCAGAAGGAAAGACAGAAAATCGTTGCATTTGAAATATAATATGAACAACTCATAAATAAATTGAAAATTAAAAAAGAAAACAAAATTGCCAGTAGTTAAATAGAGTTATAGCAACGCAGAAATAGAAATTTCCAACTAAAAATAGAACTAAAACGCTAATAGATCAATTGATATTTTCCATCTGATGATGGATATAAAAATCCAAATTAACAATAACTTATGGATTGAGAAAATTGACAGATTTGGGATAGCGATGAAATAAAAATAAGAAGATAATTCTATCGTACACATTTTCCTTATATCCTTCGTATATTAAATCTTCTATAAAAATGCTTCAACACCCTGCCGGGTGGCTTAACGTCAGTTGGCCGGAACCTTTGCCAAGCTCTATGTAAATATGCATGTTGGCATTTGGTGGCCTTGGTGATCAGGTGGTCCTCCGTTTTGGCCCCGAGATTATTGATGTATTGATTGACGGAGGATACGTGCCAAAAGTTCAAAGTGCGCCCAAAAATGTTCTATTGGTCGCAGCTGGAGGACCTTGGGATGGTTTTTGGTCTTGGGTACAACAATTATCTTCAGTCGGTCCCTCTACTCATATGATTTCTTGGCCTAATGGGCCAAGTCCAGGTCCAGCCAGAAGACCACATCCTCCTCCACGTGATATTTTTTACGTATTTCGTACTGTATATCTCCCCGTTGCACAGTGATCGGAAAAACCTTTTTTCACGCTGAAATCAATAACTCCTAAGGGTTATGTTTCCAAATCATGGTGTCTTCTACAAAGTACCTAAACAAGTTGTCCATTTTGTGGTGATAAATTCGTAGTTCCAAACTTTACCTGTTGCTGTTGCTAACTTTTGAACGAAACACTAAAAAAGGGTAATGTCAAAAACAAGTTTGTAGGGAATATAATTTTAAGCAGCTTTGTTCAAGTCACTATTTTTTAGCTCTTCAATTGACCATGATAGAGCTATTTTTCTGCTTTAAATAAGGATGTCTCTAAAAAATGAGTTTTTTTTTTATCATAACTGTTTTGTTGCTCATTTTGAGGAAAACGATATATTTTTTTTTAATCTTTATTTTACGTCGGCCTATTTCCTCACATGGTGACAATCACCAACGCCAGGAAGACGACTCCACCACCTGGACCCTACCTAACGACTCATGAATATGAACCGGGACCAACGGCTTTACTTCCCTTCCGAAGGAAGACGTGACCAGATTTTTTCGCCTCAGAAAAACCACCGACGTTGATTGGGATTGAACCCAGACCCTACTGGGGTGCCGCCAAGAAGCAGTCACGCTTACCACTACACCACCGACGCCGGCTGGAAAACGTTATAGTGCACATTCTTGCTCCGAAATTTTTTTTAATACAGCTTATAATTCAACAGTTACGGGTAATTTTAACTAAAAACATGCGTTTTTTCTTTTCGACCTTATGATTGTTTGGCCAGAAAATCAACAAATTCTTGTTTTAATTGGTATCAAGGAAAACAATGCTATATAAATGAGCCTGGGCACTCCTGGGGCACACGAGCGGGGACTGCTTAAAATCGCATATGTTTTTCGTTAAAATTACCCCTAACTTTTGAGCAATAAAATATACCCAAACAATTAGTTCAGCAAAAGCATGTATCATATTTTTCTCTACACTATGTATGAAAATTATTTTACTATAACAATTGAAACTAAAAAGTAAGAATGAAAACACTGATTTTTTAGGGACACCCAAATCCACACCAGCAAAATAGCTCCGAAATAAAGCAGTGCACAAGCGCCGGACGCTCCAGTCGTGAATGAGCAGCCTGAAGCGTGTTATATTGGCTTTGTTTGCGTAACTGTACAGCAGTCTGAAAGAATCAGTATTTCCATTGGTGTGGACATGTATGACAAACCTCAATGCAATTTATAAAACCTATGTTTTTATTCATCTACGAGTGCCCTAGGATATCTAAACAAAGCCAATAAAACACGCTACAGGATGTTCATTCACTGGCTCTTTGGAACTACAAAATTATCACCAAAAGATGGACAACTTGTACAACTTTGTAGAAGACACCATGATTCTGAAACGTTACCCTTAGGAGTTATTAATTTCACCGTGAAAAAAGGCTTTTCCGATCACTGTGCGTTGGCTGGAAGTCCCGAAGCAAAGAACAGTAGCTGGGGCATTCCTTTTTCGCTGCTTGTCAGCTGCAGGAAGACCTTCTTAGGGAACTTGGTTTGGAAGATATATTTGAGATCAACGCTTACCTCTTTAATTGGGGTCGTAAAGAACCCGGTTCTCTGCCAGTCGTTGCATAACAGAATCAAGTAGGTTTCGTTATCCACTATGATTTCCCCTGTACCTTCAGCCGTTTCTTCTGGGTGATTGCCTGCTGTTCAGACACAGCTGGCTTCAACTGAGTAAAGGCCGTTCACACCGGACATACAAAATATATTTTAGAACAACAACAGCATGTTTTTGATTCTTATTATTCATTTCATTTTATAGATAAATGTGATACTCAACACAACTGCATATAGATTTATATGGATCTATTTCCATGAACTGTTGCGCGCACTTTCTTATTCACTCCTTTCGTCAATCTTTGTACGGTGTCCGTGTCAATTTTCTTCGAAGCAGTAAGCCACTTAGAACGAAATTCTTGGATCGTTGATACCTCTCCACCAATCTTTTTGAGGTTTCCCTTGACCATTATTAACCAGTATGTTTCAACCGGACGGAGCTGTGGACAATAGCCTGGGACAAAATTTAAATTCCAGTTCCCTATTGATTTTTGGAAGCCTTTTGGGTCGTGTAATAACTGTGCAAAATTTCAGATCGATCAGTAAAACTATATTTTAGCGCTCGCGGTTTTAATTTTCCATAGTATTTTATATGGGAAAACTTACCTTTTCAAAGAACTATCTGGCGAGCTGACCCGTCGTCCTCTAAAAATAAGTCAATCCAACCACTCTCTGGGAAATTTTTCAAGGAAACTTTTCTTTAAAGACCGTAAAGCGATCTAACGCTTGTGGAAAAAGTTAAAGGGTGATACGGTCAAAATTTGGTCAAGGGAAAACGCGTGTAAATCGGTGAAATCGTTTATTTAAAAAATCAAATTAAATTTCTTTTTAAAAAGAATGATCAAATTAAATTTCTTTTTAAAGTTCAATTAGTATAAAATTAGGGAAAAATATTGGTTGGGTTTCGGTTTTTCAAATTTTGGGGCTGGCCCCGCAATTTTGACACCTTCCTCTTCGCCGCAGAAAGCCAGTTTGCCTTGAACTGCTGCTCGTCCTTTAGCAGTTTTTCTGGTCTTCTTTAGGTTCCGCTTGACAATAACCCATGATTTCTCAATTGGGCGGAGCTCTGGCGTGTTGGGAGGGTTCTTGTCCTTGGGAACCACCTGCACGTTGTTGGCGGCGTACCACTCCATGGCCTTTTTACCGTAATGGCAAGATGCCAAATCCGGCCAAAACAGTACGGAACAACCGTATTTCTTCAGGAAAGGCAGCAGACGTTTATTCAAACACTCTTTCACGTAAATTTCTTGGTTGACAGTCCCGGAAGCTATGAAAATGCTGCTTTTCAAGCCACAGGTACAGATGGCTTGCCAAACCAGATATTTCTTTGCGAACTTTGACAGTTTCGTGTGCTTGAAAATATCTGCTACCTTTCCCCTTCCTTTTGCCGTATAAAACTCCTGTCCCGGAAGCTGCTTGTAGTCGGCTTTGACGTAGGTTTCGTCGTCCATTACCACGCAGTCAAACTTCGTCAGCATCGTCGTGTACAGCCTCCGGGATCGCGCTTTGGCCGTCGTATTTTGTTTATCATCGCGATTTGGAGTCACTACCTTCTTGTAAGTCGATAGTCCGGCTCGTTTTTTGGCTCGATGCACGGTTGTAGACGATACACCCAGCTTATTTGCGGCATCTCGGAGAGATAGGTTAGGGTTTCGCTTGAAACTACCGGCAACTCTCTTTGTCGTCTCAGCGGCTTCCGGTTTTCGATTTCCCCCCGATCCAGACTTCCTGGCTGTCGACAAACGTTCCCCAAACACTTTAATTACATTTGTAACGGTTGATTTGGCAACTTTTAGTGATTTTGCCAACTTGGCGTGCGAGTAGCTCGGATTTTCGCGATGCGCGAGCAAAATTTTGATACGCTGCTCTTCTTGCTTGGACGGCATTTTGACAACTGAAGAGTGAATTCCAAAATCAAAATAGGAGCAACATTCTACACACACACACACCTTCAAAATGAGGGGTGTTCAGGTTTTTTAAATGCAAAATTGAAAGAAATACGTCAAGTTGATATTGACCAAATTTTGACCGTATCGCCCTTTATTCAGCCATAACTGTATACTATCCAAACGATTGGCTCATTAGACTGTTATTTCTCGCAGCACTGCTACCTGTAGCATGTCCTGCAGCCTGCTGCTGTTTGCGCGAAGCAACCACGTGGTGTGGAGCGTTCAGTCAGCATGGAGAAAAGCCAATAACATGCGCTGCGCATAATTGACACAGTTTGACAGTTGACATCGATTGAAAAAAAATACACAAAGCTTCCGTGGCAAGTTAGATTTGAAGAAAATGAAACAATTAACAGCAGAAAAATGTTTGCGGTCAAAAGTGTCGATTCCGTTGGTTGGCCCAGTTTTGAACGTGTTCCAAGCAAATAGAATGCCAACAAAGAGGGAAGCACTTCAAGTGATGTTTCATTATAACTACTTGAAGCATCATGCCATCCCAGAGTGCATCAAAGAAGTTGCTAAACTGGTTGTAAAGTTAGAAAATATTGGATACACGACTATACGCGTCGATAAGGTGAAAATATGTCTGCAAAGTTGTACGAAAAATGGCGAGGTAATTTTCATAACATTGCACTATGGCCCATATGACAAAATCAACTTAACGAGAAAACAAAAAATTATGCCAAAACGAAGCATTTGCGCAACAAGGTGTCTTGTCATGATCCGACCCTCTTTAGTCATAAACAAATAGTTCAAAGCCCATCCACAAAAAAACACCAAATTCTAGTGTCATGTCAAAGACTTGACCTCTTCGATAAAGTTGTTTTCCTACGGTTCCAAATTGGATTCCTGGACCATAGTGCATTGCATTTAATTAAATGAATTAATTTGTTACAGATACACACCGTTGTAAAAGCAAAACCTCTTCGGCTGCCGAAGCAAAGCGGAAACTGTTTGAAAACAGTCTCTCCGATCCGCTACATTGTGTTGTACCATGCGGAGAAAATGGGATGGAGATCATGGAAGTTTGTGAAATTAATGAGAAAAACACCAGATTGAACGATAAAAAAATGAATGCTAATCGAGGAAAAGAGATGAGTAAGTAATTTATTACTAGGTTGAATATATTTAATGAAAACAAACATTTAATCCTCTCTTGGCTGTATTCAAAGGTACCCCTTTTAAAAAAGTGAACATCACAACTCCGAACGTTGCAGCAGCATTTGAAAGAACTGGAATTTCTAACAGAAATGCGAGTATGATACTCGAAGCCATAATTGAAGACAAACACACGAAGTCGTCCGAAACATGTGATTACGCCATTAATAATCAAACCATTCGCCGTTCTCGCATGAAACATCGTGAAGCATTGGCAAAAGCAGTAAATATTTTTATTATTTTGTTGTTGTTTGGAGATTTATACATTAATTAATTTTAAATGTCTAAAATTCCAAGCTTTCTCAATTTGTGAAGTTCCAAAACACTTCAGTTTCAAAATTCTAAAATTTCTTAAATTTAAAATTCTTAACTCCAACACTTCATTTTTCTTTTTCATTTTTGGTGAAAATTTTTCAGCTGCAAGATAGCTTCGATTCTTATGTTCCTTTGGTAGTACACTGGGACGGAAAGATTCTGCCTGACATCATCGGAAAACGGGTTGATCGGCTTGCCATTGTTGTTACTGGAGCAGGGGTATCTAAACTGCTCTCGGTACCCTACCTATCGAGCGGAACGGCAGATGCAGAAACAGCTGCGATAATGGCGACCATCAACGAGTGGGGTCTGCAAGAACGAATAGTCGGCATGAGTTTCGATACAACTAGTGTCAACTCTGGCGTAAAAACGGGCATCATATCCCGTCTTCCGGTTCAACTGAAGCGAAATTTGCTATCATTAGCATGTCGCCATCACATCGCAGAAATTGTGTTTAAACACGTTTTCGAGATATACGGCAATAAGTCGAAATCCAGCAATCTGGATTTGTTCATCGAATTTAAAAAAGAATTCAATTAAAATCGGAATATCCGAAAAATCCGAACTGTCATGGATTATCCAGAGCTTAGAACATTAACAGACCCTTGGAGAGATGGAATTGTCGCATTTTGTAACGACCAGCTGTGTTTTAAACAACAACGATCCGATTACGAAGAGCTCCTGGAATTGGTAATAATGTTTTTGGGTAAAATTCCTCCAAAAGGAATAAGATTCCGAAAGGCAGGTAGCCTCAGCCGTGCGAGATGGATGGGTCGTGAAATTTATATCTTGAAAATGTGGATGTGTAGCGAAATCTTCGAGGACCAATCTCTCTGGAAACATTGCACAGTTTTGGCTCTTTTCCTGTCGCACTGCTTCGTTCGATATTGGTATCGTTTGAGCAGTGCAGTTTCTGCCCCTCGAGTGGATCTGGAGTTTTGGGTAGATCTTCACAACTTTAACGACGAACATTACGCTGCAATTGCGATGAAAGCTTTCCAGAATCATCTCTGGTACTTATCAGAATGGAACGTGGCCCTTGCTTTTTTCGATCCAGAAGATGGAAGCGACGAGAAAGTAAAGGTGGTTGCCGCTTTGAAAAAACCGAGAAAAAAAAAAAAAAAATAAGAAAAACAACGCAACAACGGTAATGATAAAGTCCCAGCCGGTGCGGTTAGGAACGGCGACGCCCATCCTTCCGGGTTTGGGATCGTAGCCAAAGAAAAGAAATTTTTGTTGGTGGTAATCACTCTCCCTTCTTTTTTTTTTTTTTTTGGTGGGAGTAACAACTACGGGGGGGTGGTGGGTGTTGGCCAAATTTGGATTTTTCAGATATAATCCTAAATAGGCTATAGAGTATGTTGCATACATCTAGTAACCTAACGTCCGTGCTCCATCACAATATTTTCTATTGTGATGTGTCCAACTCAACGGGTAAATTGAACTGAATGTGAGTTTGAAAGAAGGGGAACTTGGAGTAGAGCACACGTACCCACCGGTTGACACTAAATATTGGCCAACGTGCTTTTGTACATTTGTTTGAGAATTTGTTAAGCGACACAAATTTCCAAATCCTAAGTTTTTGCAAAGTCCTAGCATGCAGTTATGTGCTTCTAAATTTATCATAATTTCATATTAGCGTTAAACCTGAGAGGGTTGATTCATCGATTTCTGTTACAATTCTAAGTTGTAACATTCTGCCCATTTGCATGTTAGGCGGCGGGAATTTCTCTCGTGCTTTGGAATCGGTGGATTGTGAGTTAGGTTGTTACAGGAAGCGGAGGGACTGATTAGGGAAGTATACATTGAGAGTAGCCGAGTGGAAGAGATAAATAGAAATGAGCCTTCAGATGATTTGTTTATAGATCAAACCAATAATTAATCTTCAAACATTATATGTACTCACTAACAATAAGGGGTGACAGTAACAGTATAGACCAGTAACATTACAAGATTAAGGGGCTATTTAGTAGAACAGCCGACTGAGGTCATCAGATATAGCTTTTCATTAAAAAGGTTTGGGTTTGGATGGTTAAGGGGAGTTATTGAAGGAGAATTTATTGTTGGCCAATGCGGGGCGCCTTCTACGTTTTTGTTTGGTTGTTGGAATAAATGTTTAGTAATATGGGTTTATGGAATGCTACTAAATGTTACCGTTTTACACACGGGTTTCCTCAGATTTTTTAAGTAATAATAATTCAGTTAGGCATAAAAATTACTATCATAGAGCAATAAATACTTAACTTGTAGGTCAAAAGGTCAATAAAACTCATAACGTTACTATTTTTAACTCTGAGAACAATTTAGCTAAATCAGAGTATTTGGAATACATTTTAATAGGATCACAGGAGTCGATAATAATCACACATCTCAACACATTAATATAAGCATGAAATGCCTTTTTAATTATATTTAGATATATCAGCTATTAATGATATAACGGGCCACCAATCCGAGGAGTAGTCCGGTTTGTTTAGTCTCTATATGCATGATCTCCACTTGTAAAGGAGCTCAGGAAAATATTCACTGGAAAAAATATCAGCTGTCCAGCCGAGGGAACCAGGAAGGGAATCGCCAGCCAACGAGACATGAAAGCATCCGATACCGACCTTTTGAAAGCATTTGGATGTGATGAAGTGTTGGGTTTGGATGTATAAGGGAAGAGTTGTTCAGAGAATTTGTTGGCCAATACAGGGCACCTTCCACGCTGCCATCTGGTTGTTGAGAGAGACATTTAATGAGAAAGCTTCATGTAATGTTACTAATAATCCAAAATCTAAAAGGTACAAATATGGACATTAGTCCCACTCTCAAAAGTTTGAAAAATTTTCAAGAGGTCGGAATAAAATCTTCATTATAATGGCCAATTGAGCGCAATACCAATTACTACTAGTTAGTTGTTTTCACACGGGTTTTCTTATAACTTTTTAAGCATTAGTACTTCATTGAGGCATAAAAAATAGATAATTAATGTACCAGAAACTGGACGGACACTTGTGCCTACCCAGTGGAGGACCCGGATACGACCACCCATGTGAGTCTAGAGTATCGCACGAGCTGACGAGTGCAACGGGAAGGACTGTAGGTGTATAGACCTGGGGGTGAGTCCCCGGATACGCAATCTTAGCAGGAAAGCACGGACTATACACTGAACAATTACAATTACAATTACAAAGAAATAATAAAATTAATATATTATGTATATAAAAGAAAATTAAAAATAGAGTGGGTACCATATGTATTTAATTATTATTCTGCAGAGATTCAGGTTCAGTCTACATTTCTTTTTCAGGTGGTCTTACTCTACTCTCGATGTTTTCTTCTTCTTTATCTTTATTTGGAGCAGGGAAAAGTCCATTTGAGTAGAGCTGCTTCTAGCTCTTTCTGAAATGGGCGCAAAAAACCTCCTCTTGTTTTCGCATCAACAGAAAATTACATAACTTTCAAATGGTAGGGTATGTGTCTATTCATGGATGCAAGTTCGGCTCATCCGATAGATTTGTTATTACATGTTGTCTACGTAGGATTTTTTTCTGATTTTCTTATTTCAGGCGTTGCAAGCTGTACTCGCTCTATCAAACAAACAATTTCATATATTGAACTATACTAAAACTGCTAAAAAACTCTTAAGTGATCATCATTATGATTAAGCAAACATTCGAAGTCAAATTCGTTGGAACAGCGGTTAAAGGATTGACACATACTTGAAAATGACTCGTTATGCCCGTAATTTGTTCTAGCACCATGTAGAAATAGGAACGAATTCGAGCGAAGTTGACGATAGGGAATATTTATGTTGAGAAGCGACAACAGTCGAGGACAATCAATTATCAATTGAAGAAGGTCAGAAACAAAGAGCGTTTTTGAAACATCTCGACGTATACTCAGTGACTCGCGCATCATAGCTGGGCAAATTGATTGGATCATTCCATGGAAGGTGACTTAAAGCGAACCGCAGAAATTTTGCTCTGAATCGCCTCGATAAGTAAGATCTGTACGATTTGTTCCACACCACTTTGTGAATATACCGAGCTGACATTGTAAAAATAATGCGTCTTGAATAGCATGCCCAATACAGTTTGAAATCAACGGTAAAAGAAAGTTTGAAGGACCCATGTAGCAGATTAACATCATTGAGATACACTCGAAATATTAACGACCCTAGGTGGCTACCTTGTGGTGCTCCTGATGGAACATGAAAGTAAGATGAAATTGAGTTGCCTAATTTTTAGCCATTTCCGTGGAAATGTTGAAATGTTTTATAGTTTAAATGAATTTCGTGCAAAATCATATAATAAAAAACGCATTGGTCCACTATACCTTAAGCGTGTGCATAATCCAAATCGAAGATGCGCATGTTATTGGCTTTTCTCCATGCTGACTGAACGCTTCACACCACGTGGTTGCTTCGCGCAAACAGCAACAGGCTGCAGGACATGCTACAGGTAGCAGTGCTGCGAGAAATAACAGTCTAATGAGCCGATCGTTTGGATAGTATTCAGTTATGGCTAAATAACTTTTTCCACAAGCGTCGGATCGCTTTGCGGTCTTAGAAGAAAAATTTCCTTGAAAAATTTCCCAGAATTTCAATTGATTGGATTGACTTATTTTTAGAGGACAACGGGGCACCTCGACAGACGACCTCGTTCTTCGTAAAAGTAAGTTTCCCCATATAAAATCCTATGGAAAATTAAAACCGCGAGCGCTAAAATATAGTTTCACCGATCGAGCCGAAATTTTTCACAGTTATTATACGACCCAAAAGGCTCCCAAAAATCAATAGGGAGCGGATTTTTTTTTCTTTCATATGTCCGTGTCCCAGGCTAGTGGACAATTTGGTGGATTACAATCCTTGGGAACGTAAATAACGTTATTTTGCTCATACCATGTGATTGTATCTTTAGCGTAAAGACAGCTGGCCAAATCTGGTCAGAACAATCCATTCGTCATCCATGACAACTCAATGGAATTTTGTGAGAAATTGTTCACAAATCTTTCTGGAGCGAGTTTTTACCGATTTTTGTTGCTATGCAATCTGGGTATGTGTGAACTTTGAATGATCTCAATCCAGCCTTAGACTTCACTTTTTGCACAAAACCGGTTGACATTTGCACTTTTTTCGCAACTGTCCGTGTTGACACCTTCGAGTTTGCCTGAAAAGCAGCAAGAACTCTTTTCTCCTTCCTTGTGTTGCTTTGTCCATGTTCACTACCACTTTCAGCTTTCCTTCCGACAGTGAGACTTTCTTTATAACATTTAATCACATCTGCAACAGTTGATTTTGGCACAATCAACGTTTTTGCGATGAATCGAACAGTAGAATTGGGATTTTCCAAATATTTATGCAAGATACATTTCCTGCGTGCTAGTTCAGACGGCGCCATCTTGAATACAGAATGCGCTTTTGTAAACAATGTGTGTGATTCACGTTTCTATATGTATTGGTTATGTTCATAATAAGTTTCATTCTATATCGTAGTGATTTGACTAAGAAACAGGATGAATACTTTTACCGGATTTTTTTGTGAACTGCCTTTACAATGTCAGTTTTGGCCAGGTACTTTTTCACCGTTTGGCCACCTTGCCGGTCTTTCTATTCAGCTTCTGTTGCATTTTACGATAACGCAGCACTGTCCGGCTGCTCAAACCAGGATTCCCTACGATGCTATCGCCAGAAGAGAGAGGATGTTGTAACTGCCGGATCGACTATATCCGGCGGACACGAAGTGCTTCACAATGTCACAATCGAACGTAGTTGCTTGACTGTTTTCACCTGGCTGCAGCAAAACAATTGAGAACGCTGTTATTTTTTTTTCTGCACACACCAGGGTTACAATTGGTGATACATAGGTGAATTGACCAGCAGGTGGCAGGGTATTCGCATGGAAAATTTTAAATATTATAACACATTTTATAATATCCGTTAAACAAAAGTTTCCTTTTTCCATGCAATTTCCCATTGCCCATTTCCATTCCAAAAATTTAAAAATGCAATATATTTAAATTATGCAATAAAATCCATAGGGGCTATTCATAAACCATGTGGTTTCTCTGGGGGGAGGGGACGGGGGTAAGACCAAAGTCTACGTTCCATACAAAATATCAAAAATTGTATGGAGAAAACTCTACGAGGGGTGATGGTGCGGGGGGGGGGTGGTCCTGAGACTTTCTAAAATGAGTCTACGTGGTTTATGAACAGGCCCATATTAAATTGAAGATTTGCTATGAGAAGCTAGACATTTTCCTGTGTATCATTTTAAAGACAATGCGTCTTCAACGGCGCCAGTGGTGTAGTGGTAAGCGGGGTTGCCTCTCACCCCAATCGGTCTGGTATTTATTCCAGTTGGGGCCGTTGGAATTTTCAGCGACGAAAAATCTCTGATCACGTAAGCTGTTGGTCCCGGCCCATCTGTTAATGGGGTGGATATGTAGGGGTCAGGTTGTCTCCTTGACTAGACGAACCACGTTAATAAAAAACAACAACCGCAACAACAATGCGTTTTCCGAAGCAAATCTCAGATGTATGTTCACAACGCAGCGAAGTGTTTTATCCTCACTCAGATTTCGATCCAATGCTTGGGGTCGGCACAGTCCCCCCTCGTGGTGAAGTATGGGAGTGGCTATCTATTCTTTAGGTTTCTGTAATCTGGCCAGCATGGTTATGATCGCATAGTGCAGGAATACTAGTATGGAAAACATTTTGCTCTTAAGGAAAATGTTCATTCTAATATGGTCATTTTTGATATATCGAAATAGAAATTATTGATGTTTATTTTTTTGTTTTTTTTTTGTTGTTGTTGTTGTTATACAGGAAAATTTAATAATATTGTTGAGTTTTTGGTCATTAATTTCTTGAAATTTCTCTATTTTATGGCTTAGTTTAATTGTTGTACTTCTTCTTTAACTTCTTTCTTGTTGCTTTTTATGATTTATTTATGGAAATTTTGAATCTATTCATGGATAATATAAGCTTCGGTTTTAGGCACCGCCGGTTTCGATTTTTTTTTGAAGAAAATTGTGAAATGTTTTAAAGCAATTTTGAGTTTTTTTATTGCTTGAAAATCATTAAATCATGGTAAGTTTCAATAAAGTTATGAGAATTTTAGTTCTTAAATTGAAATTTCCAATTTCTTCATTGCTTTCATCCCTTTTTATCTACTGATTTTTTTTATGGGAATTTTCTATTTTTTTATGGGATGATTGTTGAGCTGCCCTACGCTGTAGGATTTGTGGGATAAGCTTAATAATTATGAAACTTAAACGTGCAGATAATATTAATCTTCTAACAAGGGAAAGTTCCAAATAAATTGCAAATTTATTTTTAAAATAAGATAACATTTCAGAATGAAAACCAACTGTTCGGTCCACTCCCCATTTACAACTCCCTTTAATGGAAATGAATAGTCGGAGAAAATAGTTCAACCGAATGCCTTTTATGGTGCACAGAACAAATATTTATTTTAAACGGTCGGTGGGAACATCTTATTTAAGAAGGTTAAATGATGGTCCATTTCTCTTCTTACGGTTGGGACTTAAGCATTAACTATTGTCCTAGTCCCATATGGTTTATGGTAATAGCGCCATTACTCGCTCTCTGAAATTAAAATAATGTCTGATAATATCCGTGGTAGTGTGAGTCCTAGCTTAATGCCTGGGTGGTAAAGAAGAGTTTCTCTCGCTATGCATATGGAAAAATCCCACAGATGACCAGCTTGATGATCGGATATCTTTGGTTGAGTATGCCCTTGATGACGAGAGATGATTTCGTCGAAGTTTACGTCTCGGTTGTCTCGGCTTCGTTATATAGGTAGTCTCAATGCCATGTGTACAAAAGATTTCGCCATTGATCATCTCGTCAGAAAATGAAACACACTTGACCAGATATTTGATTCAGTTCAAATCAACCAAAAACTGATGTCCTTCTACTTCGATTCGATCCACTGCTTCTGTTCGTTTGACCCAATTTCGCAGAAGGGCTGCTGCTCAACTGAAATGTGCTGCGTGTGTCTTTTCCCATTACCTTGCTCACCATTCCGATTTAAATATCAAATACTAATCATCCGGAAAATTTGATTGATTTATAACGTGTGAGATGCATTTCTGCGAGCTGTCGAATCAGCTGCTGCTGCCGCATTGGAAGGAATCTCATTAGAATTGAGCACACTTTTCCGATTTCCCCCTCCACCGCCTCCACTGCGAATTCATCAGTCATTTATGCGTACTCGCTTTATATATGTGCATAAATTTCATAGATGCATGCTGCGAATACACAAAATCAGTGCAATCGCAAACACACCCACATGGATTGAATCCGGTTCAGTCGGGCGAACGTTATGATCGGATGAATTTATAAATGTTCCTGTTGCGCCCCATGCTCTGGCTACTCTTGTTCACGCATTGCCATTTCCAGCATGTCAACAGCATGGGAAAGTTAAAAATCGTTGAAACCAAAAGTTGCAACCACTTTCACCATAAATCGCTGCATGGGGTTGCTCTGGTTTTGTGGGCGATGGTAGCGAGGCGAAGTGTAGAGTATTTTATGATATTGAAATTGGAAGTTTCGTACACATTCATATAAATCATTTATATCCGCATGCTTTTGAGGGATTCGGAGCATGAGTGTGTGTGTTTTTTTTTTTTGAGTGTTCGTGATAACTAAAAAAACCAACAATGCTAGATTCGGATGATAAAGCACATGCAGTACTTTGGGTGGGGGTGGTTATAAATACCCCAGCTTAGTGTTCTTTGAGCACTTCCATGATTTTCATTTGAAAACTTTCCCAGCCGTTCAAACATTGACAAGCTTTTAAAAGAGTAGAACATTCTATGTGGCAATTCTGAAATGGAATAGAATACACATGGAATAGAACATAAAAATTATAGATAAAGAAATTTGATCGAATTTCACGTAGGTTTCGTCATCAATGTTTATACAGTTCCAATTCCCAGCAAGCATCGTATCGTACAACTTTCACACCCTGGACTTGATCGATGCTTTTTGTTGCGTACTCCGTTTAGGCTAGTTCTGCTTCTTATAGAATCGAAGATTCAAACGTTCTTTGCCCCGATGTACATTTGATTTCGAAGTGCCAACTTTTTCGGCCACATCCCGCTCTTAAACCTTCTTTTTGTGGTCGAATGCCTTAATTATACGTTTATCCAAACGAGGGTGAGCAGGACGATTTTGAATTATCCTCAAACGTATTATCCTCACGAGCTTCCTGATTGCTGTTCGCACGGCTTTTTCACTTACTCCATTTATTTCTGTTTCCGGGTTCTGTACACCATTTGTGCACAATATTTCGACGTTGTTCGCCCGAGAGTCCACGCATTTTGAAAATAAACTGCTGAAACGCTTAAACGCTACACTGAGAGATAAAGGTAAACAACAGGATGCATCATCTAAAGAATGTTCCGATCAAAATTTGGTCAACCAAGAATGTGTGTGAGTCGATCAAAGTTTTTATTAATAAGTCAAATTCTTTTTCTTTTTCAAGCTCAGTTAATACAGAATACGGGAGAAATATTCAGCTCAACTTCTTTTTTACCGAATGCGAATTGCCAGGTCTTTCGTTGAACACCTGCCATAAGATTTTGTACAGTCTCCTTGTCCACTTTATTCGCCACAGAACGCTAGTTTGCATTGAACTGTTTCTCGCTCACAGCAGCTTTTTGAGTCTTCTTAAGGTTCCGCTTGACGATGGACCAATATTGTTAGATTGGGCGGAGCTCTGGCGTGTTGGGAGGGTTCTTGTGCTTATGCACCACTTGAACGTTGTTGGCAGCGGCCTTTTTTCCTGTATTGAAAACAAAGACGTAGTCCTACGTCAAAAAATTAAATAAAACTTAAGAATTTGTCCGAGCTTTGGTAGACAGCACAAGAAAGACAGTAGAATACACCTATCCAAAAGTGCCAACGACTCGTTGAAAGTCTACCACGGAGATTGGAAGAAGTATTTGCTAAGAAAGGGTTTCCCACTAAGAATCGATCATAAACTGGACAGGATGAGGGAATTTTCGTTTCTATTTTCTTTTCAAAATCTCACATAAGCTAATTATATGACCAAGTCAAAACTAACATGTTTATTTAAATTAAATAATAGATTTCAATAAAGAAATAAATTCAAAAGTTTTCATAAAGAAATAAAATCAAATTCACAAAAAATGAATGTTATTTCTTCCCAACCCATTAATACGATGTTAATCGAAAAAGATAAATTCGAAGTGGAAAATCGTTTCAAAAAAGAAGAAAATGTCTAAATTCTCAACGAAATACCTCATTTGACAGAATATCTGCACCTGTGGAAAGCGAAGTGAAATTTTCGTCACAACAAAAATCACCATCAATGATTAAATTTACAAGACTTAATGCCGCCAAAAAAGTCTTTTGCCATGTTTGTAGCAGCACAAGTGGTTTTGTACACTATTATGGATATAGCTTCATGCCACTATTCTAAAAGCGTGATTGAATGGTATGAGCCTAGTTCGGTGCATATTGTCCCCAATGGCACAGCGGGGGGGGGGGGGGGGGGTGAATCCACCGAACTGCCCTGATTTACGTCAAAGCGAAGTTTATTGGGCCATGATGAAGCGGAAGCTCAGAAAGACCGAGGTGAAGGCAAAGAATGCAAATGACATGCGTAGGAATAGGATAAAAATGAGAAAATGTTACAGGGTACGACTGTATAAGCTCTAATGGATGACGTGAGTGTGCTGAGAAATTTTACCAAACAACCTCCTATAAGTGATGCAAGATTTAAAAACTGAGCAAATACATGTAAAACTGCCCTGCAAATCTTATTTTTGTCCGATAAATTGCATGAAATTTTTTTGATGCGACAGGATCAGAAAAAGGCAAGCGTTTTCTTGGCCGTATGCTTGAGATCATAATCTTGCTACAAGGTGTAGTTACCTTCCAACTCCATTTTCAACAATGACTCCTCCAGATTTTCGCATGAATATCAATATAGCTATCTGCTGGTATGATCCCATTGACCGTGTTTATGTAGTGACCGTGTTGGCTGGAGATGGCTATCCTGCAGTCCTTCATCTCTTCTGCGCCATACTCTTTGCCGCCGTTTCTTGTTGAACAGCAAAAACTTGGATTCGTCCGACCACACAACACGTTCCAAAAACAATTTTCAGATATTTGTTCAGTTCTTCCTGCTCCACGGTTGATCATGGGAGATTTCAACTCTCACAGTACACAGGCTGGGGACCCAAGTAGCACCAAAAATATAAATATTTAAGTTTCGTTTCCCACGTGTCATGCTGAAGATCAATAACGGTGTGATGTGACTAGTTTTGTCATGAAGTTGTACGTTTGATGCAATTCAAGTCTTGATTCATCTAGCTGACTAATTGATGTGTCATACATGTGTTTTATGCTTTCTCATTTAGAACATGTTTGTTTACGTCTGATACTTTGTTTGCATATTATGTTTCATAAATGTATCAAAACAAGTCTTCCGTATTTCAAAAACCAAACAAGCAGGAAAGGTTAAGAGTCGAAAGAAACTAGTCAGGTATGATTTATTAGAGCCATAGTGGACGGAAAAAGATAGTTGTTCAACTTTCGATTATGTATCGAATATGTATTTATGTCACATAATCGTTTGCCACTGAATCATTCAAGAACTAAGTTCAATTATGCTAGAATGATGAAATATTGTAAATTTCAACTATCCATTCCATTGTATGATCGAACATCAGGATTTATAGTGTTGGTACTTCAAAACTTAGTCATAGTCAACCAATAATTTGGATGAGATCTATTCCATTAATTAAAATGAATGCATATTTAAGTCCCGTATTAGGTTGGTAAATAGGATGATGGTGAGGTTTAAGAGGATTCTGACAATTCTATAACTCATATGTCAAAATGGCCAGGTAGTAAGAACACCGACATAGTACGCTTGGCGTTCATAGTATGAACCTGGTTCATGATTGCTTTTTTGTTGCCGGCGAAAATTTGTCCATCTTAGGTTTTAGAATTGTTTGTTTATGACAATTGTCAGACATAAATTATGTTTCGTAAGCTCCACCTTCTGCGCTACTTTCTATTCTATAGTAGTACCGGAAAACGTTTTCAATAATTGAAATGGCAACATAATCGTTCGTCACATTGAAGCAAAAATGAATGCAATCAAACATTTCGTGTTACTTGGGGAGAACTGTTCGACGACAACCGGTCTTCCTTGATATATGACTTCTGTGACAACTTCAATATGACAGTTCTTAACAATGGAGAAGTAACAACACGTTTGGCTGAATTCCATCCTCACCTGGCAGTAGATTAGACCTCACACTTTGTTCGAATTCATTATCGTTTGATTGCACATGGAATGTGATTCAAGATCCCCATGGTAGTGATCACTTGCCCATAAAAATTTCGATTTCCACCGGGTTCAATCCATCGGAATCCATCAACGACGCGTATGGTCTAACCCGTCACATCGATTGGACAAAGTTCCGGATAGCAGTAGATGAAGCCATAACGACGGTAGAAGGGCTTCTACCGCTGGAGGAATATATCTTCCTCTCCAACCTGATCTTAGACAGCGCGCTTCAAGCTCAAATTCGACCAGTTCCAGGAACGTAATTTCGCAGGAAACCTCCTTCTCCATGCTGGGATCAGCAATGTACCGAGGTCTACCGTAAAAAGTTTACAGTTTTCCGTAGACGTGGAACACCTGAGCACTTCGAAGTATACAGGGCTCTCGAACGCAAACTTAAGAGCCATATCAAGGCCAAGAAACGCGGTTACTGGCGAAGATTTGTGGACGGGCTATCGCGCGAGACGTCGATGAGTACTCTTTGGACCACGGCTCGAAGACTGCGTAACCGAACTACGAACTAAGAACCTCCCAGACGTCGCTAATAGACCCATGTTGAACTTGTTGAATCAGTTTCTGGAACTAAACATTGTACCGGATGATTGCCATTCAAAAACCTGGTAAACCTGCGTCCGGCTACAACTCCTATCGACCCATCGCGATGTTATCTTATATTCGAAAGTTGTTGGAGAAAATGATCCTCTTCCGTCTGGACAAATGGGTTGAGACGAACAACCTGCTTTCAGATACTCAATATGGTTTCCGTAGGGGTAAGGGAACGAACGACTGTCTCGCGTTGCTTTCCACAGATATTCAGTTAGGTTTTGCTAAAAATGAGCAAATGGCTTCTGTATTCTTGGATATAAAAGGGGCTTTTGATTCAGTATCTGTTGAAGTTCTTTCAGATAAACTCCACGCTTGTGGCTTTTCACCATTAATGAATAATTTTTTGTACTACCCGCTGTCAGAGAAGCAAATGAGCTTCTCTCATGGAAACTTCACAGCTTGCCGATTTAGCTACATGGGTCTCCCCCAGGGATCATGTTTAAGCCCTCTTTTGTATAATGTTTACGTCAAAGACATTGACGGTTGTCTAAGTGAGACAACTTTCAGATGATGGCGTAGTGTCTGTCACGGGGTCCAATGGGGCCGATCTGCAAGGACCCTTACAGGATACCTTAGACAATTTTTCTACTTGGGCTCTAGAGCTAGGTATCGAATTCTCTACGGAGAACACTGAGTTGGTAGTTTTTTTCTAGGAAGCATAACCCTGCACAACCGAAGCTTCAAATTTGGAGTACATTGATAACTCATTCCATGTCCTTTAAATATCTTGGGGTCTGGTTCGATTCAAAGTGCACCTGGAGATCCCACATCGAGTATCTGAAGCGAAAATGCCAGCAAAGGATCAACTTTCTCTGCACAATAACCGGAACCTGGTGGGGAGCACTTCCGCAAGATCTTCTAACGTTGTACCGGACAAGTTCTTTTTTATATGTGGTTGTGTATTTTTTTTTTCTGTCTCAAATATGTTCAAGTCAAAAGAAAACCAAAAGTTGTAAAGTTATAAATTTTTGGCCAATTCCGAATTTAAAATAAACGTGCTTTGTAAACCATACTTCAAATTTCCGCCCATCTTCCCATCCGTTCAATTGTTATTCCTATTAACCTCGAGACGGCCGCGATCAATCGGTTCTATTCCCTTAACATTAGTTTTTTTTTTCTTCTTTATTTTACGTCGGCCTATTTCCTCACATGGTGACAATCACCGACGCCAGGAAGATTACTCCACCACCTGGACCCTACCTAACGACTCATGAACATGAGCCGGGACCAACGGCTTCACTTCGCTTCCGAAGCAAGACGTGATCAGATTTTTTCGCCTCAGAAAAACCACCGACGTTGACTGGGATTGAACCCAGACCCACTGGGGTGCCAAGTAGCAGTCACGCTTACCACTGCACCACTGCACCACCGACGCCGGCATTAATATTAGTTCTAAGATAATTGATGTATATAAATATGAAAACATGGCTCTGCAACGTTGATTTGATTGAGCCTGTAAAAATAAGTGATATAAAAAAAAAATCTTCTTACGCCTAATAAATTTCAAGATAGGGCTGGTTCCTTGCATCCTTGATTTTTCACTGATCCATACCCTGATCTAAAGTGTTCTTCAACATTCCCTTCAAATCTTTGTCTGCTTTATTCCAGACATGACAAACGCATCATTAGCCTTTGAAACTCATTCCGAAATATGTCATTTGCTCTAATTAGTGGGGAGCATTTCTTAATACACACAATTCGACAAGCCATCTAATCGCTCATCACTCATGCATGTCACCAAGCTTTCAATCATAAATCATTCCGTCAAGACTGCGCCACCTGATTGTAACGTGTCGAAGCTTCCGTTTCGGATGAATTCCTACTGTGCTCTTCGTAAAATCCGTTAACTCTCTCGCTCGACCTAGCTCACGCCGAGTTTCATGTGCCACGAAAGTTCATGCTTTGTCTGAGGGCATGCTTTTTCCCATACCTTTCTCAATGTGCTTTCCCCGCATGGAACCTTCATGTTCCATTTTCTCACCGTTCCCAGTGTGCTGTCCGTGGAAAAGCTCCCCAGTTTTCAAGTTTAATGTATTCCTTCACGGTATAGAGCTCGTGCTGTCGCTGAACTCGAATGAAGCACACTGTGTTTGGCATAGTCCAAGGCGAGTACACTTCCGGGGCATGCGCATTGGCGGTCCCATTCAGCCAGTGTCCATTGTGCCTTCACACTTGACACTGGCAGAGGACATGAACAGCCAGCATGGCTGGTCATTCACGTCGGGAGGTTTGTTTGTGTTAGTGCGTTAGGTTCGGTTTGTTTTGGTTCATTTTGGGGTGGCCTCGCGTTGTGGAGCTTCTTCTGCCCCTCGACGATTTTTATGGCTCTGCACGCACGCTGCCCGTTCTCAGCCCGTTGAACTGTCATATGAGAGATTGATGACTGGCTGGCTGTCTGGGGGAGGAGACGTAATGCATGCCGACAAAACGAATGCGCTATTAACGGACGAATTGCATTCATCGTGTTTAGGTGAATGTGCATGTCATAAACAAGGGCGTAATGGTGTCTATTCATGTATAGATGGGAATTTCATGGAGGCGCATTATATTTTACACATCTATAACCCATTCCTAATTTTAATATATTCTTATTTTTGTTTTTCATTACAGGTGAGTCCCGTCAAAAGCTATCACAGGTTATAACAGGTATCTATTAATTTATATAAAACAAACAATTTCTACCACGTGACCTTCAACTATTGGGTGGTTAAGTTTACATACACCCAGTAGCACGCATAACAAAGAAACCCGCTAGAACAAACGACGAAGCAAGCTCGCATGGGTTCTAAGCTTTTCATCTCAGGTCTCCCACCTTCTCTGCCGCGGCATCCTTCCTTTTGGGTGGGGGGGGTGATCCCCCGACAGATGATTGTCCTCTAGCTGAATCGTTTCCCGGTATTGGTGTTGAGCTGGAATCCGTTCATGTGTGCGGGGTTTGACCTCATTTCGAGCGAGCAAAATACACGGAGAGGGATGCTGAGCGCTAACGTGGCTCGGAATGGGTGAGATTCGAAGAGACAGAGAAACAGTAACCCTTGAAAGGAACGGTATGGTTAAGGAACCTTGAATTCAGATATTCAGCACCTCATGAGATACTGCAGGAAGGATGGTCAGTGCTCTCTGTCATCGTGCGTTTGACGTTTGGAGGTCCGAAATGTAAATGATTTTCAGGATAGTGAATGGGATGGTTAATGAATAAACTTCGTTCGATGAGCTGAACCAGCCGAGGCTGAAAAATTCAATAATTGAGATATCTATAATATCTAGATTCTTCAAACTTCATTAAAACCGGGCCCAACGTTGGGCGTGATGTTATGATTTTGCAAAAACAATTAAACCTAAAAAAATACTCAACAATCAATACAAATCACCTGTATTTAGTGACCTTTGCTACAAATTAGTTGCTGATCATGAGGTTTTTGTATAGTTTTGGGGCCGTAAAGTTGATCAACAGAGGTTGATGTCCTTTTTGGGATACCACAGTGTTTGAATTATAACACATTAACTTTTTTAAACGTACCGTAAATATTGACTTTTGATGATTGACCACCCGAGGTTGCTGCTTCGTTATTGTCAGATCAGCTGTAATTTTACAGAGAACCAACAGATGATGCTTGGGGCTAACAAACATCTTCAATGTGTTAAAAATGTTGAAAAGGCAATACTGGCGCCGGCCACACCCAATTGCAGGTCAAATAAAGAAAGAGTAGGAATGTATTGATGTGATATTAGTTTTGTTGGAAGCCGAGAAATTCTTTGCACTTCCATGAAATATCATTTGGATGTTGGGTTATGGTTTGGTTGGCAGCCCTGCAGATTTATATTCTACTTTCTATTTTTATGTTCAGACTTCATTTAGTCGGCTTTCCTTAAAGCTTAAAGCACAAATACATATTTAAATATAAAAATTGGTTTAAGCCAATGGTAAGAATGCCATTGAAGCAATTCACAAAGTGTGATGATGGTTAACTTGATTGGGAAAACATTTCTTTATCTACGCTTAATGGTCGCATTGAACCGATTTATACCAACTGTAATAATGCTACTAGGGCCATTCACAAAGTGTTATGGTGGTTTCTGATTAGGAAGACAAGGTTATATAAAACGTTCGAGGGCCAATATGGATTGAAATTAGCTAACAGTAAGGATGCTGGTGGTGCCACTCACAATGTGTAATAGTGGTTTTTCATTGGGAAGACAAGTTATTTTTTAATTACAAAAATAAGTCGCAAGCTTTCGAGTCGATTTGTACCGATTTATATCAACAGTAATGGTGATCGATGATATTCATTAGCAAGGTTATCAAAAGGGCTTGAATTGGAACGATTAAAACCAAGGGCTGTTCTGAAAAACCAAGGGCTAAATTGGACCGATTTAAGCTAAGAAAGCTGTTTAGGCAACTCACAAAGTGTAATGATATTTTTTTTTTTGATAAGAGGTTATTTTTATTATGCTTGGTAGTCGATTTGAACGGATGCATACTAGCAGCAAAGATGCTGCTAGGACCTCTCACGAAATGAGATGTACATTGGGCAGCCATGGTAGTTTAAATAAAACTTAAGTGCCGATTTGGACCTATTCAAACCAACAGCAAGGATGCTGTTGTGGTCACTCACAACGTCTGATTGTGGTTTATTGCACTGAAAAAAAAAACAAAATTCTTAGTAGCGCTCAATAGCCGCTTGAAACCGATTTAAACCTACTGTGACAATGCTGTGGATGTTACTCACAAAGTGTGATGGTGATTCTTCAAAATAAAACTAGGCCAACTTTTAAAGTCATTTTGGACCGATTTATATTAGCTGTAAGAATGCTGCTGGAGCCACTCACAAAATGAGTTTGTAGATGTTCTTTGGGATAACAAAGTTATTTAACAACAGTCGATTTGGACCAATTTATGTGAACTACAAGGAGGCTTCTCACAAAATGTGTTGGAGGATATTCATTGGCAATGTTATTAAACAGCATTTGAGGACCGATTTGGAACGATTTAAACCATCATCAAGCTCACTCAAAAGTGATGATTTTTTTTTTGTGTTGGAAAGGCAAGGTAAATTTTAATAATGCTGGGTAGTCGACTTGGACCGATTTGAACCAACAGACTGGATGCTGTTTGAATCACTCACAAAGTGTGATGATGTTTTTTCATTGGGAAAACAAGGTATTTTTACGTTGTCACTCACTTAGTTTTTGGGAAACACAATTGTTCTACTAATACGCTCAAAAAAGTTTTTTTTTTATTAAAAATCGACTGGGAGCCTTTTTAGTCCGCTTTAAACCAACAGGATGCTGTTGGGGCCAGAAGCTAACGGTGGTGGGAGTTTGTCATTAGAAAGACAAGGTGATAATCAATATAAGTAATAATAAGTGTCGATTTGAACCGATTTGTAATGATGTTGAGGACTGTGATGTTGGGATTTTCGTTGGAAAGATAAGAAATGTTTAAAAAATGCATGGATTTACACTATTGGTGATCATTTGTCAGGAAATACTTACTCCTTAAAAGTATATTTACCTTAAGGAATCAAATTCACCTTATAAATAACATTAACTATTGGTTGGTCCGGACATAAGCTTACCCGCGTTTGAATCCACATTTATTCAATAAACTGCGAGTTAGAACAATTGATCTAAAATCGATGGGCCATTGGCTCTGGTTTGGCTAAAACTTTGCTATTTAATTGAAACAAATCTCTGAAGAACATCGTAGTTTAACGACTGAACAAACTGCGGTAAGAAAGCTATCGTTTTCAATATAGAATTAGCAGCACTCGGCGTTATAAGAATAATAAGTATTAAAAAATATTTAATACAATTTTAAGCGAAATTTCCAAGCAGCAAGATAAGAAATCAACGTAATAGCCAAATATGCAATGAAAATCATATTTCGGGGAAAAGGAGGGATCATCAGGGCACCCAGGAAATTGATTTGAATGGGGAGCTTGAAACTACCTCCTCCATATGGTTAACATTTTGTGGAACAAGAGTGAGTTCTTCGACCCCATCTATTGGGTTTGTTCCGTTAATCGAGGATTTGATTCTTTCACTGTTTGTGTGAATTTGCTTCTGGAAGGAGATTATCTTGACTGTTCGCCTGTTTTTGCGTAAGTGTCTCTGTTTGCAACTAATGAACGAAATGTGCTTAGTTTAACTTTCGTTTTGCTTTGAGCTTTGATCCGGCAATGCCACCCATTCGAGACCTTAAATTTGAATCAAAGTTTTCAGGGCCTATGCTTTGAACTTAATATCTGGACGCAATAAACCAACTCTATCTTGGGATTGTTTTGATGAAATAAAACAGTTGATTACAAAAAAAAATAAAGATTTTTATTGCACTTTCAGGAAAAAAAATATCAACAGTCTTATTCCATTTTGGTTTTGATGAAATAGCGAATTTTGCAAGAAATACTTCGGATCATCTTTTGGAAACCCGTCAACTTTAGCGGCCATTATATGTCATCATCTCTAGCTCTGCACCATTCCGAGTCATTTTTCTAGTCTTTTTCAGCTTTCGCTTAACAATTGCCCTAAGTTTCGCGATTGGGTCAAATTGAGGGCAATTGGGTGTGTTCGGATTCTTCTTGCTGAAATCCACCCTATTGTCGTGGGGCCACTGAAGTATCTCTCGACTGTATTGGCAGCTACCCAAATCTGGCCAAAGCTTTGAATTTTCTATCAAACTTATCATCAAAAACGAATGTATATGCATTGAGGACATCTCCTCAAGTGTCAAGTAAAACTTTTGCCTAGAAGTTGCCCACCGTCCATCTTCACAGGGTGGCAAAGGTTGTTTGTCAGTGTTTTTTGACTTAGTGTATTTCTTGTACAGTTTTATCTACCAATGAGTGTACTTTTTATTTTTTTTTCATTCTTCGTGTATTAATTTGAAGGATGTGATTTTACTTGGAATCTTTTTTATTTTGGTAACTCTAATAAGGGCGCAAGACGAGAGCTGAAAGTAGATTTATATGTGAAGAAATTTGGACCGTATAAGACCTTGAGACGGGTTAAGCACATCTGTGTGAACGAGAGATACAACTAGACGGGTACGTACAAAATCAACCAAAGGACCTAATCCAACGGTTAGGATCAAAATTATAGTGAAAGGCGTAAGGGAGCGAGTTCTCCGGAATACGACACAATCAGGGCGAGCTATGGCCAAGGATCTAAATATTCCTCATTCGTCGATCCAGAACATCATTACCCATGATTAGAAACTGAAAATGTTTCTACTACAAGATACTCACAACCAACAGAATGATAGAGTACACTAAGGTCTTTTTTCACACGGTTTGTTTTCGGTGATAGCTTCAGAACAGAACAACTTATCGACCTCATTCGAATCACTTTTCACGTTTTGGGCAAAAAGTAATCATATGGCAGTTTTTCATAAAATTCACAATTTATGGTGTAAATACTCAAAATTTTCAGAAACCGCATTTTGACCATTGCAAGGAAAGGTAACACATGCAAAAAATCGAAGCAATTTAAAATGTTTATGCATGTGAACTGATCAACTCTATTCAGTCTTTTTTACACGGTTTCATAGTAAAAGTGGAACGTTTCCCCCGTGTAAAACAAGATCTTAGTGTATATGCAGTGAAGCTATCAGATGTTCCCAAAGATAGGTTGGCTGTGCCAAAATGTAATCAAGGGTGGAATATCAGAAAACGTCAAGCTTCTACAGCTTTTCAACGAGGAAGGAGTAAAAATTACACAAATGACTACATCGAACGACAGTTCTAAATGCACTTCCACAGCTATTAATTGGGAGTTTTCGATGTCAGGTACCATTTTTATATTAGTATGGTTGTGTGGCAAGTACAATCATACCCTATGCCCAGGGAGTCGAGAAATTTTCCTTAACGAAAAGTTCCTAGACCAGACCGGGAATCGAAATCAGTCACCTCCAGAATGGTGTTGTTTTCTAGCTCAAGGTTCCTTTGTAGGATCAAGGAGAACCCTAGATCCTTGCACTGATGGTGGGTTCTTATCACATTCCATCACATCATATCACGTCGGTTAGAACTGGACTTTGTTGACACTTTCTCCTAAAGTCAAGGGTTACTACAACTCGTTTCCTGTTTCCAGATAACCTTTTCTCCGCGACATATGGTGAGGGTGCAATTGAAATATGAAGTATCATAGTTACAGTAATATGAGGGGTCTGCTACTTGTTAAGTATGTGTGTATTCAATCTAGCATCCTTTGGCCGGAAATGGTATTATGGAAGAACTCTGTTTGCAACAATCTTTTTTCCATTAAAAGCAGCTATAATCTGGGAACTAGAAAGTGATAGCTCTACTGCAAATTCAGCAACCCATTTCAGAATATCTAGAGAGTCATGCCCATTCTGAGGTTACATTACATATATACATTAAGCCTCCTTTTCAAACCTTACCGATATCATTTGGAAGATGGTTCTGCAACACACTTCTAGATTTGGAAATGTAAAATTTCGTAACCAGGCACGTAATTATTAGTATTTGACAGTAGGATTTTTCAAATATATTTATAATCAGATTGATCTTACCGAACGCCACCTCCAAAATAACACTACCTTGTTCATTTGTAAAAATGAAAATTTTCCACGTTGATTCGTAATAAATTTCATTCACTTGCAACAAAATAAGCTCAAAAATTAACGATGCTAAACCGCTCGTTTGATATGCAACTAGCATTACTAAACTCAATTCACATTTTTTTTTTTCATTTGAACGATACATTCAATTCGAATCTTTTTTTTTTTTCGCCCTTTTCCTTGATAACTTTACGCAAACACTTTGTAAACCCATCGCAGCTGGCACGCACGATTTCCTGAGGAATTTGGTCCCAAATATCAACCAAATGTTTCTTGAATCGATCTTAAGTAAGCCCTTTCGTATGGCCTATATGTTGAAGCATATAACCCCAAACAAAGTAGTCAAGTGGGTTGAGATCCGGTGAAGATGCAGGCCATTCTTCACTTGTGATGAAATCGGGCAAATTTTCCGCGCACCACGCTTGTGTCTTCATTGCCTTGTGAGCTGGAGCTGAAACCCGTTGGAAACAATATGGTGTATTCCCATACAGCGTTGAAGCATGAGGAAGCAGATGGTTCTTCAAAACCTGCTCGATGTAATATTCAGTGTTGATTTTTACGTTAGGTTCTATGAAAAGAAGAGGAAGTTTTCCTTTTCGTAAAACGGCGCTCCATACCATGATTTTCGATACCTTCTGATAGCGTTATACCTTGTGATCAAAAAGTTCCGGTAATTTTCAATTTAAAAAGGCCGCCTTTATTTTTTCGGTAAAATCTTTTTAGTGTAAGATGGCAACACTAGTTCTGATATTCTGTCAAAGTGTGAGAGCAAATTATCCATTAGTTTTGTTTTGACAACTGCTTTTGTTAGTCGAAAAATAGACGCTCGGCGATTTTTACCATGGATAAAAAATTGGAACAACGCGTTTGTGTGAAATTTTGTGTTGCAAACGGATTTTCTGCAGCGGAAACGCTCAGAATGTTGCAAAAAGCCTTTGGTGAGGACTCTATGTCACAAAATCGTACATTTGTTTGGCACAAAGACTTTAAAGAAGGCCGTGAAAGCGTGAGTGACATGCCGCGTTCTGGACGACCATCGACCTCAACTACCGATGAAAACATCGCTTCCGTGAAGAATTTAGTTATGGAAAACCGCTCAATTAGCATTCGGGAGATAGCTGCACTCCTTGATATCTCATTTGGATCGACCGAACACATTTTGACGGAAATTCTGGGCATGAAACGCATTGAAGCACGACTTGTTCCAAAAGAGCTGAATTTTTTGCAAAAACAGCATCGAGTTGAGGTCGCTAAACAGATGATTGCGAACGCAGATAGCGATCCCACATTCATGGAACGCATCATAACTGGTGATGAAACGTGGGTATATGAATTTGATATGCTCACAAGTCAACAATCGTCCGAATGGCGCGCCGAAGATGAGCCGAAACCAAAAAAATCACGACAAAGTCGCTCCAAAATTAAAGTTTTACTGACCGTTTTCTTTGATTTTCGCGGTGTCGTCCATTTTGAATTCCTTCCAGAAGGTCGAACGGTTAACAAAGAGTATTATTTACAAGTTATGAGACGTTTGCGTGAGGCAATTCGAAAGAAGAGGCCAGAATTGTGGCGCAATAATTCGTGGATTTTACACCACGATAACGCTCCATCACACACCGCGCTCACTATTTGTGAATTTTTGGCCAAGAACTCCACCAATACCATCAAACTAGCACCATATTCACCAGACCTTGCCCCGTGCGACTTCTTTCTCTTCCCAAAACTGAAAATTCCGCTCAGAGGTAGGCGTTTTGAATCGATTGATGCGATAAAAAAGAATTCGCTGGAAGAACTGAAAGCCATACATTCATCGGCCTATAAAAAATGTATGGATGATTGGATAAAGCGCTGGCATATGTGTGTTGCCTCTAATGGCGAGTACTTTGAAGGCGATAATAAAGATATCAATTAAAAATTGAAATAAATGCGTTTTTTTTTTCAAATTACCGGAACTTTTTGATCACAAGGTATAGCTAGTTTATCTCTTGAAATATTGGCAAGACTTTTGCCATACGCACGATCATTTTGTAGATTATGACTGTCCTGAAGGAGGAAGAGCTTTTCATCCGAAAATAAAATCTCGCAGTCACCGTGCCGAACCAAAATATGTCTGCTTCTTTGGGCCCTGGCTTGCTTTTGACACTCCGTCAACCCGTGAACCCGTTGTTTCTTGTACGGCTTACATTCCAAATCATGTCTGGAGAAGCTGTTCATTGAAACAGGGGACGTTTGAAATTGTTTTCTCAACTTACGGCCAGATACGGCCGGATTACCTCTTATTCGCTCCCTCACATATTTGATCTATTTTTTTCGTTCTGGCAGTTCGTCTGGCATCTCCTTTGTGTTGAATATGGACATTTCCAGTTTTCTTGAACCGTTTCAAGGTACGCAAAATAAAACGCTCACTCCGAACTGCTTAACGCTATTGAATATCTGACACGGTCTAAGCTTTTGCAAATGTAATTTAAAAACTTGCTCCCGTATGGCTTCCATGGTAGCGGATAAATATAAACAAACGGAATCGCTTACTTATCCTCAGCGACAAGCTGTCAAAAAAATACTCTCAAAACGGGTATCATCAATTCCGCTGGTAAAATTACCCAGCTGAAATAAACCAAGACTGAAAATAGGTGACACCTATTGTGAGACACACTGTATATTCTGGCCTCGCGCGCGTATGAGCGCTTGCTTCGTTCGTTACTTTTGACATGCAATAGGCCGTTTTCTACAATGCATTGGTTTACTTTTGGTTATATTTATTATAAACAACTAATCTGCTACAAGTTAGGCCAAAAATGAAGGCATTCTTTTGCTGCGACTTAGGAGACGCTTCTATCAAAGCAAGGTTTCATTCCGACCTTTACGAATAATTCAAACGACTCGTGGATCGGCCGAATAAAGCATTCAGCATTCATCGTTACATGTGAATGTGCCATAGAAGTGGCATGAAAATCGTATCCCACACAATAAATCAAAAATTCTTCTTTTTCTCAAAATGATATTTTGCGTTTTTACTAGTCATCGTTAATACTTTCACATTAGAAAATAAGATAAGATAAATAAGAGCTTTTGGGGTTGATGGAGGTGAAAAAATAATCTGAACTGTCCTGTTTGGCATGCTTAAATGCGGTTGAAGCTGTATTATTACAGACCGCACCTCGGGATTCCACCAGGAAACCGATTTTTTTCCCGGATTGCCTTTAGTTTTAGGGATGTCTTCAGTGTCTTCAATGGAATCAAAAGAAATTGATCAATTATTTCTTCGAAAGAGGAGGGTGGTCTGTTTTTTTAACTGTCAAATAAATCCTGTTGGTAGTTTGGCCAACTGAGCAGTTCATATTACTATCTGGAACGGCAGCATGTGACAGGTAACCCAAGCAACACACAAGTTTTATAACGGTTAAAAATACATTTAATTGACTAGATTTGGTAAGATAAAAGCTTACTCAACATAAAATCATGAAGATGTGTTACTCGGGAAGGCTCGATAGAGAGAGATGGTAATTGGGAGATGATCGCTACCGCAGGACAGCTGAGCGCTGAGGTTATGGAAGCAGATGGATAGGTCGAGAGCGGATGATTTGCCGGGCGTGGGACTAATTCTGGTGCCATCAATTAGTAGGGAAATGCCAAATTCATCAATAATTTATTCTATTAACGTTGGCATGAAAAACAATGGACAAAAATTGCCGTTTTTTCATAGGTTTACCTTCACCCGCACTGACAAAACTACCCATGCAGCATCAATCATAGTAGCCCATGAGTCAGTAGACAAATTTTGACAGCTCTATCAGTCGAGCTCTAACCGTGATGGCAAAACCAGGGAAGCAACTCCGTTCAGAAGTGCGCGTCCACGGCATCCCGCCGTGTCGAAAACGGACATCGTGCGGCACTTTGTGGACGCCGAATACGCCCATTCCGGCATCTACAACATCTTGGCACTATTAGAAAACAATCAGAGCATCGAAAGAAAGCCCGGTTCCGGACGGCCGACGACCCTGAACGACAATAAATTCCAAAGGATGCTGAAGAGGAAGCCCGAGGGAAAGTGGCTACATCGCTGCGTGCGCTAGGCCGGGAGGTCGGTTCAACCGGACAAACAGTCGCTAGGCCGGGAGTTCGGTTCAACCGGACAAACAGTGAAAAAGTACCTGGCGAACATGAACAAACATGTCAGGAAGCGGAAGTCTCGTCCACTGGTTTCGGAGCTGCAGGCAATGATGCAGCGGCAGCGGCAGAATAAGATGGTCAACTCGATTTTCCCGGCGTATCGCGACGTGGCGGTGGTGATAGACGACGAGACCTATCTCACCCTGGATGGCAACGACTGACAGGGCACCTCGTATTTTACTTCTTCCATGAAGGAAGTGAGGAAGTGCAGTTCATTTCACACACCAGGTTCCCCAAGAAGGTGCTGCTGTGGCTGACAATCAGCGAGAAGGGGATGTAAAAGCCGCTCTTCTTTCGCTCCGGACTGGCCATGAACGGAAAAATGTATAGTACGAAATGCCTGCCGGAAGTTGCGTCGTTCATCAAGAAATACCATAAGGGCGAAGACGCGGTGTTCTGGCCGGATCTGGCGTCAGCCTACTACTCGATGCGATCGTTGGAGGAGATGGAGTGGCTGAATATCGATGTGGTACCTAAGTCGGCAAACCCGCCCAACGTCCCTCAGCTGCGTCCCATCGAGTATTTCTGGGCCAACCTGAAGCGTAAGATCTACTCCAACAATTTTGACGCGAAAATTGTGGAGGAATTGATAAATAAAACGAAGAAAGAACTCGAAAACATGCCTATACCCATGTTTTCGTCCACCATGGCGAATGTTCCGGTTAACTGCCAGAAGGCCGCTTGCAAGAGCGTAGAATTTTTTTGCTTAAATAATTACCTTCCATGGGAAATTTATCAAAAGCAATTATCTGTCTTAGCTTTTTTTTCATCACCATCCGAAAAAAGTCAATTTTTTGAATGCAAACGTTACTTTCAATCAGAACCTTCCCGAGAAGGAGACAACATCATATGAATATCAAATTTTGATCTTGATAACTGGCTATGATAAGAGCTCATATTAAGAGGTAAAATACCTAAACAAAATACCTAAGAATTGCAAGCAAAATATCTCTCGAATAACAAAACTAGTTATTTTGAATACCTGGGAATACCAGAGAGATACTATTTTGGTATTGTGAAACTGAGCTGCGCATCATTTCGATAACGCTGCAGTGACCGTTCAGCTTGCAACAAATATTAAATTGAAAGACAGTTAGAACAAACCTAGGACAGGACCTGCCAGCTCAGAAAGCTTCTTATTTATTATGTTTGCTTTGATACAGAGGTCGCCCCAGTGTTGCCAGATATGTTTACACAGTAATCCTATTGAATGATTTAATTATACCAGGAGGAAAGTGGACGTCTGCAATTCGACGCAACAGTTTTTAAGTCGATGGGAGTGGAAAGCCTCTTTATATTAGCTTGTCGTAGCCCCCCTGACATCCCAATCGGATTTGCAGCGAATCCATTATCGTTGCTTCCGACGAAAGCCCGATTGAAAGTAAATTTGGACGCATGCAAGTGATCATAACTCAAGAATTAAACAACATATATGGTTGATCAAAACGTCAAACAAAAGGGTATTTATTCAGCTTTCAAACGAGGTACAACCAATTGTTAAATTTTGCCGTTTCAAACAAAATGTCGCACTTTACTTGTGATCGATGCCATTATGATCTGCACAGTCGCTGGTGACACTGTACCGGCGAACTTATTCAACTCTAAACGCATTTGTTGTGCATTTGTCACTTCTTTACCGCATCCTCGAAGTTTTCGCTTGACAATTGCCCAATATTTTTCGATCGGTCTGAAATCAGGGCAATTCGGAGGATTAATTTCTTTGGCAACAAATTTAACATTGTTTGCAGCATTTCATTCTAGTGCCTCCTTAGAGTAGTGGCAGCTGGCTAGATTCGGCCAAAACATAACGTTGGTCTTGTTGCCAAATGAAGGGTAAAATCCGCTTTTTCAGACACTCTTTAATGTAAACCTTCGACGTCATTGTGTGAGATGTGATTAAAACCTTGGTTTTAAGGCCACAACTGCAGATTCCTTGCCAAATCATTAGTTGCTAACTTATCAGCAAAACCATTTTTTTACTTGGAAGGGACATCTCCACGACCACTTGCTAGGTAAAACTTTCATCCGGGGATTTGTTTATAATCCATTTTGACATATGTTTCGTCATCCATTAAAATACAGCCATTAAATTTCATCAAAACTCGTTCGTATAGTAATCGTGCTCTCTTTTTAGCCACTAAATTTTGTTTCAGGGAGCGACTCGGATGTTTACTGGCACAAAAAGACTAATATGCTTCTCTTGAAAGGATCTTACGCACGGTGGAAAAGTTGGAATCGTATTTCTTTGCCAAATCACGTATGGAGACACCTGGGTTGCCTTTCACGTACCTCAACACCTTTCTCCTCAGCTCTTTTTCCCTAGTGCCACTTTTATGATAGATGCGCTATGCTCCATCCACACTCAGAGTATCCTTGTAACGTTTTATTAGAAGATACACGGTTGACAGTGAGAATTTTAACACTTTTGTTATTTTTGAGGCAGACCACGAAGGATTCTCTAGATGTTTGTGCACAATAAATTTTCTTTTCTCAAGTTCCATGATCCGTAATTTCGAGATGCGTCGACCAATTTTCAGCAATTTCTTTGTCAATGAAATATCAAAAAATGCCTGTCAAACGTTTTTTGTTCCAACCACCAGGGACGCGGTGGTGTATTAAACCGTGCGTCCAGATTTACTTTGAATCGAGCTTTAGCATTGTCAGAAAATAAAAGGGTCGCGAGAATGCAGTAGGAAGCAAACATATTAAAGAAAACGGACTCGGTTATACAATCTATCACACTGTCGCAGTGTTAAATGCTTAATGATTCTTATGGAATAAAAAGAAGTTGACTATCTTGAACCATTTGTAATCCATTTTTGAAGACCAATTGTATAGGAGCAAAAGCAAGACAACTTATACTTAAAGCACGTTATTCTAATTTTAATGTATTTTTTTTTTTTTCAATCGAATTTTGTATGAATTAAGTTATTCTGAGTCGAACAAGAGTTATTAGCGTTCAAAAACCTTTCACCAACGCGTAACGCTGGCATTTTTTCAAAATTTTGAAATAACACTCGGTGAAGAAAAGAGAAACGTAGTTTTATGTTAAAACTTTTATCAGTCACCAATCATGTTTCAACCAAAACAAGGATTCACTTTTGTGATTTTACGAACAACCTCCAAAGCAGACCTTCCACGTGATAGAGCCCGTATTCCCATGTCGGTGTCCAGTCTCTGAGAGCAAACAAACCCTGTCGCGAATCCCTCGCTGAGATACGGCAGAAATCCCGCTCTCTGTATTGTCCCCGAATCCTACCACAACCTGCCAAAACGTGAAACCTACCCGCTCGCTCCATCCCTGTTCGCAATGAAGCTTCCGAGAATTTTTTTTTGTGCCGAAAGCTTTCATCTCACGTATTCAAGCCCCATCTCCATCATCACTGGGAGGCTGGGAAAAAGCTTCATTGCCGTCGATGTATGCGCGTGTACGCGTGAACGAAACGTGCTAGCACAAAACCCCAGGCAGAGCTTGGGCAAGGAACCAACGTGTTTTCCCGAAGGAACGGTCGGAAATCGGCACCACTGCCGGAGAGAGAAGTATGGACCCCGGATTGCTCTCCGTAAAGTTTCGCTCCCCTTTCTCTCTGTTGGCCTTTATTGGGTTGGGTTGGGATGCTGCAGCAGCTGGCTGGATGGCTCGCTGCCTAACTTGGATGCTGTATAGTGCTGAATATTGTACCGTGTGCCGTGGTGTGTTGTGCAAGTCCCTGTGTTTGCCTACACTATACTTTAGGAGGCTCATCGCATTCTCCGGGTTGTGGCAAATTTGGAAGCCCAGTTCTTTTCAGTCGGAGCGCTGACGTCACATAGGGTATATCCGCAGTCGGAGTTTTTCCTACGTGGTGTGTGTCCCTCTGAGGAAGATAGGTGTGTGACAAATTGGTGCTGCTGCTGCTAATAGCCACTTTCTGCGGGTTCTAGTTGAGGTGTGTTTTTCTGTGTCTGCTTGTCAGAAACCTGCCTGATTCAGGAAGTTCCCGATCATCTCGGAGTGAGCTGCTCTGTTTGTGGTGCTAGGCACAGGAGCTGCTGGAGGATTTTTATCGGAGAAAACTCAAGTGCCAAGTGTGAGAATCGGTGGGTAATTTGTTCCGGAAGTGTCGAGCTCGGGTTGGCTGATGGGAGGAAGTGATGGTTTCAATGGACACGAAGTCCTGCGGATGGACTGTGTTCAGTGATTGAATAATCCCTGGAAAGATTGATGATCTAAAGTGCAAGTGACAAAAACAAAAAAAAAACCAAGTGACAGAAGCTGAGTTGTGTGTATGGAGAAAGAGATGAAGGAAGCTTTCAGATAGATGAATAAATCAAGTAATGAAATGAGAGGAAAAACATAGAATCAATAACTCAGCGGTGATTGTTTTGAAACGCTTTGAGCGATTATTGGCTAGAATCGATCTGTTAACCTAGGACAACCGGAAATCCTTATGGTCATGGGTATGATTTCAAGATTCTTACTAGCAATTATGGAAGCAGAGCATCAAGGGGCAGTAGCCGAATTTTCATTTGTTTGTCTTTATGTAGGCCATAATATTACGGAATGTATTTCCGTTCTCTCTGTCTTTCTCGGTGCGGAAGTCAATGATGGTGCTCTTTTCTTGTGCCCCGTTTCGTTCGCTCCCATCGCGATTGGTGGGTGGAAGCTGCTGAGCTACGAAAATCCACACGAGAGCATTCCTACAAATGGGGAAAGATGAAAAGCTCTGGCTATGGGGTGGTTGCAACTTCGTGTGGCGTGTTGAAAAATGTAAATTTTTAGTCGAAACGAACCCTATCCTCGTCCGCCTCTGTCCTGGATAATGATGAAAAATGTGATAATCAGTACGAGTTGGTTCCGCTTAGGCAAGCTCATCTGTATTATAAGGGTTCTTAATCATAAGATTTTACAACCGAATGTCGTCCGCCGGCGGCATCGGTTCACAATACTTCCCTCTTAGTTCGAGTGGCTTCTGCAGGTGTGGAATAGAGGAGAAAAGCGAAAATGTGGCGCCGGAAAGTTGTGCATGGTTTTTATCGTCCGCTGTATTATGTATTCCATGTGTACAATCTTCGATTCGTACAGTCGGTTGCTTTTCCGCTCTACATCTCCCGTTTACTATTGTTATTGCCGTTCCGATGACAATGGGCTGACAGGTTGGGAGGGGTGTGTCGGGGTGGTTTTACAGGATATAAAAGTTTGCATGCTTGGCGGAACCGTCATACAACTTCCGGCGGGATTGAGTTGTGCTTTAACAATTCTGTGCGCCGCAATTGAGCTACCCCAAGCGACTGGACACAGTGGTGATTTATTGAAGTAGTTCTCTTGATTCGCGATTGATCTAGCGATATAAGGATTGATGTAATTTTTCTAATCCTATTAGAAAATGATGAGGGAATTTGATCGTTGTGATTATTTCTTTGAAAATTTTAACATTGAACAAAAATTGAACTCTAAAATGACCGGTCGAAAAGAGAAATTTCTACTGGATAAATGTTTCATTAAAATACAAATGAAATGAAGTTCATCGATTTCTATTTTGGGTGTGGTCGATGACTGATTCTATACTAGTTTTGAATGACTCATAAAGCAATCTTGATAATATTGTTCTGATTTCCAAATTCAAACGAAAGCCTTAAGGCCACATTACTAAACAATAAAAGTATGATTTAAGCTTTTTGGTTTCTGACATGGCAGTTTTAATGATTTACTCTCTCTTCAACGTTTCGACCCTGGTCTTTTGACGCACTTTCGCATGTGTTAAACTGGCTAAGCTAATTTGTCATTTCCGGTTTCCTAGGGGATGGTCAACATCATACTGGAGGTGGTTAGGTTCGATTGACGATCTGGTCTAAGAATTCGTTAAGGAAAATGTCTCGACTTCCTGGACATAGGGTATGATTGTACTTGCCACACAACCATACCAATGCATAAATGGTACCGGGCATCGAAAGCCCCCAATTAATAACTAAGGAAGTGCCCTTAGAACACTAAGTTGAGAGCAAGCAATAAGCGAATTATGAAAAGCAATGAGCATGAAACGCTGAGGAAGTAAGAATTAGGGGATGGTCGGAATTTTCCCGAGCCGTTTCAGATTGTCACAAAACGTGGGTTTCAAAAAATTCAAAAATTAGCAGATATTGGATGGATCGGTATTTTTGTTTCACGTGTGCACCACTGCCTTTCGCGATTTTCACTTCATGTTTAATTTAGAGAAATTTTGAATAATTCTACTAAAAAAAAGGTTTAATGTCAACTTTTTCAATGTGTTTGGATATTTTAAAGTTCAATCTGTAAACTTATTAGAAATTGACGATTAACTTAAAAAAAATGTACTGAAATGACAATTTAAAACTTGCTTACTAAGTTTAAGAGCGATTGTTTTCGTGAATAATTAATCATGAGGAATCCTGGAGAGTGTGAGCTTTTTAGTGGAATACCTTTAACTAGAAAATGAGAAGAAAGATTAGTAATTTCCATTTAATTACAACTACTTTTATTTCTTATTTTGACAGATACGCATATTTCGTCTACACTGTGCAGACTTCTTCAGTATCGTGTACTAATACTCGACTTATTTTCTAGTCTAGTCTCATTTTCTACTAACTAATGAGTACATGTACAGGATTTAATAACAAAAGTTATAAAAATTGAGCGTCAGTAAATTAGAAACCATTGCCATTGACCGTTACCAGTTACTTATTTGTTGAAAATTTTGGAACAGAAAAAAATACTACCCGCAATACGGATTTTGTAAAACAAATCGATGCATCAAAATGCGTAAGGTTGTCTCTAGAAATACAGTCCCTCCTCACACTCTAAAATATAATGAAAATTATATGGACTGTAATTGACATTAGATTTAAATTTCATGTCATATAAATCATATATGCAAATCCAAAAATAATGGTTGTCAGTTCACACTAAGGCTTGCTTCATTTAGAATTGGAACAAACTTTTGCTCATATTGTGGCGCTCCTGGTGGACGGATTTGGAAGTTCTTGGCGCCCACGTGTCGGGAATTTTGTCAGCTTCACGTTCGTATTTTTTACATTCCGCAAATCGACTGTACTTTGTAAACAATCAACATGGAAGCCGAAAGAAGGGAATAAATTGTGCACAGTCATTTGGAAAATCCATTGTGGTCTGCATCTAGGCTAGCTAAACAGCTGAAATTGCCCAGAAATACCGTAACGCGCCATACGGTATTTCTGGGCAATTTCAGCTGTTTAGCTAGCCTCAAACGGTATAAGGAAACATTGACGACGATTCGGAAGCCTCAAGCCAATCGTCGGAGTGGAACTGTCGACCGGAAACTGCGTGGTAAGATTTTGAAGACGATTAAGAGGAATCCCAATCTGTCGGTCCGTGATTTGGCCAGAAAATTCGGTGCTGCCCATAGTACCGTGAGGAGAACTCGACTCCGGGAAGGAATCAAGTCGTATCGAGCTAGCAAACAGTCAAATCGGACCATAAAACAGAATAGTGTGGCCAAAATCCGTGCTCGGAAGCTATACGACCAGGTACTGACCAAGTTCGACGGGTGTCTTCTGATGGACGATGAAACCTATGTCAAGGCTGACTTCGGGCAAATTCCAGGTCAAAAATTTTACTTGGCAACGACTCGGGGGGATGTTTCAGCCAAATTTAAATTTGTTTTTGCCGACAAATTTGCACGAAAATTCATGATTTGGCAGGGCATTTGCAGCTGTGGCAAAAAAACGAAAGTTTTCGTTGCAAATAAGACAATGACGTCGGAACTATACCAAAAAGAGTGTCTCCAAAAACGAATTTTGCCATTCATTCGATCTCACGACCATCCCGTAATGTTTTGGCTAGATTTGGCAAGCTGTCATTACAGCAAAGTCGTTCAAGAATGGTATGCAGAGAAAGGGGTCCAGGTTGTTCCGAAAAACCTTAACCCACCCAACTGCCCCCAGTTCCGCCCTATTGAGAAATACTGGGCAATCATGAAGAGGAGACTCAAGGCAAAGGGAAAGGTTGTCAAAGACATCAATCAGATGAAGACCTGGTGGAATAAGATAGCTAAAACGATGGACGAAGAAGGTGTGCGCCGCCTAATGAGCCGTGTTACAGGAAAAATTCGAGAATTCCTTCGAAACCATGACGAATAATTTTATCCGTATTTTTTCTTAAAAGTATGAAGAAAACGCTACATTTGTATAAAAAAAAGATCTTGAATTCAATAATAAATAACTGAAATACAGGCAATTGTTTTTGTTCCAATTCTATCTGAAGCAAGCTTTATTCGATGCAAAACAATGTTTTGTGATGCAATATCACATCAAGAGCTGGAGAATAGGTCATGCGGATTTAATGTTAAGGATAAGATCACTTTAAATAACACGAACGTTGGTAACGCATGCCTTACACTCATAAAAAATATGAACTTTACATGTGACGTAATCCTTATATCCTGTAAATATTTGAAGGGTTATTTTGCCATAGGACTCAATTTTGTGTCAATTCTGATGAAGCCGGAGTATTTAGTTAGCATCATTCAATAATGGATAATATTACCCTGAATGCCACATTTCATAACCTACTTTTAAATCTAATATTATATTATGGGACATCGTTCTAGATTTAAGATAACTAGCGGAGGGCATATGAAAGTAGCTTGATTAAAGATTATGCCCTTGTATCTTTCAATTTTCAACTTGTATCTTTCAATTTTCAAAGCCTGCCGTTACGCTAAACGGAACTATCAATACTTTCTCTTCATTTCTTTTAGTTTAAGCGATAAATTACTGTCCACTCCTAGAGCCTCTCATGTTGATGGGAAATAATCTTCTTCTGATAAATTTGATCAAGAGCATGAGCATGATTGACCGCCCGAGGTTGCTACTCCGTTATTGCCAGATCAGCTGTTATTACACAGAGAACCAACAGATGATGCTTGGGACTAACATACATCTTCAATGTGTAAAAACTGGTGATCCCAATCTAAGGCAACATAAAACATCAGCCTATCTTTTCAATTACATAACGTGGTTTAAGTGGGCTAAAACTTACGACGATGCATAAATGCGAAGCTGAAAATAGCATAAACAATATTTTGAAGGGACGTTATAATATAAACTGATAATAACAATTATATATGTACTGTCTGCATGTCTGCAGATTGTGATCCGGCAGCAATTGTAGACGAACTTGCATTATCATTGCCACGAAGGAAAACAATAATTTAAAATTATTATACAATACTTGGGAATTCCATGGATGATCTGAAATTATATACCGTATAAAGAATACTGCCATTTTTCGTGGTAGATTTCAGCATGCTACCTTCCTAAATCGCGTTGGTGGGACTGCTTCCTTAAGTATGGCTGACGCGATACAGCGTTTATTACTCAGCCGCTGGATGCCAGGACAGACGCTGTTTGAGCTGCACCTCCTTGGTGGACAGACGCTCGGCACGCACCTCCTCAATCTAGCTGAAGTCAGAAGGACAACAGTGCCCAGGCTGCACTACCAGCTAAGTACGCAACCCTTAGCTGGCGGTCTTTGTCATCTCTTGACCCGTGGAAGCATGAGGTAGGAACTTGTGAGGACCAGTGCTATGTTGCGGGGACGCACGCTCCATCCCAGTTGTCTACTCACCATTTTGCAGCCCATGAAAACAATGACGCTATGTTATCCCTAAAAGTATAAAAGGTCTATTCTACTTTCAATGGTGTTTCCTAAGCGGGCTCTCCGCTTCCTATTTTTAATATACATTCTTGTCATCTTAAGTAACACATTTCTGTGACTATATGCTCTATTTGGATCAGTTACGTACCTTGATCAAAATATTTACCCTCTTCGATAATGGTGCAATTACATACAGTTATAATACCATAAGAAAACCTGATCTTTTGGTTATTCATTCCATAAATATAACAAACAAATTACAACATAAGTTGGCACCAAATTAAAAAGTGTACTCCCTTAGATTGAAAGAAGCAAGTCTAAAATTAAATTGCGACATATACCACTAGTGTCACACCTGGTGTTAGTGCCTTTATATAAACGTCCTACGACGTTGCAGCAAAACTTTCTTTACAGGTCAAATTCTTGGTTTTCCATGCAGGTCTATAGCATGAGATAAGCCCTCTCACCAACGGCAAGGTGAAAATTTTGACCTTTGAGAGGGCGGAGACTTGGTCCAATACCCAATGATATAATTTTCTCCAAAACGTTCAACAAATCGAAGTGTTTTGCATCATAAGGGGCGAAATATTATAAATTGACATAACTCAATGCAGACGTCTTCCGAATTTATCAGATCGTCAGACAATCTCTGGGTAACACCCTGGATCCTCCTGGCAAGATGCTAAGAAGCGTACCGAAAGATTCGATGAGCTACCTTCCTTCTCAGACATAAATTTCTTTTCAACTAAGAATAAACGGTGAATTCACTGGTGTTCTGGCAGCACTGGCCGTACGCAGACATACGCGCCGACCTGGTAAACTTGTCAGATGACATATGGTAAGAAGAGTAGAAGAGACAGAGAGCGAGAAGGATATACGTCAAAGATAGTAGAGGAGATAAACAAAAACAAACAGTAAATTGTATAGTGTCAGAGTTCGATTGAAGTTCAGGAAATTAGGTGAAATTTAGTTTCATTCAAATCGAGTTAAGTTGAGTAGAGTTCCGTGTGCTAATTGCAATTTGGTTGTACGATCACAACACAGAAGACGCAGCTGACTGAATAAAAGTGAACGGTACAGTGGTGCCTAAATCTATTCGTGCGTCCCACGAGCATTCACGGAAACGGTCTACATTCGACATACAACGTAGTACTAATCGACGGTGTAGGACAGACAGAAATTAGCGAATACGAAGTAGATGCAAGTTGTGGAAGGAAGGCAAACTAAAAATTTCTGATTTTGTTCGGATCAAAGGTCGGATGTAAAAACAAACCGTTTTTGGCTATCACCCTCACAACTGGCTTTTCAAAGCAATAAGCTAAATAAATTGAAATCAGAATCTCGCTACCAAGGCGGCCTCTTGAATCTAGATAAATGGGGGGTTGACTGTAATTTCTCAAATCAGTTTTCAACTGCAATGAATATTTGCAACCATTCTTCCAAGATTCCAAACGCAACAAGCTATTTTTTTTAAAGAAAAACAACACCCTAGTAAAGGAAAATAACAAGCTGGTATCACATAAGTAACCAGTTCTGTTATCCCTGATATCGTTTTGATATCCCCTGTTATCGCATAACAAATGTAGTTATCACCATTAGAAAATTTTGCTATCATTTTCAACATACATTTTTTTACGAACGTTATCAGTTGAATGCAGAGCTATGAATATTATTAGCATATATGATCAAGAACATTTTTTTTTTCAGATATAAACATGATAATTAAATTTCAAATTGATTACATAATTTGAAACTATTTCAAAAAATTTGCTAACAATACAGGATTTGTTATCAAAATGTTCGCAGTGATAAAAAATGAGCTATTATTATGATTATCAACGAGTATGTTTTTGTTATTCATTCTGTTTTTTTGGCTGTTTATTCAGCCTCAATGATAGCATATTCAGTGGTCAAAAAATGATAACCTGGTATTAGAATTTATTATCAATTTGGTACAATGCTTTGCTCGGGCAACTTACCTTTTGGTTACATCCCTGACCAGAAGCTCATCGATGTTTCTGCCTCCGATCGTTATCGTCACTGCTGTTGCTGTTCGTTGTAGATTTACTTTTCTTGTAGGGTATTTGCCGCTTGCCTTATATGCTGCGGCCTATTACATTTTTTATTGTTACTCATTAAATAATTGAGCTTCAAACGATGTTCAACTGCTTTTTATTAGATAATTTTAATTAAACGTTATGCACCATCAAAATGTTGAAAAACTTAATATTTTAGGGAAAAAATGTAATTTTGGTCTGTAGGCTCCATTTTGGGTCTTGTCATAAATGCAACTTTGTGTCGTGCGCCAAATTTCTAATTCAAAGCAATTTTCATGATAATTACTTTTATCAGATATGTTCCCTTCACTGAACACAAAACACTACTCTAAAGCACTGAAAATGGTTTTTGATTATATTTAATCGACAGCAGAACATTTAAAGTACGGTAATTCAAACCTCCACAGCAAATCAATCAACTCCAAAATTAAACCATTCCCTCAATATAATAGGCCATAGTTAGGTACATAGAAAATGATTCGAGACTAAAATTCAGCTTACAGTTTTCTTGCAAAATCACTATTTATTTTTCCGTAAAAATACTTAGTTTGCAATAATGTTCAAGCTTGTGGCTATTTTCTGCAGATACTTACCTTTCCAATCAGACCAAGGTCGAAGTGCCGTCTACTGTATACAGAAGTTGTCTTCAATCTATTCGGTTGGTTGCTGCATTTGCTGTAGATTTAGTTATGTATCGTAAAGGGAACTCGATCAAATTTAGCAAAATGACCGTAAACATTGAAATCATGGCAACTTTAAAGTTAGGGAGATCGTAAAGTTTGCCAAATTAAATAACAATTTATCGATGAAAAGTTCTCAATTGCTTAAAAACACGTTGATCGCCGTAATGTCATAGCGGATGATCACTGTATCAATGACATATTTCGTAAATAGCCCGAATGAAGGGACTAGGCTAACACTGCAGCCCGTAACCCTGTGTAGCTTTTCATTTTGGCTTGTTTGTGAAATCTACACCCGAGCCGAGTCGGAAGGGCCGGAGGAAAAATCTCCTCTCCCTAAAACCCTAACTGCGAATGAGTTTTCACATGGTTCTGCCCATCATTACCGTAGTCCGAGCGGAATACGAAGCAACTGGGGCTATGACCATCAGCCGTACAAACAGGCGCCGATAATTGCCAGCATGCTGCCGTATGTCCCAAATAGCACATATCAACGGCAGCATAGCTATGGGGGATTTAACTTGGATGGAGCTTTTTCATCTGCCGGATCCGGCAGTTGAGCACGTAGCCGTTCCGAAAATAAGAAAAGGGAAATCTGTGCTTGTGTGGGTTCGCGTCCGAATGTGGAAAAATGGGATTAGGAATCAACGTGGCGACGGTCGTCGCCGTAGTTTGATTCGGGCTGCCCGGGTAGATTTTGGATTTCGTTTGCAGCAGGCATGGCAGTCAAGCGAACAACGGACGGTAGTGTGTTACACAATTTTGGACCCTAATTTACTGGGACAGAACTGGATTTACATAAGGTGGGTTGTTGGTAGCTGAAAATGGTAATCTCTTTGCTGGATGTGTGGGTTGGGATAGCAATATTTTCCAAGCTCATTTGGTAGATTAAATTGGCTGAAATCGAACGACGGGCAGGTTGTTTCGACTCCCGAGTGATTCACTGGTAATTTTGTAGGATTAGCGTTGTAATTGTAAATGAAATAAATGAAAAAATGTTTTTGAATTCCATCCACTAAAGCCCTATCGTTACATTGAATTTCAATTAAATGCAAACTGGCTTTCGGACTGAACATAGTTGTAGGATTCAAACTTGTTGTCAGTATCTTGTAATATTCTTTTAAGGTCGGTTGTGACCGTCACGGTAGAATGAATGATATTTTCACTTAATTTATTAGCCAAACAGTTCTCATTTTAGAGGAAGTGTTCTACTTTTTTTTTCTTTTTATAGCTTTTAACTGTTTGGATGACAGTTAGTTGGATCGACAAAGAGCTCTAGATGGCACAATTTTCAGAAAGCACGAATAGAAAAATCATCTGTGCAACTTCATCAATTGAGAAGCAACCCGAACATCTCAAAGTTCTAAAAGCGGTTTTGGTTTTTGGTGTTTTCCAGTTACGACAGATACACTATTGCCAGTTCTCACAAATCTTAGGACTGCTTCCTTATGCAGAAGAAGATTAAAATAAATATCCAATAAAAATTATTTCTACACTGAAAATAGAATTCAATTAACACAACGAAATAAATCTTTTGACCTCCAATTTATTCGTTGTTTTTTTTTTTGCAACGAAATTGATTTGTACTGTTCTATTAAGCTGGCTTATTATTTAATACCACATGTGCTGTCCGTTCGAAGTATTTGTGAATTTAAAATGAACAACAACGACAATTTTCTTTAAAAAAGATGATTTCTTGTGCTTATCGTTGCATGGACGTATGATCGATCTGTTTTAACGTCTTGAAACGAAATTCGAGAACAGTGATTGTTTTTATATTCTTTGGAGTATTCATCCTGTCTTTTTGCTAAGAGCTTTTTCTGTTTTCCTGGTTGATCCCGAGCAGGAGACAACACCATATGAATACCTAATTTTGATCTTGATAATTGTCCTTGGTATTAAAAAGCTCAGATAAAGAGGTAAAATACCTAAACAAAATACCTAAGAATTGCAAGCAAAATATCTATCGAATAACAAAACTTGTTTTTACGGATACCTGGGAATACCTGAGAGGTACTGTTTTGGTATTTTCTTACCTCAATTTGGTATTCGAATAACATTTTGGGAACAACTTTATGGTATTATCCTCAGGTTTGTTACCTCTTAATCTGAGTTCTTAAATACCAAGGCCAGTTATCAAGTTATTCGTTCCTGCTTGGGATCTAACTAAACCATTGTGAGACAAATTTTTCTATAATCTGCACTCTTAAAAATAATGAGTTTTACTGCTCGTGACGAGATCCTTGTTGCCGGTGTTTCGAGTCTTAATTCCAAATATGACAATCTTATGTTGACTCTCGAATTCACGTTTTGTAACCTACTTTTACATCAACTCCAGAAATATCTCGCTTGAATTTAAGTTTCATAAGGGGCGGTAAATAGACGAAAGACTAATTTTAGTTTTCGTAGAAGCTTAAATTTATCCGACCGTCGACTTCAGTTTCATTGTCCAGCCAATCACTAAGTCTAACTCTAGATGTAGTCGGATGCACACCGCAAATCAGATGCAATACATTAAGTACTAGTATTAAGTCCTTAGATTGTGCAAAAGTTTGCGGAAACACCAGCATTGATGATGATGATGATAGTATAAAACTACAATCTATTGTCGCTAGGTAACTTTTTCGTAGCAGTGGAATGATCTGAAAACGATTTGATCAGGATTCTATTGTTTTTTGTGATCATCAAGATCCTGCATGAAGGACCAAAAACGTTTGGGCGGGCCCATGAGCAGAGGCACTTACATGAAACTCGCGAATACAGGCAAGAAAATCTCCTTCCAAAAGCAAGTTTACACTCACAAAACTAAAAGGGCGCCCGTGGTTGCCGGAAAACACCAAAGAGGTTGGGGTTGGTGGGCCCCCGCCCTGGGCGGGGGGAAGTGGGAGATGGAATCTTTCTCCTTATCTATTTGGTTTTTCGTGGGTGCCCCTCTGCTCCTCCTCTTTTTTTTTTTTTTTTTTTTATTTTTTTTTGGGTTCCCAGGTAACCAATAAGCACTAGCATATGCAGTAAATCTACCCTAAATCTGCATTTCAGATGCTACAAGCATTATATAAGCATTGTATCAGCATCTTGAATGCTATCTGTAGTAAATATGCATTTCAAGTGCTATTTAAATGCTTGTAGCCTGTTATAAGCATTTCGAATGCAAAATAGCATTAATGAAGCATTATCATAGCATTGCAGTAAACCAGCCGTATATTGGGCCAAAAGTGGCATTTATGTTGCATTTAAGGCGACTTAATTGCTTGATAGGCTGCCGTAAAGACGCTTTAGAACTGCTTATTGGTTACCTGGGTGGTCATTTGATTTGCTTACCTTGTGTTAGAAAATCTTGCTGAAAGTAATTTTGATTTGGGCCATTATTCTTCTTCGTTTAGCATTTCAAGCTTTATGCTTTCACAATTCGCTTATTGCTTGCTCTCAACTTCGTGTTGTTATTGCTGCTGTTCTGTTGTTATTTGTGGGTTTTTTATGGCACTTTTGTATTAGGATGCAATTATCCTTTTGCTGGGGGGGGGGGGAAATGGTGCGCGTCGGGGCAGGGGGGGGACGCGCCCGTTGTTGTTGGTGGGTGGGTGGGGGGGCTCTTGGGAGAGTGGGTTGGACCCTTGAGGGGGGATATATTTTCTTTTTTTATATTATTATATAGTATTGTTATGATATAGGGATATAGGGAGGGAGTGGATTGAAAATACCAGTTGTGCTCCACGTTTTTTAGAGCACTTTCCACCTCTGATGTTTCTGAAAACCCATTGCATATGAGAGATCATTCCCGATAAGTTTCCACGCATTTACTCAATTCCATAACGCTCATGTATAGAAGACAAGAGACATCCTACTACGTGCCACATTTGGGAATATCAGCGAAATTTATCCCCCATTGCATCTTGAAGTGATCGTCACAAGCTGTTTATTTGGTTCAGGCACTTTTGAACGTTGATGTGGCAGCCCGTTTACACATGAAATCTGCCTCGACCAAGTCGGCAAAACGCGCCCATAGCCTTTTCCGAACCAAAAGGCCGGGTTTTCGAAAACACTAGTATTTATCAAAAACTCATAGAAGAGCATCGAGGCCTTTCATTATTTTGAGAACAGCTCAGGAATTGACATTGTGGAAAAAATCCTTCTGACTTTTCGTTAACAGCTAAAATAGCTGTATCGGCATGCACACCTATTTCTGGGTGTAAAGTGCCGTTCCAGCGACCGCTTTTCTTAGTAAAATTTCACAATACTTGTGTTGTTTGGGGCCTAGCATGCACTATTTGCGAGTTATATGGTAAAGCTGTAACAGTGTGTTAGTTGTTGAGTGAGAGATTGTAGTCCGAATGTTCAATAACACACACAAAAAAAGATCTAGATTCGTAACCGAGATTCGAACCTTGGCTGCCAGTAACCATTCAGCGACTACCAAGCATGCACTATTTGCGAGTTATATGATCAAGCTGTAATTTCATGGACGTATAATTGTAATATATGATGATCGAATAATTCTGTGGAGTACTAAGATGCTCTTATATAAATATATAGAAACGAACTCACCAAACCAGCTTATTCAGAATGTCATCTCAGCTCATGCAGGTGTGCTACATCTGAGTTTACCCTAGTAAACCTGATATTCAACTATAGAGTATGGTGTTGTTGTTGTGGTTGTTTCGTATTTACGTGCATTTCAGCCTGACCTGAACCCTGCATATCAAAACATGGTCAGGGACCAACGGCTTTGCTTTCTTTTCCAAAGAAGACGTGTTCAGAGATTTTTGAACCGACGTGATCAGAGATTTTTGAGACCGAATGGAGTGAGAGGCAACAACGCTTAACACTACACTAGCGTCGCCGTCAATAGAGTATGCTTCAATTCTTTGGCGACTATTCAATTAAAAACCGGTACTAGAACCGAGCCGTCCCAGTCCTATCTCCATCCATAGGATAAAAAATAAGTCTTGTACAAACAGCTTGACCCCCAACGTACACAAGAATCGGTTTCTGCGTACAGATAAACCCTGAATAAGGACAGAAGATAGTGCCTCCTCCTAGCGCAACGCATTTTTTGCATGTGATTAGTGACTACCGTAAGCAAGTTATCTAGAGAACATAAACAAAATTTGTCGATAGGTAGCGGAGCAATAGCAGTGGGTGTTTCCACCACATATAAGACTTGAGTACCACATCGATATTCAGCCGCTCTATCTCCTCCAACGATCGCTTCGAGTAGTGGGCCGACGCCAGATCCGGCCAGAACACCGCGTCTTAGCCCTTATGGTATTTCTTGATGCAAGACGCAACTTCCGGCAGGCATTTCGTACTATAAATTTTCCCGTTCACGGCCAGACCGGAGCGAAAGAAGAGCGGCTTTGACATCCCCTTCTCGCTGATTGTCGGTCACAGCAGCGGGATCAAGAGGAACTTGGTGTGTGAAATGAACTTCACCTTGGCGCTCACTTCCTTCGGGAGGGAAGTAAA
>JAHHFK020003713.1:0-58806 GCA_024533555.2 Aedes koreicus
TTTTTTCTTCAGCTTCCGCTCGACAATTGCCCAACATTTCTCGAATGGTCGGAATTTAGAACATTTGGGTGGGTGAGGTCCTTTTCGATATAACCCACGCTGTTGTTACGGTACCGCTGAAGTGTCTCTCCACTGTAGTGACACGTAGGAAATATTAAACAAAACTTTACACGGCCTTTGTTTGGTTTGAAGAATGGAAGATTGCATTTTATTCAGGCCTTTTCATTTCAGAGTTTCGAGTTTCATAGACTCATTTGTTACAAAACTTTGAGTTTTTTATCCGCATCAGACATTTTTTAGCAATCTTATCAGCAAAATAAATAACTTATATGTATTGCGAATATCTCCTCGAGCCGTGGCACCATCAAATGTTAGCACAAGATGCTTCCCAAAGTTCATCTCTACAAACGTGTCGTAGTCCATCAGTATGCAAAACCTCTTTATATAACTACCGAGCGCGTGTTTTGGCCATTTGGTTCTATTTTGTTGTCCGGATTGGCTGCTTGCTGGCAAGATAAGAACGACAGCCTATGCGTAGATGGATGCTAAGGATCGTGGTTTTGCCAGAATTGTATTTTATGGCAATTTCGCCATCCCAGACCTCGGTTTGTTCTAAAGGCGTTCACACCAGAATCCGGACAAAGTATTTATCCTGTTTCTTAGTCAAATCACTACGAAATGGAATGAAACTTGTTATATACATAACCAATACATAGAAAAATGGGAATCACACACATTGTTTACAAAAGCGCATTCTACATTCAAGATGGCGCCGTCTGAACTGGCACGCAGGAAATCTATCTTGCACAAATATTTGGAAAATCCCAATTTTACTGTTCGATTCATCGCAGATTGGTGGTGAACATGGACAAAGCAACGCAAGGAACGAAAAAAGAGTCTTTGCCGCTTTTCAGGCAAACTCGAAGGTGTCAACACGGTTTCGAAAAAAAGTGCAAATGTCAATCGGTTTTGTGCAAAAAGTGAACTCTAAGGCTGGATTGAGATCATTCAAATCTCAAACATACCCAGATCGTAAAGCAACAATTGGTAAAAACACGCTCCAGAAAGCTTTATGAACAACTTCTCACAACAAATTCCATAGTGTTGTCATGGATGACAAAACATACGGCTTCAAAAAACTCAAATATCTCTCGGGAAAGTAATTTTACACTGCAACTAGCCGGAAAGATGCCCTTGAACATCTTAAACGGAAGTATAAAACCAAATTCCCTGAAACATATTTGGTCTGGCAAGCAATATGTTCCAGTGGGCTAAAATCTCAGATTTTTTAACTACATGCACCGTAAACGCCGAGATTTACCGGCAAGAATGCCTCAAAAAGCGGCTCTTACCTTTCCTGAAAAAAAATGCGACTCAAACCTTGTTCTGGCCAGATTTGGCCAACTGTCATTACGCTAAAGATACAATCACTTGGTATGAGCAAAATAACGTTATTTACGTTCCCAAAGATTGTAATCCACCAAATTGTCCACAGCTCCGCCCGATTGAAATATACTGGTCAATGGTCAAAGCAAACCTTAAAAAGCTTGGTGGAGAGGTATAAACGATCCAAGAATTTCGTTCTAAGTGGCTTACTGCTTCGAAGAAAATTGACAAGGACAACGTGTAAAGATTGATGAAAGAAGTGAATAAGAAAGTGCGCGCAACAGCTTATGTAAATAAATCCATATAAATCTATATCCAGTTGTGTTGGGTACCACATTTATCTTTAAAATAAAATAAATAATATGAATCAAAAAATATGCTGTTGTTTTTCTAAAAGGTTTTTTGTATGCCCGGATTTTGGTGTGAACGGCCTTTAATTGTTCTCAATACCTTCCAATGCAGCTACTGATCGTAAGCTCCACTAGGACGCTTACTGTGATCCTTCTGAACAATAGTTTTCCACTCACAAAAAAGATTGAGGATACTGCTCACGGTAGATTCAAGAATTTCAACCATGGGTGTCCAACATTAATATTTTTCATTCGATATAAGTCACAACTGTCCCAACTTTTTTTCATTCTAAATGAATCGTAACAAAACTTTATCTGCTAAAAATGGAAAACTTTTCAAACAATCAGCTGTCATATAATTTAAAAATCGACCGCTAGAAGCGCTTTAAAAACACAAGCAGCTCGTCCAGTCTTTAAGTCAATCGAGCGTTATTTATAAATTTCTGTGATGCTCTGACAGTCGGAAATTGCGACCGTCATGGTTGGACTCTGAGCCATATTAAGAAAATGCTTAGTAAGGAGTGTTTCAATGATGAAAATCGAGTCCTGGTCAGACCTCAAAGTAAAATCTTATATGCATTGAAATGGGGTCAGTCCAAAAATTGGTTTGAATAGGATTTACTGTTGAAAAAACACAAGTCCACAAATCCAGTAGTTGATCTGTTTTTGTTAAATCGTAGGAACTTACATAAAACATTAATAAAAAATCTTAGATACGTTAGTATCCTATGATATTCATTTGAAACCACATTTGTATTGACTTTATGAAATGGAGTTTTAAACTCATAGCTACAATGGCACACTGCACAAGGTTGTCTTGGGCACCAAACAACTGTTGCATTATGCCTATATGTTATCAATTTAGATGGAATAGTCATACGAGCCCAGATGGCTAAATAATACGTCATATAATTATACATTCTGTTAAAATTGCACCTCATATGAGAATTTTGGCGTTAAATTCCAATTCAGAGGATCTACATTCAATCAGGAAATTGTCTAAAAATACACTACCTCAAAGTGGTCAATGGTTTGCTAAATCGGTATGCTAAAAAATTATATTTTAAATTGAAATGTTTACACAAATCTCTCAACATAACACGAAATAACGTATATTGGAAGAGAATAAAGATGTGCGTTTTTTCTTTTCAAATATAATACTTGTAAAACTGAACTTTATAAACCTAATCTTTTATAAAGTTCGAAGAAAGTGATCAATGCTACTCACTTTAACGGAAACATAACATAATGGGTTGAACGAATGGTTTTAGACATTCTAGAATTTCTTGCAGTGAGATTTTAAGATTTTTAAGTGTAAATACTGTATTATTTGTATGGTTTCAGTACATATCCCTGTTGGTTAGAACCTGTGTTATAGTTTAGGATCTTGTCGTGCCACTAATGTGGCATTGTTTCATCCGCCTTCTTCTTCGCCACCATCCCTCATTGAGACACGTCTTGTCAACTCCGAAGTAACCAACCCAACAGAATGATCCACTTCGCCTCGTAGCGAAGTTGAGTAACCTCTGTCGTTCATTTCCCCTTCTTCACCAGATATCAACACTTTCAAGCGTTCAATTCTGTATGCTCTCACTCTCTCATTCTCGTTTCTTTATTCTCGAGCTTTTCTCTCTCATCCGAAGAAGATATTCTAGGGTTTTTATTCATTAGGGCGAATCTACAATTGAGAGACTCTCTCTGGGCTCGCTCTCTTTCATTCATAAACCAATCTCCTTTACGTTTTTCATTCTACTATTTGTAGGGTTGTGTTTCGATTGTAAGCCGAATTTAGAGAGAGAGATCTCGTGGACCGAAAAAAACCTAGATATACCTCGTGGACAGAGTGTGTTTGCGATGGGTGGGTTCTCTATTTTAAAACGCGTGTTTTGGTGGGGTGGGGTGTGGGGGGGGTGTTTGTGGTATTATTGTTGTGTTGTGTTTTGTGGGTGTTTTTTGTTGTCCTTGAGACGTTTTTCTTTTATTATTCTAATATGTGTAGTAGGCGGGAAATTGATTGTGAAGTTGGGGATTATGTAATAAATTTGTTTTTTTTTTCCTTCTTTTTTTATTTTTATACTCTTTCTTTTTTTTTCTAGTTTTTCGTTTGTTTTTTTTTGTTTTTTGTTTTTTTTTTTTTTTAATTTTTTTTTATTTAATATAGTTTTTGCTAATGTTTTTTTTTTTAACTCTTCATTTATTCCAAATTTTACAGTATTTTACATTCATATATTAACCTAGGTGATCCTGCTAAGTAATTAACATTTCAACCTTATATGCTATCATTTATATCTAATTGTGTTAATATTATTTTTACTTTGTCTATTCAGTATTTTTAACAGGGTTCCTTTTGCCTGCGTGTGAGAATAATTATTGATTTCTTAAAACTAGTTCTTATCTATAGAGAGAATTGATCATTGCAATTGAAGACTGCAATGATTTTTGTCTAAAATTATGAATTATTTTGTTGGACATTTCTTCTAGAGTCTCAACGTTTGAAATTCTATGTAATTCAATAGTACTGAACCAGGGTGGCAGCTTCAACATCATTTTCAGAACTTTGTTCTGAATCCTTTGAAGTGCTTTTTTCCTAGTAGCACAACAACTAGACCATATTGGCACAGCATAAAGCATGGCCGGTCTAAAAATTTGTTTGAATATTAGAAGTTTGTTCTTCAAACAAAGTTTGGATTTTCTGTTTATAAGAGGATATAAAGATTTTATATATTTATTACATTTGGCTTGAATGCCCTCAATGTGATCTTTAAAAGTTAATTTTTGATCAAGTATCAGTCCAAGATATTTTACTTGATTTGACCAAGAAATTGGAACTCCGTTCATAGTGACCATATGACTATTACTTGGTTTCAAAAATGCAGCTCTAGGCTTGTGTGGGAATATTATAAGTTGAGTTTTGGAAGCATTAGGAGAAATCTTCCATTTTTTGAAAATAATCTTTAAAAATGTCCAAGCTTTTTTTGTAGCCTCCTGGATATAACACGAAGACTTTTTCCTTTAGCGGAAATGCCTGTGTCATCAGCAAAGCAAGATTTTTGACAGCCCTGAGGTAAATCAGGGAGATCTGAAGTGAAAATGTTATAAAGTATTGGCCCAAGAATGCTACCTTGAGGAACACCAGCTCTGACAGGCAATTGATCAGATTTAGAATTCTGATAATTTACTTGCAAAGTTCTATCAGTTAAGTAGTTTTGAACTAATTTCATGATATAAAGCGGAAAATTGAACTTTTTCAGTTTCGCAATCAAACCTTCATGCCAAACACTGTCGAATGCTTTTTCTATGTCTAGAAGAGCAACTCCAGTGGAACAGCCTTCAGCTTTGTTTGAACGAATTAAATTTGTAACTCTCAAAAGTTGATGCGTAGTTGAATGCCCATGGCGGAATCCAAACTGTTCATCAGCAAAAATTGAGTTTGTATTGATGTGAAGCATCATTCTATTCAAAATTATTTTTTCAAAAAGCTTACTTATTGAAGAAAGCAAACTGATTGGTCGGTAGCTAGAAGCTTCAGTCGGATTTTTGTCTTTCTTCAAAATAGGTACGACTTTTGCATTTTTCCATTTATCTGGAAAGTATGCCAGATGAAAACATCTGTTAAATAGTTTTACCAAGAAAGACAAAGTACTCTCGGGGAGTTTTTTGATTAGGATATAGAAAATTCCATCATCACCTGGTGCTTTCATATTTTAAAATTTTTTAGTTATAGTTTTTACTTCATCCAAATCAGTTCCCCAAGAATCATCAAAAATATTTTCTTGTGAGAAAATATTCAGATACTCCTGGAAACTTGATCCTCAATAGGACTTGTAAGACCCAAACTGAAATTATGGGAGCTCTCAAACTGCTTAACAAGTTTTTGAGCTTTTTCCGCATTTGTGAGCAAAATTTTATCACCTTCCTTAAGCGGTGGTTAAGGCAGGGCTGGTTTTGTAAATCTCGCCCTATGATTTTTTTGGGGGGGGGTCGTGTTTTTTGGTTATTGCTGCCTCCTTCCTTTTTTAGACGAATCAAGAGCTGAAGATCATCATCAATTATAACTGAATCGAATTTAACCTCGCATTTTGGCACTGAAGCAGCTCTTGCTCTATTTATTGAGAAAGCCAGAAATTCAAGAGCATTATTAATTTCATTTTTTGTTTGCAATGGAACATTAGGATCAAAGTTGTATTCCATAAATGTTCGATATTGATCCCAGTTAGCTCTATGGTAGTTGAAAGTAGAACTGATGGAATTAGAAATGATTTCTTGCGATATTTCAAATGTAACTGGAAGGTGATCAGAACCAAAGTCAGCATGGGTAATCAATTGACTACAAAGTTGACATGAATCAGTTAGAACCAAATCAATAGTTGAGGGATTTCGGGCTGAAGAAAAGCAAGTTGGGCTGTTTGGGTATTGAATAGTGTAGTAGCCTGCGGAACAATGATCAAAAAGTATATTACCATTGGCATTGCTTTGCGAATTATTCCATGAGCGGTGTTTTGCATTGAAATCACCAATAACGATGAATTTAGACCTATGACGGGTAAGTTTCTGGAGGTCACCCTTGAGCCAGTTCTTTTGCTGACCAGTGCATTGGAAAGGCAAATAGGCAGCTATAAAAGTAAATTGGCCAAATTTTGTTTCAACTGAAACCCCCAAAGTTTCAAAAACTTTGGTTTCAAATGAAGAAAGAATGTGATGTTTGATACGCCTATGGACAATGATGGCAACGCCACCACCAGCTCCATTAATGCGATCATTTCGGTAGACAAAATAATTTGGATCTCTTTTGACCGTATGGGCAGGTTTGAGATAAGTCTCAGTTATAACAGCAATATGCACGTTATGAACTCTTAAAAAATTAAATAGCTCATCCTCGTTATCTCTGATGGATCGAGCATTCCAATTCAAAATATTTAATGACTTAAAATCCATTACTGAACTTCAATGTCATGACAATATTATTGGCAAATTTAATACCAGTTTGGATAGCTTCAAACATGGAATTAGTTTTTAGCATATCGGTTATCATATCGATTAACGATTGCTGTAAAAATTCTAAATTAGGAGCGGATATGTTACCTAAATCAAATTCATCAGAAGTCCCGTGGGAATTTTGGTTTTGGTTTCTACCCGCTGCAACGGCAGCGTAGGTATGTCCATTTACATGTTGAACATTGTTAACAACACGGTTGGGTAAGAATGTAGGGTTTGAAGATTGAACCCTGTTGGTACCTGCAGGTATCGAAATAGTATTTACTCCTCGTTGAGCGTTTGAAGTAACAGTTGCGGATGGAAAAACCTGTCCGCTGTTTCTACCGACGGTTTGGTAGGAATTAGTTCTTTGCTGATCGTTGTTAATAGCTGCAGAATGGGTAGTAGCTGGTCGGGAACGTTTTTCGTTTCCTACCTGGCGCTTAGTGCGCGACTGCAAAATTGCTTTTGCGAGTCTTGCACTCCCAAAAATTTGATTTATGGTTTTCACCACAATTTGAGCATTTGAATTTTTGAGGATCTTCCTTCACAGGACAGTCGTCCTTAGTGTGCGAGGAATCACCACAATTCATGTATTTACCAACCATATGGCAATGCTTTGTTCCGTGACCCCATCCCTGGCACTTACGACACTGGGTGAGGATTTGGAAATTGGCTCCAGTCTTCCTGAAATGTTCCCACTTCACACGGACATGGAGCAAAAGGCTTGCTTTTTCTAAAGCCTTAAGGTTATTAAGTTCACTTGACTTGAAGTGAACTAAGTAGAAATCGTTTGAAATCCCTTTGCGAGCATCGCCAGGCCGGGATTTCATTTTCATCTTAATTACTTGGACTGGGCTAATTCCAAGTAATTTTATTAACTCGTCCTTTATTTCATCGAGAGACTCACCACTGGGCAGTCCTTTCAAGACAACCTTGAAAAGACGCTCAGCTTTGGTGTCAAAAGTGAAGAAATTGTGGTTCTTCTGAGTAAGATACTCAAGAAGACGTTTGAATCCGTCCAAGGTTTCTGCATGCAAACGGCATTCACCTCGTCTGGAGATTTGAAGGGAATATTTCACACCTTCAACAAATGTTAAGATTTCCTTGCGAAAAGCATGGAAATCCGAAATTGTCACCACAATAGGGGGAACTTTTTCCTTTCTCAATCGAGAAAGTTTTCTCAAATTTTGATTAGATGATGGATCACTCTCATCATCTGTGAGCATATCAAATTGATTACTCACATTAATTTGATTTGCAGGCGAATCAATAGATTGCCCTTTTCGTTTGCGCTTATTTGCCATAGTGGCAGAGTAATTTGCTCCAAACCGACGTCCAAGCAGATAACTATAAGAATCCGAGGGACCGAAGAGGAATTTTCCAATGCGATATCCAAGCCGGGTTACCCGAAGGGCCTAACAAGGATCGAAAAGGAATAAGAGGAAATCTAAAAATTGTAGGTATTATTTAGCACTGAAAAGTGCTGTTTAAGATTTGGTGTAGCGTTAGGTAGCAATAGCACTTCCTTCAGCAAATAGAAAATAGAACCGCACGGCATGAGAGCACAATGCAGACTGAAATAGGGTAACTGAAATAGGAGACTCTCCTGAACTAATTTCTGCATGCAATTCCACTCAAAGCGTATGCGTGATAACGTTTGAACCATTCGACATGCATTGATCAATGTCAAAATTTAAAAAATGCTCAAAAATATCGGTTTGGATGTTTCGGAGAGTCTTATACTATATTAATCATCGATCAAGTTTCCACTTGCTGCAATTGCAGCCTTCACACGCTTCCGGAACGTACGGCAGATCTTAATAATGTAGCCTGGATCCATTTTCCTCCAGGTACGGGTCAATGTTTGTCTGAGGCTTGCTGTACTCGGGTGGCGTTTAAAACAGCCTTTGGCCTTCATGACGCGCCATACTGAGTAATCTAGCGGATTCAGAACGGGGCTGGATGCCGGCCACATATCCTTCGCCTTGAACGGCAGATGTTCCTGCAACCACATGTAAGTGCGGATCAAGGTGTAGCGCGGAACCACATCTTGTTGAAATACAACATTTGGCTTCGGGCCGTACTGCTCTTTGATCCACGGAAGAACACACATACTTAAAATCCCGATGTAGACCTCCGTGTTTACTTTTTCGCCTTCTGGAATGAACGCGTCGGTTTCATTAATTTTTGCCATCGGAAACCACCAATACAAACACCATAACGCTAGCAGGATGCTTGGTCAGATGCACGTTTTTATGATCGTCGGCCACGTCTTTTACCGAGAGAGAACTAATATACCGATCGGTTTTGGAATTTGATACGGGATCGACGGTTAACACGCTCTCGTTGGTGAACAAGATAACCGGATTTTTTCACTTGAGGAAGTTCAAGATTTTCTTGTGGGTTTTTTTCTGTGCCCTCGATTTCGTCCTTCAATCTTCTGTGCAGTAATGTCGCTGATCACGACTTCCTTCGCCATTTGCCTCATTGAACGCATTGGCCTTGCCCGAATCTTCCTTTGATGGCAGTGATAATCCTCATATCCAAGCTGACCTTGGACTACCTGTGCCGAATAATTGTCCTTTCTTTTCTCGTGTGGGATGAATCACGACTACGCTGTCTCTTCGTCATGGTGCAGCTGTCGAACTAAGTAAATCGGCCTCTTTTACTCGCAGCATGCTATGATCTGAATTATATAATCCGTCATGCAAAGAAAACGAAGGCATTCTATGGATAAGTGAAATGGGAATCTTATTTGTACGATAGTACAAACATTGTAACGCATAAGGTATTGAAATGACTAGACTTATTGAGATTCCTTTTACTGTTCTTAGTCGATTTCGAAAAAAAAAATACTAGTTTATTGTTATTAAGACTTGAACTGCTCATAAATGCTTTGTTTATTTACTTAATTTGTTTAATTTCGGGTGTATACGATTTAGTAGGACTAGCCGTATTTTAAAGGTAATCGTGGCAAAAATATGAACGAAACCGTTGGCCGGGTCGACAAGATAACATTACTAACAGGACAAGATAATTAATTACTTATTTATAACTCTAAATTTAAACCATTAGATTTTTAAGATGAATGCGTTATTTACAGACTGTTCCAATAATTGTTAATACAATAATGATTAACCGTCAATTCAAAATGAGTGCAATATTCAACCAACTTTGGGCTGCGTCCTGTTGTTTACATCCAAATTAAACTGATGTTGTAATTTTTTTCAATTTTTCGCACGGAAGTTTGCAAATGCGTGGTGTTTCTCTAGAGCAAAGAAAACGGATTGTGCACGAACGGTGCACCGTCAGTGATCTTTTGATCAGAAAACTGGCTAAGGAAGAAGGTGTGGCCGTCGGAGCAGTTTAAACCGCATTACGGAAGTATCAACAACAGTGCTCTTTCGTAGATTCCCAGAGACGGGGTAGAAAACCCTCGTCCTGCTGACCCTACAATCGACAGAAAGGTAAGGGACACTATCTCAAGCGTTTTCCTTCAGCGTCAGTCCGAGATGTGGCGAAAAAATCTTCGGCGACTATTGTTAGGCGTGCCAAGAAGAGAATGGGCCTGCAGACTTGTCGGAAGCAGAGGAAGCCAAAACAAAGCACCAACCAGACTGAATCTGTGAAACCGAGGGCTCGAATGCTGTACGACAAACTGTTGACCAAAAAATTAGGCTGTGTTTTCATGGACGATGAAACCTACATAAAACTCGATTATTAAACTCTGCTGAGACCACAGTTTTATACCTCGCCGAAGGGAGAGGATGTTCCTGGATCAGTGAAAGCCATTTACACCGAAAAATTTGGCAAGAAGGCAATGGTGTGGCAGGCCATATGCGAATGTGGAAAAATATCTCGTCCAGTCATCACGACAGACACAATGAATAGTCAAATCTACGTTAAGGAATGTGAGAAAACACATGAAACCAGCGAATAGTGTTGAAAAATTTAAAAAAATATTGGCCAAATGTGGTGAAAATGGTAAGAGGAAGCACTCAGCTTATGAGTAGTGTTATGGAAAAAGTTAGAGAACTCGCCTACCCTACAAAAATCAAGCAAATTGAAATGAAGATGGAAAGAAAACATTGTTATTTACTATGTTTGAGAATTAAAAAATAAATATCACAGTATGGTCTTTTTTATTAGAGAAAAAAAGTGTATTTGAATTTTTCGGAACAGTCTATATAGTCAATCTACGGCCAAGAACCTATTTCACCTATTTCACCTTTGATCCTTTGAATAATTTTACTGCGTCAGCTCTTTAAGAGAAGTTCAATCAGCTTAAACACCGGATAGCAATTCGGAATATGCGACGTTAGTACCTCTCAGTGATGTCTTCCCAATATTCTTCGTTTTTGAAAAGTTCGAGATGCATATTTTATCATATGATGATTTATTATCATTGATTGGGGTTTTAGATCCTGTTCTTGACTTATTAGTACGAGTGCTACCACTTCATAAGAAGGTGGATACAGGTAGATTTCGATGTATTTATCATCTTAGAGGTATACTCAGATTAATAGAAAAGTAACGAATAGTTGAGATTTTATTAAGAACGGTATGTATTGGTTAGCTTGGCCCACTGATTTTAGTAAGCCGAAAACACACTGAAACGCCTGGTGGCCGCAAATAATTTTTTAAAACAAAGGGAGCAAACATTCATGAATTTCTCGCTTTAAAATATATTGTTACTCTTGAACTGAATTATCTTGCCATTTGTGGAGTTAATTTGATAACATTGAGATCACCAATAAATTAAACTTTATCGGCACGATGGGCGAATAATTTGCAATTCTCTTCTCTATAACAAATGGAAACGAGGGTAACTACTGGTAAAGTAATATTGAATGGAGGTGAAATTGAAGATCCCAAGGCATTCAAATTCGAATGGCAGCTATAGCTAAAGAGCATGACACAGCTGCAATAATTATTGCTGTAGATGTGATTAAGCTAGATGAACGATATAAAAACGCAATATTATTATTGGACATATGGTGCAAAAAAAGCTTACTAGAGATAAATGTTAAGAAATGTAACTTTATTACTCTCAGTAGAAAACGAAATACATAACAAATTACTGTATCTTTAGCGACTGAAATTGTAGAAAAATGCGAGAGAGCCAGAGATTTACGTGTAATTGTAGATTCTAAGCTTAATTTTCTTGACCATTACAACACAATTATGGTCTCCTTTTATGAAAACACATGAAGAACGATTGGAATCAGTACAAAAACAGTTTCTCTTGTATGCTCTCCGTAAATTAGGCTGGACAGCATTTCCACTTCCGTCTAACGAAGCACGATGTATGCTTATTGACATTCAAACATTAAAGAACGAAGAGAATTTGCCATGATCTCTTTTGTTAACGATATTGTATCACATCGCATTTGCTCCCCTAACTTATTATGTAGTCTAAATTTCTACAACCCCTCGCGGCATTTGAGGAATCGGAACTTGTTTGCGTTAAATACCAATCGGACAAACTATGCGAAATTTGGACCAATTAACCGAATGATGTCTCTCTATAATTTGCATTGTGAATCAATTGACTTAACAATGTCACGTAGTAACCTAAGACATTATTTTATTTCTAGGCGATCTTCAAGAAGATAGAACTAAGTGTAAATATGTAGTCAACGATCGGTTGACGAAATAAATAAATAAATAAGGGGGCGTACGCAACTAACAAGTTTAGTACCATCCATACGAGCGCTTCATGGCGATAAGAATGGGGGGAAAAAGGGGCTCCAGAGAACTCTCCCTCCTGGTTGAAAAAAAAGAATTTGTTTGTTTAAAAATTTTTTGAAAATATCTGAAAAAAAACATATTTTTTTTTCAAAAGTTTTTTTTTTTGGAAAAAAAAAAAAAATATTTTTTTGTTAATTTTTTTTAATTTATATAATAAATTTTTTAAAATTAATTTATTTTTTTTTTTTTAATAAATAATTTTTTTTTTTATAATAGTTGTTGTTGGTAGAAAATAAATTATAAAAAAAAAAAAAATTTCTTTTTTTTTTTATTAAATAATTTTTTGGTTCTTCTAGACAGCTTTGATTTCTTTCTAAAATTATTTCACAGGTTCTGTTTGCATGTAATATTAAGATTTTTTTAGATGTCAAATTTTTACCACATTAGTGAGCTCATAGACAGAATGTTAACAGAATTTTGTGTAGTTATTATCATACAAAAAACTTGACATACAGTTGTGTTTATGTCCTGATCATAAATGAATCACTAAATTCTCTGAGAAAGAATTGAAACTTCAAACTGATTTAAATTTATGACGGAAAAAAACTATCCCACCTTGACGTTGAAAGACACCTCCTTTTCCAAAAACGAATACATTCACATCCATTATCAGCAGTGGTGGCCCGATCATTAGCCTTCTTAAAATAAGTCAATTTGGCAATATATCTTTAGATGTGTGATTTGAATTTTGAATTTTGTTGGTGCTTTCGGGAGAATCGAAGATAATAATTCGTTTGTCACCATACCGATAAAACCTTTTTTTACATGTGACAATGAAGAGATTTTTCAAATTTAGTATCATGTTTAGCATGGTCCCCTTTGGGAAATAATTATCAGGCCACCAATGTACTTCATTACTCAGTGTAGATGCTCTTTTTTTCCGAAAATTTTATTTTCCTCATCTCAGTTCATAGAAGTGTGTGGCAATCTATTTTGAAAAACTGTTAGTTAATCAACAACCGAAACCTGGCAACGCTGCCCATACTAAGTAATCTAGACGAAGGCAGCTGGAATTTCAGTTCTGTGTTCGTCCCCAAACTCCACAACGAACCTTTTCCAGATAATTGACTGACGGAGGCTGACAGTAAGTTTGAATTATTTATCATTCGTGTACCCGCTACTCGGCATTCCGCTATACTTTCACTGATTGCTGTACAGCATTCGTTCGTTCTACATTAAATCCTTCTACGATGGAGAATGCACAGTCTCATCACTCCACAGAGTCTTGTCTTTTGGTTATATCTCGCACACCTACCATCTATGAGTATTTTAGAAAAATGTTCACGGTATTTGTGGTCGAGAGTTCAAGCCATGGGCAGAATTGTGCTTCATCTTAAATTTGAGATGAGCATCCATTAAAAGTTGCCTTTTGTTTTGCATTGCAAACTGAAACTCAAACTAATTAATTCTATGACAAATTTGCTGAGCTGAGGCCAACATATTGAGCAAAATGTGCTTATGATGATCTTCGAAATAATGAAGACGTGTTTTCAAAGGTAAAAGAGCCATTAACACATAAAAATAAACCAACAAGAGCAAACCTCGAATTCCAGTTGGTACGTATGTGGCTAGAACACCAACATTTGACTAGCAAATGTTAATGATTCTATGATCTTTGTATAACGAAAGAAGAAGCACTCACCACAGCTATAGCATGGATAAAGATATTTGAAAGGCATTTCATTAGGATGGAATTACCACCAAAGCTATGTAGATTGCTAGCTCTGGAAAATTTGGCTACAAATAAATTATATCTCTCAAAACGTCTGCTGCTAGATCTCGCAGCTCTGAAGGCTTCACATTCTGGGAACTCAATTTATCGTTACCATCTAAATTTTCACTCCTCTCAAGGAGCCTCCTCTCCGGATGGAGATGGAATATAAGACGAGAATATTTTCGGTCGATGAGTTTCTTTTCCAGTCAAGCGTGTGGTTCTTCCGCTGGTTTCTTCATACCTTTCCAACATGGGGTTTTCCTTGTCATTTCAGGTCTTCCGCATGAACTATGATAAGATTTAATTTGAAGCTGAACGTGAAATAAGGAAATTTACATGTCGTTCTATCGGTAACTGTTTTTGAAATAGGTTGGAATCAAATGTTTCATGTTCCGCTCAATTCAGCAGTATACCACTAATTCGCTACAGATATTTACAACAGGCAAATTTAAAATTCCAGATAGAAAGTTTAGTTCAGAAGGTAAATTTATGAATATGAAGTATGATAAAATTGTAGAGTTAGAGGCGTCACAATATCAGCATCGAACGACAACATTGGAGCGGCGAAGAAACAATTGAGTTTCAATTTTCTACCTAAACCAAGTTGAACGGCCACTGTAGCGTTAGATGATGCCGTGTACAGTGTGCGTGATCTTAATAAATAATCGAGTTCATTTTAGAGTTTCGAAAATGCATGGCTTTCCAACTTTGAGCTATACATTGTGAGAACTAATATTCCTAAGAATACTTTGTAATAAATTATAATAAGTAATAACAACTAGAAGGGACAACCCAACGGGGTTGTACGCAAAGGTGGCACAGGATTACGTAGCAATGTGAATGAATGTTATTATTTTAAATAGCCTGTGGTAGAAACAGACAAACAGAGCGACAGAAATTCATTTTATATGCATAGATTTAGCAATAAAATGTCAAAAATGTACTTCTATGTATCTATGGAATGATCGGTAAAGTTGGACGGATTACCTGTTAACATATTGCAAATGAACAAATAAAGGTTCAATAGCTTTTCTCAAACTTGCAAAATTGATCCACAGAATGTAAGTTTTGTGAACTAAAATATATGCACATGATCCATAAGTTATTGAAAATGTTCCATAAATAAATTGTCAATGATCAATAAAACGATGAAACTGAACTATAAACTAATAAAAATGATCCATAGTAAATCAACATTGTGCACTAAAAAATATATGTCTCTATAAAGGGTGTCCACGATGAAATTGCCACACTATGAAATTGCTCTAACTTTTTAACCGTTGGGTAGAATTTTATGAAAATTTGGGTGGATTTAGTTCATAGTGCATTATTTACATCCTGCAAGTTTTAAAGTCCTGTGATCAAAACTCGCGGAAATGGAGTCGAAAGAACAGCTCGTGCGTGATAAAATCTTGCGCATTCATCACGAGAACAAGGATCTCTCGCATCGTTCCATCGCTAAAACGTTGGGAATCGTGAATTCCACGGTGTCGCGAGTGATTAAGCGGTTCGAGGAACGGTTGACCACCGATCGGAAGCCCAGAAGTGAAGGAAAAAGTATTCCGTACAACACCAAAAATCACAACCACGTAGTTGGGGCCTTCAACCGAAATCCGAACGCCTCCGTTCGGGATGTGGCTAAGAAGCTGCACCTAAGCCGAAGTTTTGTCCAGAAGGCCCAAACTAAGGCTGGGCTTCGAACGTTCAAGGTACAAAAGGCCCCTAATCGCGACGAGAAGCAGAACAAGTCCGCCAAAACCCGTGCCAGGAAGTTGTACCTCAACATGCTGACGAAAGTTGAATGCTGCATCATAGACGACGAAACATATGTGAAGGCCGACTTCAAACAGATCCCCGGCAACCTGTTTTTCACGGCCAAGGATAAGTTCAGCGTTCCGGAGCATGTCCGCACTCAGAAGATGTCCAAATTTGGTTTGGCAAGCCATCTGCACGTGCGGGAAGCGGAGTGCACCTTTCGTGACCCAGGACACGATGAACGGACAGGTGTACATAAAAGAGTGCCTCCAAAAGCGGCTGCTTCCTCTCCTGAAGGCCCACAACGTCCCAACAATTGTATTTGTATTTGTATTTGTATTTGTCTTTGATTCATCGGACTTTGTGGTCTACATGAAATACTTAAATCTAATAAAAGTCAACGTTAAAAACGGTTCAGCAAGCGGTGACGAAATCTTGAGGCGGACATGTTGAAATCAAATTCGTCGGATACTACGTTGAACCGACGAATCATGGCGACAATGGAACTATTTGCAGCATGATTAGTTGCTTGTACTTCCTCGTGAAGCAACGCTCTCGGTCGAAGGGTTCGGGCAGGAGCATATAGTCTGATTCTCGACAGCAACTCCGGAACATCGTATTCAGATAAGAGAAGCTTGGCAACGAATACAGATTGCGCGACATTCCTTCGATTAGCCAGAGTATCCAGCCCTAGCAGGCGACAGCGATCGGCGTAAGCAGGCAAGTTTAACGGGTCACTCCATGGAAGGTGGCGCAAAGCATATCTTACGAATCTGCGTTGGACAGCTTCAAACCGCGCACTCCATACAGCCTGGTAGGGGTTCCATACAGCAGATGCAAACTCAAGAATAGAGCGTACCAGCGAGCAGTAAAGAGCTTTGAAACACAGCGGATCACGAAACTCATTGGAGATTTTGAACATGAACCCAAGCTGGCGATTGGCTTTATCAATGGTACCTGAGAAGTGGCGATTAAAGGTTAGCTTTTCGTCCAATACAACTCCGAGGTCTTTAACATGATCAACCCGTTGAAGTGGAGATCCAGCAATAGTATAATCAAACTGGATAGCATTATTCGTTCGACCAAAACTTATTACACAGCATTTTGAGATGCTCAGAACCATCATATTTCGCACGCACCAATTACTGAAGATATCAAGAAGTTTCTGTAGTTCATAGCAGTCTACTAGGCTTCGAACAACTAGATAAATTTTAAGGTCATCTGCAAACAACAACAGAAAACCTCCATTTAGCAGTATGAGGGAAACATCGTTTATAAAAAGCGAGAACAGCAATGGTCCCAGAGTGCTTCCTTGGGGAACTCCGGAATGGTTCGAAAAATAGACCGATGAATTTTTTCCAATACTGACAGATACTTGACGTTGCACAAGGTAAGATCGAAGCCAGCTGCAGAAAGCAATGGAACAACCAATTTTCTCCAGTTTTGCAAGCAGTAAGTCATGGTTAACTTTATCGAAGGCAGATTTGAGATCGGTATAAACAGCGTCGACTTGGAGTTTTTTACATACGTTCTCCATGCAAAACGACGTAAAGCTGACAAGATTCGTTTCAACAGAGCGGCCGGGATAGAAGCCGTGTTGATAGGGGCTGATGTAATTCTTGCAGGCAGCAAACAATTTGTCGTTGATCAACGACTCAAACACTTTCGATTCCACACCAAGTGAAGTAATGCCACGGTAATTTCTTATATCACTTTTGTCTCCTTTCTTGAAAACTGGGAACATTGTAGAGCATTTCCACTGCATTGGAAATTTTGATTGCTGTAGTGATAAGTTGTATAGCAGAGAAAGTGGAGTAGCTAAAATGTCGGAGCATTTTTTCAACACAACAGAAGGAATCACGCTAGGTCCAGGATTAAAGGACGATTTGGTCTTGCGTATCGCCGAAAGAACCACCTGAACGTCAACAGCAAAGACATTCATGTTAATCACATCGCTGGGTACTTCCCGCACAGCACTTTCAATATCAGCTTGAGATGGTGAATCGCTTGAAAATACACTCGAGAAGTGTCTTGCAAAAAGGCTACATTTTTCCTCGGTAGTTCGTGCAGCGTCTCTATCGAGAAACACACATGACGGGAGTCCAGTTTCCTTCCTCTTGGAGTTCACGAACGACCAAAATTTCTTCGGATGGCGTCGAAGATTTTCTTGTGTGCGATGTACATAATACTTGTAGCAGAGTTTGTTATAGCGCCGATATTCATTGCTGGCGCGATTAAGATCCGATTTGGTAAAGGCACATCGTCGAATGGAAAAAGCGCGAAGAGCCCTAGCGCGCACTCGTTTCATGTTGCGTAGAAGAGCATTAGTCCACGGAGGTTTTCTCGGAGTTTGGCACTTCGGTACAGCTGCCAAAACACTCTCACGCAGCAAACAGTTGAAGCGGTCAACAGCCGATTCAATATCAAGATCACCCAATACATTCCAGTCAATACGGGATAAGCAGTGTCGAAGCAGTTGAAAATCAGTTTTGCGGAAATTGAGTCGATCGGTGCTTACAGGTTCATCAAAATGGAGATTAGGTTCGTATGCAATTGATATATCCAGGGCGGGATGGTAGTTATCAAGTGGCACAATGGCTTCCGGAGCTTCAACGACAGTACATTTGCGCAGTGAGTTCTTGCAGATAAACACCAAGTCGAGCAAGTTCGATTGGACGTTGGAAACTGAATTAATCTGGCTCAGTCCTAGAAAGCCAGTTCCATCGATAAGTAGGCGACTAGCAGGAGTAGAGGTTGAAGCAACCGGATCGGGAAACGCATACCCGTGACCGGAGGGCAACCAATTGAGTCCTGGTTGATTGAAATCTCCGAGCAGAAGAAGCACATCCGTCAAAGTAGTCAACTCAAATGCAAATTCTGTAGCATCCAGGTGAAGTTGCATAATGGTGCAATCACGTCGTCGGTCGGGAGGAATGTACGAAGCGCCGATGAAAAAGTTTCGTTTGGAAAGACACACTTTAACCCAAACTGTTTCAATAGAATTGAACTGTCCTACGGCGATTTGGCAGGAAACAAGCACATTGGAAACAGCAACAAGAACACCACCTCCACGCGTATGAGAGCTATTAGCTAAACTGCGGTCCATTCTATACACGGTGAAATTGTCGCCAAAAAGTTGAACTGAGTTGATCCTTCCATCGAGCCAGGTTTCCGTGAATACATAAACATCATATTCGCTATCGAGCGCAGCAAGATAAACATCGTCCAATTTGGTCGAAAGTCCTCTGGTATTTTGGTAATATACTCGTAGATTGTTAGTGGTAGCGGTATCCATGATAGCACGGTTAGTTGATGTTGTGTCACGTGGCGTAGCACTAGGATGCAGAAACAAATCAGAAGCCGGGTTGGTTCGATTAAGCTCATACTTGCCTGAGATTGATGTTTGGAAGACCCTATCACCACACTCAACACCAGGGCCAGAACGACTATGATGGCAGGAACCGATAAGCTCGACTGAGTTGAGGGGCTCAAGGGCTTCCATGAGGCGACAGGCAGGGCGTTCTGGTTCAGCATGTTCATTGTCTTGAGTGTTGATATCCATTGTTGCAGAATTTCCAGGTATTGTTGTGTCACGCGGTGGAGCATTGCCTGAGATTGTAGTTTAGAAGACCCCATCACCACGCTCAACAACAGGGCCAGAACGACTATGATGACAGGAACCGATAAGCTCGACTGAGTTGAGGGGCTCAAGGGCTTCCATGAGGCGACAGGCAGGGCGTTCTGGATTGACACGCTTTACGGCGACAAGTTCAGTGCTTCCTAATGCAGAATCAGTAGATAGAGCTGTCATGTCATCGGGTGGTTGTGCAATGTTGAAATAGTCAATATTGCGAAATGTGATCCTAGAACATTGGGACACATCAGTGAGAGAGATCGTTTCTATAGCATGCGTACTTGCCTGAGGCCAGTGGTTGGAAGCCCCCGTCACCATCTTCGACCACAGGTGGAGAACGACTACGATGGCAGGAAACAGGAAGCACGACTGGGTCTAGAGGAATAGGGGCTTCCTTAAAGCAGTAGGCAGTGCGTTCTGGTTCAGATGTGGAATTTACGCTGATGTTTCCGAGCTGTTCACAGGTTGATTTATACTGACGATTCGCCTCTCGTTTTTTGCGTGATTTTCGAATTCTCGGAAGCATACATTTTCTGGCCAAGATGAACTTGACAGCGCAACGGCTTTCGGCGCTATGTTCACTCCAACTTTGAACGACACAAAGCTCAAATTGGTTGGATCTTTTCCTTTTGGGATCAACTTAATCACTTTTGGTGTTGAATCCCGTTTCCATGTTCAAGCAGTCCTTAGTGAGTGACGCAATTTCCGCTTCTGATGTACTGGGGTGGAATGCAGAAAGGTAGATCCATACACATTCATCCGCATCGTCCTGTTGTAAAACTTTCACCAGTGGACAAGTTGGCTTAGTACCACGAATAGTAGGAATATTTGACGGTGGAATCATCATCACTTTTTCTTTTCGGTGTGTTCGATGTGTTCGTCCAATTAGCATTTTTCCATGCTGGCTTGATCATTGGTGTCAGAGGTTTGGCGTCAACTTTGACTGCAAGTGCGTTGACTCATCACTCAGCTTGACGATGTCATTTTTCAGCGAATTGATTGATGTCTCATCTGCCGCATTGGGCAGAATTACGCTTAACAATTCTCCTGAAGTGATCACTTGAGAACAGATTCAAGCGCAGTCATCACACATCCAAAATACATTACGCACGCCTTCTCCTAGCGTTTCTAGTATCGATTGATCCACCTAGGTACACAACCGTGTGGAATGAGCATCCACAGTAACTGCGGCAAGTAATACGATCTGAATTCTGAAACAACTTTCTGACAACGAGTGCATGCCATTCTGAGTGGTGAGTAGAAAAAGGTGAACGCCAAAATGTATGCAGAACTGATACCAAGCAAAGTGTAGTTAGACTTTTTGCTCACAGAGGGCCAGAAAAAAAAACGCGATGGGCTTTTCACAAAATCACGAATTATGCACAAAAAACGCACAGAACGAAATAAACTTTAACACACCCGCACGGAATACACTTAACACAGTACGAATAGAATGGTCGATTGAATAAAAATACAGTTTTATACGTAAGATATTGCAATAAAAACAGATAAATACCAATGGGGTCGACTTGTCAACAATCATACACATATACACATATACAGTTGATTCCCTAGCAGCACATGTGTTGCAAACCAGTAAAAGTTACAGCAATGTGACTAAATTAGGTAAAAATTAAGTTGCTGCAACTAATTATGACCGTTTGGTGTTGCTAGGGTTGAGATGTTAATCCTTCTTTCTGTAAAATTCTCGAACTTTCTGTGGTACACCCGCTATCAGGTTCCGTACGGTATCCTCAGATATGCCCGCCGTGACGATTCTCCATCTTCTTTTGAAATCATCGTTACCATTTGCTTTCTTCTTAGTTTCGATGAGTTTCCGCTTAACTAGAGCCCACTACTTCTCTATTGGGTGAAGTTCTGGACAGTTTTGTGGATTGGTTAGTTTTGGCACGTATTTGACCCCTTGTACCTTATAGCATACCAGGACGGATTTCGCATAGTGACAAGAGTCCAAATCAGGCCAAAACAGAGCTGGAGAGTCGTGGCTTCTGACAAACGACTTTTGCAACCGCAACCGCTTTTGGAGACATTCTTTCTCGTACACATTGACGTACCTTATTGATAGTGCCGGTAGAAACGAAACTTTTAGATTTTCGACCACAACTACATATGGCCTGCCAAATCAAATACTTCTTCGGGATTTTGGACACCTTCTTTGTCCGGAAATACTTGGCAACGGCGTTCCTTTGCATTGCGGTGTAAAATGCCAGACCCGGAAGCTGTTTAAAGTCTTGCAGTACGTATGTTTCGTTGTCCATTATGATACATGAAAAGGGGTTTGCAAAAAATTGGTATAAAGCTCCTTAGCACGACTTTTGCAGTGAAATGTTGCTTGTCATCACGGTTGGACACACTTTTTACGCCTTCAGTACTTGCCTCTGCTTCACTTTTTGAACGTATGATTTTTACTTCCCAACTTTTAGAAAGCCATATTTCGCACAGAAAAACTGTGATTTTTCTCAAATAAATTACTACCACCTTCTTGTCCATTTATCAGGAGCACACTTTTTGGAGTTTGTTCCACTTCCAACCTTCCGATCCGCAGTCAAGAGCTGGTCAAATGATTTTCAAACACAAAACACGCAGAGCTTTTCTGTAGTTCTAGTTTCTTGACAAAATCGCGATGCTTTAGAAAAGCGAAGACCCATTGATCCGGCAGACAGGTGGGTGGCCCGATCGAATTTGATCGTTTGGAAGTATCTGGTATCATCTACTGTGCTTCTTTTTCAAAAATTACTCCTCATGCATGAAGCGCGTGTGAAACTTAGTTCTTAGTCAGTTCAATGGTTAAATGTAGAATGAATAAAACAATGACCAGATTTAAAGAAAAGTTATTACATTTCCGGTTCTAGCTGCTCAGACAGAAATTCCTGGAATCGGCAATCGAAATCTTCCCTGTTGAAAGTTTCTCAGTTACAAATACAGTTAAAAATATAAACAGTTGAGAATCGCCAATTCGGCCGTGTCCCGTGTGGTAAAATCGTTCAAGGAGACCCAGCCGATCCAGCGGTGAGTTGGCAGCGGAAGCAAGAGTTAAAGATTTTTCTTTTTAGGGAATCTAAAATCATATATTTTCGAGCCTTAGCTCTTTCTTTATTCACTGATCACTTAAGACTAACTACAATTGTGTCTTACGCTTAAAAGGAAAGTTCTTGATTCTATTCTAAGTCTATGGGAACAATGCGGGTGTTTATGCTGAGATTCGCGAACGGTTGAGATTTAGGCTGGGTGGTCTGCTGACATCAGCATATCGGCGTGGACGATAGTGAAAGCGATTGTTTTAGCCAACCGATAATTGCGCCTGGCGTCTAGCCTTCTGGCTTGATCCCGTGGGAATTAATGCGAATGGCGTCTGGTGTGATCATCGGAGTTTGATGATTAGATCGCGTTGTTGCTAACTCTTAATTAATTGAAAAATTGACCATAAATGCATGAGTTGTTTGCCTGCAATTGATAAATTTTTCATGCGACGTTCAGTTTATTGGTGTTTTATTACAAAAAAGTTCGAAAATTTTAATGCACCTCGGAATTGTTGCTAGAACACTGATTTATTTAAAAAATAATAAATACTTGAAAACTCAACAATTAGGTGACAAGGCTGATACATTGTTAGATCTTGAATGAATAATGTAGACACACAATCCATTTTAAGTTTCAAAATGTATTTTAAACAGCAACAATTGTTCGTAGCATTGGAAAAACTAGAGTTTTGTTGCATACATATGTAAATGGCTACCATTCCAAAGGGAATCCAGAATATCAACGCTCGCCATTTTATCAATGGTTTTATCTGAAACCACCATAAAGCGTAAATAAAACTAATATTTCTTGCACAAAACTAACAAGGTATTTTGAGGAGCATGATAAGTTTATCTTTATTTGTTCTATTCTTGAAAAGATGAGTTATGCTTGAATAAAACTTGTTCAAGGTAAACAAGCCTTTCGTAAGACAACCATAAAATCAGTGTGGAGAAGGCACATCATAAACAAAGAAAATATAAACGTGCAAATCAAAAGTGCATATGCAGAATTGTTGTTTCTAGTCATAATTCCATTATAATATAATTTATTGTTTTTACTCAGATTTTACTAAGTCGAAAAGAACCAAAAAAAAACCTCTAACTTGAATTTGTTACCAATGGTTTTGGGAAGAAGAACAGTTAATAATATTGCGTCGATGGCTGAAACATCCGTTGAACAAAAAATTATGTTTCTCCTTGATCTTATACGCTAAACCTAACGTCGGAAGAGAAGTGCACGGTTTAGTGGACCACTGAGCTATTCCAGCGCACTACCTTCGACTTTAAATTTAACGCATAGATCATTAGAAAAATCGATTTTCGCTCAGATGATATACCAATTTTTACTTGCAACGAGTTTAAATATTCTGTAGCCTGTTGGGAACTGAAATGCACGGGAGACTTTACCATTAACATAACATTTTACTATCGTACACACTTAGAAAATTTCATGTAAATATAAGTTATATTAGATGCATCTAAACGAAGCTAAATTTACGTCATCTTTAGAATTGTCATAAACCAAAACCCGAACACGTAAATTTACATGCCATGACGTAAATTTCAGTCAAAACGCCTATTTTTATAGATTTTTAATATTTTTCATAAACAAATCTACAATTTATAAATCTGTTGCGTACTACTAGAGAGAGCAACTGCTATTGTGCTGTCTGATTTATTATTTTATTAAATTTGATGTTCAGAATTCTAAACTAGTGATGAACCGCATTATTCAAGCATCAATTTTTTAGAAGCTTCATTAAAAATAACAGCAGTCCACCATCAATTCCTCCTATCGTCAACTTGGAGGCAGGTGTAATCATATTGTTTTAAAAGATTGTTGAAAATATCTCTTCTAAACTACTTAAATGTTTTGAAGCAATTATAAAATATGAAATACTGTGACTGAAAAAAGTTCATCGAAGAAAACTATGTGCTGCGTTGTGCGTTGTCAATGCCGACCAATGTATGACTGTTTGCTGTTGAAAACTTCTAGACTGACAATAGAAGGTATACAAATGAGACGTGCATTGATAGTTTCAGTTCACGGTCGTGTAATTTTGAGTGTTTTTAAGCCACTAAATTAAATACGCGTGACCTGTTTTTCAGTTCTTGATGTAATATTGCATCACAACACATAATTTTGCACTATATTGTTCATACTTTTAAGTGTCTACTAATCCTTTAGGATTTACATCTATTTGATCACAAATCTCAGCCATTTATTGATTTTACATGATACGAAATTTCAATCTTTTATCAATTACAGTTCATGTAATCTTCCCTTATTTTTAAGAATGTAGGTTTTTAGTGAATGACCGCTTGAACGATTCACTATTTTTTTAATTTCTTCCACTTATGGGCGTCCATTGTGACAGTTTGTTAATTTTTCACACAATGTTTTCTCAAATATATGTTCTCTTGTTGGTTTGAAGCGCGTCATTTGGAAGCATCTTTTCAGAGACTCATTCTACATAGAACGTCACATCACTTCTTTTATTCTTTTCTTTGGTTTTATGTTAGTTGCGATACGATGCATTGTGAGGGGGATCATCTATTTTATTAATTAATTACAACGTAAATTAAATTTATATATGATGAAGGTTTATGGAGATTTCTTTCTGCGTGTGTACTTTCATCTCTGTTATGTTCTTTATATCAAATCACCCCCACGTGGCAAATAACGTTCACAAGGGAATCTAAACCAACTCGTTAATGCTGATTCTTTTGTCGTGGGTAAAGTCAAATTATCTTATTATGGGCAGCTGTAAAAGCATTTTAAAACCATTTTGCTTTCAGTAAATGCATTAAACGGAAAATTGGCATTAAACGAAGTCACCGTAAAACCAAATAGTTTTATATTAGTCATTGCGAAGAAAAAAATGGCTTTATGTCAAAACTGTGATTTTTTTCCAATCGCCATATTGAAATATAAGAAATAATTGAAATGTGGAAAAATAAATGCATCAAATTTTCAATGGTATGCATATAAACTGTAGATCGGAGACTAATTTCGGCATTCTTTTAGATAATCTCATCCAATTCCAAGCACTTTTCAGGAAATTCATGATTAATTTATCGAATGTATTTGTTTTAATTTGATTTATGTTGTTGTAAATTCGCATAATTTCCGAGGCGCATTAATTTTCGGCTCTTATCGTGCCAATATTCACCATAAAAATAAATGCGCATGTAATTTGGAGCATAATACGCTATAGAAAACACAATTTGTTTTGGATATTTTGCTATCAAACAAAATTTCCCGCAACTCAAGACCTTTTTTTTTACTGCTAAATGAATCAGAAGAGCAGAGAATCGAACAAAGCAGAACAACAAAAAACAACCTCGATTTCACAGTGAAGTTTGACAGCTGTGGCCATTTGGCCACATTCTGGTTTTCATGGCAGCCAATAGGTTTTATGAAGGTTCTCAAGTGGTCATAACATCTTTCACTAGAACATTTTCAAAATCTTTATGTTCTTATAAGGTTTTATTAACTTGTTTTCACAACTGTCTATAGAGTGGGCCATTTTGTACAAATTTCGGCTCTAAAGAAGCATAAAGGAGGTGTTGGTAGACAAAACAGTTTTGAATGTAGTTTTATCAACAATGCCGGGAGGAGTGCTATACGGCTGGAATAAAACTAAAATTGTTTCTTGGGAGTTGACTTTGTTAGTCCAGTAGGAACTGCTGCCATTTTCTTTTTTACGCTACTGCTTTATTTGGGGGGGGTTTGGGGTTGGTTTTGGTTGTTTCTGGCCCTTTGGGATGGCTGACTTGATTTTCGGTTGGATTGCATCAATTGTGGCTGGGTTGATCTATTTTAAATGGAACGGACCGGATAAAAAGACCTTACTTCACTCAGCGGGTCGAAATGGAATGTAACATCCTTCGGTGCGGGCGGTGTCCATATGGGTTTGTAATTGAAAAAAAAACAAAACGTAGACAAAAAAAAACCCACTATAAATACTAGACCTACTGCGATGTACTCTTCAAGTCGACTACTCGACACGGCAGATTACTGTAAGTCGTAGATGGAATATACCTGTCTGTCAAAAGATAAGCCTTTTCGAGTGGAATTTATAAGAATTAGCTCGTGTTTACTCGTGTTAACAGTTTAAACAAGAGTTCAGTTTTTTTTTTTATTTATTTTATTTTTCATTTTTAAACAAGTAAAGAAGTAATTTTCTTCAGTTTTGCAAATTCACCCACCTAAGGCTTGTTCGCGACAAAGTCTGGACAGATTAAATTTGTAATAAGACAAATTTGCTGTAAGTTCAATCCAAGATGCATTTTTTAATCATTCAATTGTGCATTATCATCTTAAAACTAATTACAGTTACTTTATGAGGCTGCATGAAGAAACTACGAACTTTTGAGTTTACTCCAGCCATTAGAGTCTGTGCAGACTTCTCTGCAACCGATTTAGCTGCTTTTGTCCAAGATTTTCGAAATTTTTCTATAGTTGTAGCTTGTTGTTTATATTGAGAGAGTTCTCTCTTCACGAGAGCCCAATACCGCTCGATTGGTCGGAACTCCGGGCAGTTAGGTGGATTCGCCTCTTTCGGTACAACGTGGACTCCATTCGCTTTATACCTTTCCAAAACATCTTTGGCGTAGTGACAAGTTGCCAAATCATGCCAGAATAGCGAGGGAGCGTCATGGCTGCGTAGGAATAGTAATAATTGCTTCTCTAGGCATTCTTCACGGTATATTTCCTTATTTACCGTTCTGGTAGTGATGAAGCTTTGGCTTGCTCGATCACAGCGGCATATTGCCTGCTAAACCAAATATTTTTTGGGAAACTTGGCCTTTTTCTTCGTCCTGAAATGCCCCTCTACGGCGTTCCGTTGCATGGCAGTATAATAAGACAGTCCGGGAAGCTGCTTAAAGTTTCATCGTCCATTATCACGCAGGAAAACTTCGTCAAATATTCGCGATACAACTTGCGAGCCCGGGTTTTAGCCGTCACATTCTGTTTATCATTACGGTTCGGTACAGTTTTCACCTTGAACGATTTCATACCTTGCCGGTACTTGGAAGCATGCACGAAAGTTGGGGACATTTTTATTTTTCTAGCCACAGTACGTACCGAAAGATTTGATCTCCTCTGCAATATTTGCTTCACCTTTGCGTCCTTCTGGTGGTTCCTAAGATCGGGTTTTGTTCCGCTCCCAGCCTTCCTGGCTGTTGTCAAACGTGTATCGAAAGATTTAAGAACATTATGGTCAGTGCTTGCAGGAAAACCAAGCTTTTTTGCAAGTTTTCTTACTGACAGATCCAGATTTTCATTGCGACCGCAAAAATTGCTTTTCGCGCTTGCTCTTCTTTATGACGCCATCTTCGAACTAAAAGCTTGTAGTATCACCAAAAATTGATTTTAGACAATGAACAGACATACATTCATCAGCCTGCGAAATATTTCACGCGTTTATGAAGTATTTTCAGAGTTATACGATTTTAGGGGTGTTCAGATCTTGCCGTGAACAAGCCTTAATCCAGTCTTCATCGATGTCTAGTTGTGCAAAATGCTCCGGAATTTATCCAATGTATGAACTGTCCACGCTTTTGTTAGGAAGCGAACGAAACATAAAATTAATCTCCCGAAAAACTCTACAAAATTGCTAGTCATTAAGTTTTCCGAACTTTGAAGACCTCTGTGCATTTATGAAATGTCGTAAAATGCTAATGTTGAGTAGATACAGTTCCAGCAATATATTAAGTCAACTTTCAACTGTGATGAGATGCTGATGATGCTGATTTCATGACTGACGTAGCCGTAGATTTTGCGTTCAATCCTTTTGAAAATTTGAAGTGGCAAATCAAGTCGGCCATTGCTTCGATGATTCGGGAACGCGATATCGAATGTCCTCAACATGACTTTAAATCTAAAACTCACGACAGCTCGAGCCACTATCGATGATTGATTTTGATTTCAGAGATATTACGTAGGAAGAACAATTTTATCGAATGGTATAAATGTAAATATTTGAATGATTTTCTTTTTCACTTTATAAGCATAAGAGGCACCGTGATGACCTTGCTGAAAAAAAGTCTCGGTTTTGGTAACCATTCCATCAGGTCTGTTCACTTACCTCAAAATTTCAATGAATGTTCAAGGATCGGATTGCGAGAAACTAACTAAAAGATTTGAATTTAATCAACTCTTTATAGAGAAAAAAAAACGTGAAAGGAAAAGCCCAAAACTATCTTCAATCATGACTTAAGGAACTTTTGGTTTTATAAATGGTTTTTTGAAGGACTCCAAACACTTGAACCAATCATGTTTCTTATTCTTGACATCCATCCCGGTTATGCCGCACAATCGTTCCGTCCTCCTGATCATGACAGCCCTCGGTCGGAATCTCTCAATTTCAGACTTGTTGGAACAAAACTGATTGAAATTTCCATTTCCCATACACTTGAGTGTAAGTACCGGGTAAAATGCAGAACAAAAGCACATCGAAATAAAAGAAGAAAAAGAAGGGAAAAAAAACTAGAGAGTAACATTATTATCGCCGCAGGAAGTTTCTTTGAACACCGACGACAGGGCGACCGAATGCAGCTTGAGCAGGATATAAAACAGAAACTTAGAACACAAACGACGACTGACTTGAGGGTTTTTCAACAAAAAAAAGTAAAACTTTTTTTCCCTTTTCCAACTTCACTTTCAATTTCGAGATAATGTTATTGCGTGAAAGTGCTTGAAATGGGGGAGAAAAATGTCATTCTCGCGGGTGGTGAATGGTGAAAATGGAGAAGGCAGGACGTCGCGCGATGGAAAGATGAAAGCCATAATCCCAAGGTGCTAACAAGAAGCGAACTGCTTGCAGAGAGGTGGAGAAGTGAAGAACTTGTTCTGGGCGCGGATATCAAGTACAGCACAAAGTATGTTGGGTGCATTGAAAAAACATTACGTTTGCCGGCAGCATAATAATCGATTTATGATGATGAAGCTTGAGTAATCCAATTGCGTCAACCTGTCAGCTGCACGAATTTCCCGCCGAATCTCAATGGAATTTTGCAAGAAAGTAATAACCGAGGGAATTGTTGTTGATTGACTGGCAGCACTGTATTAGTTTAGGGGTAAATGCACCAAGAGATAGAGCCATAATTGACTTTCCAAATCAAAACAAACGACACCTAATCATTCTGCTCGACAAAGCATTAAATTACCCGGTCAAGCCATACAAAGTCACCAGTAACCGTTGTTGCAGTAATTTAACACCCGTGATGATTGTTCCAACCAAAGTGTATTTTTTTTTCGGTCGTTGATTACACTCAAACCCACCTACTCTGAACCCCCTTCTGCAGCCTTCCGTGAATTAAACGAACTGCAATTGTCAACAACAACGTCGCGTCGATTATGGCTTCTCACAACTAGTTCACCAGATCCATTATCACCACATTAGGATCCGATCGTCGTGACGTTCATTCGAACTCGATTTTCGTCACATCATTGTCGAATTTACCACTTCGGAACCATCAGCGTCGTCGGCGACCTACGGCAATTGAAGCCTTCTCCCGTTCATTCAATCGGTAAAAGCAGCAAAGAAGAAAACTGTTTCCTTTTCGAATAACTCAACTTGATTCGCCCGTCCTGAGCGCGCGGGGCATTCAGTCGAACCTTAAGTGTAAAATTAAAATCTAATTTACCAATTTGCTGTTCCATTACCACCCTCTCCGAAAGTTCTTCCAACGCTGCCTGCCTGGTTCGATTCCGAACCTTTTTTCTTCAACTCTCCGGACCCCATAGAGAACGAAAACCGCATAATTGCGCCCATTTCTGTGCGCGTATTTATTGTTATATTGTGTTCCGTCCGTGCACTCCTCCTCGTTCATCATAATTTTAGTTTATTTTTTTTTCTTTTTTCATTTTGGTCTCTAGACATTAGCATTCATGGTTTATGGTTTATTTTTGGAGATTTTTTTTTTTCAGTCCCTTCTCGGTCGTTCGGAGTCTAACAATTTATTATAATTCTAGCTCTCTGTGCTTTGGGTTGCTTGGGTGTTTTTTTTTTCTTCATTCAAGGTTTCTGTGAATTTATGGTTTCCTCAATCTCGGTTTGCAGATTGTGTACTGTTGGAGCCAATAGCATTTCAAACTTTGTGCATCTTCAGATTAAGCATTTAGTTCAACTTGTTTTTAATAGCAAACAACTTTTGACGAGGACACGTTTTGTTTTTTGGGGAAAAAAAAAAAAAAAAAAGTGGGTTGGAAAGGGGAGTGGGGGGGGGAAGGGGGGGGTTGGTTTCCGTGCCTTTTCCTCGCATGCAAGCTTCTGCTCTTACACGGGGTGAAGCAAGACTTTTGAACTACCGCCGACTTGATAATGATTCACTAACAGAATACCTGTCCAATATGGACTGGACAGAACTGCAGGATGTTGACGGTATGACGGAGCGCATCTGCGACATCTTGTGCAGATGGCTCAATGAAAACCTCCCTAGGATTCGGTCAACTGTTAAGCTACTTATGTATAACATGAAGCGTGTACCGTTTAAAATGCGCACACACTCAAATTGCTCTAACTTTTGATCTTTTGGGTAAAATTAATTGAAATTTTGCGTAGACTAAGTTTAACGTGTATTGATTACACTCTGTGCGTTGATTTCATCAGGTGCACAAAAGTTTTCAAAATGGCGACGAAAGAACAAGAATTGAGAATAAGGATTTGTCGCATCGTGCTATGGGAAAAAAAAAGTTGAGAATTTCAAATTCCACGGTGTCTGGTATCATAAAACGGTACGAAGAACGTCTGACTGTTGATCGGAAGCAAAGATCCGGAAAAAAGGCCGTTAGGCCAACGAGAACGAACGCAAACGCGTGCTTGGGACCTTTAAACGGAAACCGAACGCCTCAGTTTGAGATGTGGCCAAAAAGTTGCATGAGAGCAAGGCTTTCGTGCCGAATAACAAAACTCGAGCTGGACTACGTACGTTTAAGCTTTAGAAGTCCTCAAGCCGTGACGAGAAATAGAATACGGTCGCAAAAAGCCGTGCCTGGAAGTTGTACGACGAAACCACACTGCTGCGTAATGGATGACGAGACATATGTGAAGGCGGACTTCAACCAGATTTCAGGGAACCTGTATATGACTGCCAAGGATAAGTGTGATGTTCCCGAGAACCTCCGGACACAGAAGATGTCGAAGTTCGCCAAACAGTTCCTAATTTAGCAAGTGATTTGTACATGCGGAAAGCGGAGTACATCTTTCGTTACCGCAAGCATCGTGAATGGACAGGTGTATTTGAAAGAGCGTTTCCAAAAGCGGCTTCTCCCTCTCCTAGAGGCTCACGACGCACAGTGATTCCAAGGCGGAAAAAAGTCGACAAATCAACTTCCTCATATAACAATAAATATATTTTTCTAATTTTGAAATTTATTTTTCGAAAATTTTATGAAGATTAGATGAACATTGTGCTCTTTACAATTTTTCAAAGTATGAGTCGTGCATGGTCGTGGTTTTTCACTCCCATATAAAATGTATGTGAAATCGGGGGAAATAAAAATTAGAGGTGAGTTATAAAGACTGGACTCGGAAAAAATGAGACACACAAAAATGATCACCAAAAATTCATTTTAAATCGGATACTTCTCAAATTTTCCGGGATTAACTAACTATATATTTATTGAATTTATTCCTCCAAGCTGAATGCTCGTACATTTCTCTTAACACTGCTCCTGAGATCTTGGGCGAGGCTTTGTCCATCTTCCTTACACAATTTCTCCCAGTTTTTCTTCAAAGCTTCATCGGTTTTGAATGTTTTTCCGCCTTTCTTCAACTTCTTCTTCATTATCGCCCAAAACTTTTCGATCGGACGAAGTTCTGGTGTATTTGGCGGGTTCGCCTCCTCCGGGACCACATTAACGCCCATCGCTTCGTACCAATCCATTACAGGCTTGGCGTAATGGCACGAAGCGAGAGCCGGCCAGAACAGCGTGGGACCACGGTGAGACCGGAGGAAGGGCAGCAAACGCTTCTGCAAGCATTCCTCTCGACAAATTTGTCCGTTTATGGTGCCGGTTGTAACGAACGGCTTGCTGTACCGTCCGCACTCGCAGATCGCCTGCCACAACAGGTACTTCTTCGCGAATTTGTCCATCTTTCTCTTCCGGAACTTTTCCGAAACCTCCATGCGGGACGTAAACGACAAAAAACTCGCGGCCGGAGATTTGTTTGGTGTCCGGCTTGATATATGTCTCGTCGAGACAGCCTGGCTTGACCAGCCACTCACGGTACAGCTTCCGCGCACGCAATTTGGCCACCGCGTTTTGCTTGTCAGTCCAGTTTGGCGCCTTCTTGACCTTAAAAACACGTAGCCCAGCCCGCTTCATGGTCTGCTGGACGAACCACTTCGACGAATTGACCTTTTTGGCCACGTCTCGGTCGGAAAGGTTCGGGTTATTCTTAAAGTACTGCCTTATCTTCCACGCCTTCTCTGGATTTCCCGTTTTCGGGTTTCTGCCGCATCCAGCGCGCCGCTCGATGGTCTTGGTCTCTTGGAACATCCTCACAACGCGGAACACGGTGGAATGGTGGATTCCAAGCCTTTTGACGATCCATCTGTGCGACTGACCAGGATTATCGATCACCGTGCCCAAGATTTGCTGGCGTAGCTCTTCTTGTTTCGAATGCATCTTGAGAACTACTTGACAGATCGCAATAAAATTCTGCACACATAAACATTACACTCTTGACTAATATTACTCAAAATTTAATTAATTTTGACCCACGCGATAAAAAGTTACACCCAAAACAAAGTGTCGCATTTTTTCCGAGTCCAATCTTTATCAGGGATATAACCGCAAGGATCACGTAGGACCGCGGTGGTGTATATAGTAATAATGGTATAATCTAATTCATACATATCATAAAACATACAGTGGTGGTCACGGAAATAAGGCCATCCCTCCACTCGAACTACAATATCGATAAAATTCACAATGAAAAACATCACAAAAAGAGCTCACTCTATCTGTCATTAGAGGAACTTTGTTAGTAACAAATTAAGTTGAAAATAAATCTGCCAGGTGTCTCTCGTGCATGTAGAAAGACTTATTTATCCAGCAGCTGTCAAATTCGGTTGGACACGAAAATAAGACCGCATAACCGGAACCGCTCAAATTCGAAATCTTGTACAAAATTCGTCGTTGTAGGCTGTGTTGAACTGGTAAATAATAAAATAACACTTGATAAACAATATATTCGTTCTATTTATGTTTGATATACAGCAAAAATGGGACGTGCAATTCATTGTTCACACTCGGAGAGGCAATTGATTCGGAAATGGCATAGTGAAGGTAAATCTCAAAGAGAAATCGCTAGAATGGTTGGGGCATCTCGTTGCATGGTGCAAAATGCACTGAAAGTACAAAGCAATATTGAAAACCGCGGACCTAAACGTAAAACATCAAGTCATACCGACCGTCGAATCGGTTATGTCTCCAAATGTGATCCCTTCAAATCAGCTACAGGAATAAAGCAGGAGCTTCAGCTTGAAATTAGTGCACGGACTATTCGCAGAAGACTTCAAGAGCAGAATTTACATGGTCGGATGGCTAGGAAGGTTCCTCTACTCAGTAAAAAGAATATTCGAAACAGGTTATATTTTGCGAAACAACATTTTAATTGTTCTGGTCCCGATGGCATCAAAAAATGGCGGAACGTACAATGGAGTGACGAAACAAAAATGAATTTATTTGGATCGGATGGCAGAACGTACGTTAGACGACCACCGGGTCGGGAATTTTCACCAGCGTACACTAAGAAGACGGTCAAACATGGAGGCGGTAGCATTATGCTATGGGGATGTTTTTCTTGGTACGGTGTAGGTCCTATCTACTGGATTAAGCAGATGATGGATCAACATGTGTATACTAATATTCTCGAAACTATAATGCATCCATACGCAGAGGAAAATATGCCTTTAAAATGGGTATTCCAACAAGATAATTACCCCAAACACACTTCTCGCAGAGCTAAACAATTTTTTGCAAGCAACTCCATCGATGTTCTTCCTTGGCCATCGCAATCACCTGACTTAAATCCAATTGAAAACCTCTGGAAAGACCTCAAAACGGCAGTATCTGCATACAAAACTAAAAATAAGCAGGAATTATGGGAAGCGATTCAAAAGGAGTGGGCTTCGATCCCCGTAGAGCGATGTCAGAGGCTTGTCGAGTCTATGTCGAGGCGATACAGCGCTGTTGTGAAGAGTAACGGCTGTGCAACGAAGTACTAGCAAAGTGGATCAAAAAAGAAATTAAACGACAAAAAAATACTGCAAAATAAAGTTATATTAACAAATGGCCTTATTTTCATGGCCAGGGAATGTATTGTCATACTTTTATTTTTTTCAAGAATAAATGCAAATTATCAATTAATATGGTACAATTGCATCTTTTTTGCACTGGGAGAAATAAGGAACAACTTCTTCAGTAACAAAATCTAGCACATTCAAAAATTTCGTTAAAAAATAGTAAATTTTCGCCAAAACGCACATGGCCTTATTTTTTTGACCACCACTGTATGGTGGGTTAATATAAAAATGTTTTTATGAGTTTGCTTTGACTCGTCCCTTCCTATGAAATTTTGTACAAACCGAGCGATTGCTTTTTCAGTTCAATTTAATGAAAAAAAAAAATTCAGTTCAGTTCAGTTCTGAATGCCTCAAACAATCCAAAATGTACTATTTTTGCTAATATGCAAAGGTTGTTGAAGATAAATTTACGACAAATAAATTGTTGAGGATCACATAACTTAAAAACAAACTCTTTTAAAATTTAAAATTTAATTGGTCGTCCTGAAAAGGACGATGCACAGTGATCGGAAAAGCCTTTTACGGCGAAATTAATAAATCCTAAGGGTTTAGATTCCGAATCATGGTGTCTTCTACAAAATTGTACCTAAACAAGTTTTCCATCTGGTGGTGATAGTTTCGTAGTTCCAAACTTTACCGCTAGAATATCTAAACATAGCCAATAAAACATGCTACAGGCTGTTCATTCATGACTGCATCATCCGGCGCTTGCGCACTGCTTTAGTTCGGAACTTTCTGTTGGTTTTGGGGTGTCCCTAAAAAAATCAGTTTTTTCTTTCTTAAGTTTCAATTGTTTGGAAAAAAATAATCTTTAGACGAAGTGTATAGAAAACATGATGCAAGTGTTTGGGTTTAAGCCCCCTTTTGTAAAATGTTTATGTCAAAGACATTGACGGTTGTCTAAGTGACAACTGTACGTTGAGACAACTTGCAGATGACGGTGTAGTGTCTGTCACGGGACCCAATGGGGTTGATATGCAAGGACCCTTACAGGATACCTTGGACAATTTGTCTACTTGGGCTTTAGAGCTAGGTATCGAATTCTCTACGGAGAAAACTGAGTTGGTAGTTTTTTCTAGGAAGCATAACCCTGCACAACCGAAGCTTCAAATTCGGGGTAAGCCGATAACTCATTCTATGACATTTAAATATCTTGGGGTCTGGTTCGATTCTAAGTGCACCTGGAGATCCCATATTGAGTATCTGAAGCGAAAGTGCCAGCAGAGGGTAAACTTTCTCTGCACAATTACCGGGACCTGGTGGGGGAGCTCATCCACAAGATCTTCTAACGTTGTACCGGACAACGATTTTGTCGGTTATGGAATACGGTAGTTTTTGTTTTCAGTCAGCGGCTCGGTCGCACTTCATTAAACTGGAACGTATTCAGTATCGGTGTCTTCGTATCGCGTTAGGTTGCATGCACTCGACTCATACCATGAGTCTTGGAATCCCAAAGCTTCATGGAATCCCAGAGCATCATCGTCCTGTGATTGCTCCGGTAATATTTGCTGCAAAGTTTGGCCAAGTTGATTCCACTAAATCGTTCTTCACTGACGGATCATTGATAGAGGAGTCAGCAGGCTTTGGTATATTAAATGAAATTTATAGCGCCAATCGTAAACTTCAAGCTCCTTGTTCCGTATAGGTCGCTGAATTAGCGGCAATACACTTTACGCTAGAAATGGTTGCCTCATTAACACCGGATCAGTACTTCATTTTCACGGATAGTCTCAGGCCGGTAAAGCACTCCTCGTATTTTCTCATGAAAATACAGGAGCTTCTAAGTGCTTTATCTTCGCGTTATTTTATCATCACCTTTGTATGGTTCCCATCTCATTGTTCAATTCCGGGCAATGAAAAAGCGGACTCGCTTGCAAAGGTGGGCGCTATGGAAGGCGATATTTGTGATCGACAAATCGCCTTCAACGAATTTTTTCCTATTTTTCGTCAACAGTCACTCGTCAGCTGGCAGTATAAATGGAGTAAAGGAGATTTGGGGCGATGGCAACATTCTATCATCCCAAAGGTGTCGAAGAAATCCTGGTTTAGGGGGATGGATGTGGGTCGGGACTTCATTCGTGTCATGTCTCGCCTCATGTCCAATCATTATTCTTTGAACGCTCATTTATACCGTGTTGGGCTGAGAGACAGCAATCTCTGCGAGTGTGGACAAGGCTATCAGGATGCAGATCACGTTATTTGGTCATGTGCTGAGCATCGTGGAGTCCGATCGGAGCTTTATGATTCCCTTCGGGCTCGAGGTAGACAACCCAATGTGCCAATTCGAGATATTTTGGCTTTGCGTGATTTGGAGTACATGAAACTCATTTATGTGTTTTTGACTAACATTAGCCTTAGTTCAAGTCAAAAGAAAACCATAAATTGTATAGTTTTAAGTGTTTAGATAATTTAGAATTTAAATTTAATGTGTTATGTACTTTAAATTCCCACCCTCTTTCCCATCCGTAATTTGTAATTCCTATTAACCTCGAGACGGCCGCGAGTAATCGGCTCTATCCTTCTAACTTTAGTTTTAAGATAAATGATGTATATAAATATGAAAATTTGGCTCTGTAAAGTTGATTCGATTGAGCCTGTACAAATAAACGATTATTTAAAAAAAAAATGTTTGGGTATATTTTATTGTTCACAAGTTAGGGGTAATTTTAACGAAAATCATGTCCGATTATGAGCAGTCCCCTCTAGTGTGCCCCAGGAGCATTTGGGCTCATTCAGATAGGATTTCGTGCCTTAATACCCATTAAAACAAGAATTTGATGGTTTTCTGGCCAATTTTCGCCTAAACAACCATAAGGTCCAAAAGAAAAAACCCATGTTTTTAGTTCAAATTACCCGTAGCTTTTGAATGATAAGCTGTAAAAAAATTTTTTTTAGTAAAATTACGTTTTCTATATTTTGTTTGCGGATAACTTTTTCTCATAATGAGAAATGAAAAAGTTATAGTAAAAAAAAAACATTTCTTTTAGAGACACCCTGATTAAAAGCCGAAATATAGCTCTATCATGATCGAATGAGGTTCATCGGACGATGCATCGACGAAAGTTATGACGAATCGCTGAAAGTTAGCGGAGAATTAAAATTTCCTTTAATTTTTTTTTATTTTAATTTTTTATTTATTTATAAAGTTTCCATTATTCGGCAATAACCATTCTTCTTCTTCTTCGTTAGCGTTTCAAGCTTATTGCTTTCACAATAAGCTAATCGTTTGCTCTCAACTTAGTGTTCTAAATGCACTTTCACAGTTATTAATTGAGAGCTTTCGATACCAAGTACCATTTTTGCATTAGTATGATTGTGTGGCAAGTACAATCATACCCTAAGGAGTGTATCGAAAATAAGCTATCCACAAACTTTCTTTCAAATTATGTTGAAAACCGATATTTTATTCATACGAAAAATTGATCCTTTATTGTACGAGGTTAAACTTGAACATAATGAAGACCGGATGAAATTTAAGTTATTCCTTCACGAATTTTCGAACTTTGGATCGAATGCTCTTCATCAAGTTCCGGACAAGTGTTGCATCGCATTTTTTGGACGCTTGAGCCCAAATTTTTTTGAACTCCTGCATGTTCCCAGCTGCCTTACCAGTCTTCTTGAAGACCCTCTTCACGATTGCCCAGTAACGTTCGATGGGTCGAAGATGAGGGCAATTTGGTGGATTGATATTTTTCTCAACGAAATCTATACCCTTTTCCGCAAGGCAATTAAGAGTGGTTTTGGCATAGTGAGCCGACGCTAAATCCGGCCAAAACAGTGGAGGTGTACTATGCTTCTTATATAAAGGCAACAATCTCTTCTGGAGACACTCAGATCGATAGATTTCCGCATTTATAGTTACGGTATTGTAAAAAATGCTTGACTTCAAACCACAGGAACATATTGCTTGCCATACCAGTACCTTTCGACCGAATTTCTCCACTTGAATCGACCTGTCCGCATCGCTCACATCCTCCCCAACGACGGCAGTAAAGTATTGTGGACCTTGAAGGGTTTTTGAGTCCTCCTTTACATAGGTCTCATCGTCCATCAAAACGCATGCATCCGGACGCTGCAAAAGACGCGAATACAATTTCCGGGCCCTTGTTGCTGCTCGCTTCTTCTGTTCTGCACTTTGTTTCGAGATTTTCTGCTTCTTGTAGGTCTTCAGGTGGTTTCGCCTCTTGATACGCTGGATCATTCCGACACTCGTTCCTGCATTTTTGGCCAAATCACGTATTGACATTGATTTGTTCTTCATGATTAGAGATACCACTTTCTGCTTCAGTTTCGGGTTGGAAGAACTGGGTTTTCTGCCTCTTCCTGGTAGCTCATCCAAAGAATAGTGTTCCCCAAACTTATTAATGATGGTTTTAACACTCGCATGATGAATTCCAAACCGCTTCGCCAATTTTCGCATAGTAATACCCTTCTCACATAGCCATGTGTCCAGAACCTTAATTTTCACTTCCTTTTCAATACGCGACATTTTGAAAACGCGGAATTTGAACCGCACAAATAAGTAAACAAAAGAAAGCTGACAGTCAAACGCACAGCATGCAGTGTTCAGAGCATAAAAAAACCATCACAAATACATGCGTTCAACGCAAATGTATGTGGATAGCTTATATTCGATACACTCCTTATGACCAGCGAGTCCAGAAATTTTCATTAACGAAAAATGCCTAGACCAGACCGGGAATCGAACCCAGCCACCTCCAGCATGGTGATGCTTTGTAGCTGCGCCTTTATCGACTGAACTAAGGGAGGACCCAGGGCAATAATCATACTCACAGGAAATTTATTTCGCTTCATTGTTTGCTTAAATTTTCTTTTCTATTTTGCTAGGCTGCCAGGTGATAAACTTTCTTTCATTAAATCACGCTGGAAATTTTTGTTATTTTAGAGTTTCAATCTAACACTGTTTGGGAAGAGACAAATAGCTGCATTTTATTATTATAGTACATTATTTATTTTGTTTTTAATATCTTGTTTTTTTTATTTATTTTTGTGTTATTTTAATACATTAAAAAAAAAAAAAAAAAAAAAAATAATAATAAAAAAAATAAATGTCGGGGTAGGGGGGGTGATCGAGTGGGTAGTATTTTTGTTGGGTTGGGTGAAGTAGTTGTTATTAATTGTTGGTAGGACAAATAGGTGGATTTATATTTAGTTTTTATTTTAAAGTGTTTTTTGTGTTTTAATTAAAAAAATTTAAAAAAAAAAAGAAAAAGGGGAGGGGGGTGGTTGGTGTTTATTTGTGGGGTGGGGGAAGTGTTTTTGTTTTTGTTGTGTTATTAGGTGCGCAACTAAGTTCCGCTGTTTAGCAATAGATGGCGCCAGTAGTAAGTGCTGGTCGAATGTTGTACATCTCAAGCGTCATAAACCAAGCTCAGACATATGGTAAACAAACCGCTTTGCCAAATCAGTGATTTTGGTTTAGTGTTATATATTTTGGTTGTTTGAAGATGTCTGATTTCGTGCCAAATAATCGTCATTTGCGGGAAGTGTTGATTTTCTTCTTTCATTCGAAGAAAACGGCGGCTGAAGCACATCGAGAGCTCCAAAAAGTTTACGGTGATGCTGCTCTGAGTGAAACAATGTGTCGTGATTGGTTTCGTCGCTTCAAAAACGGTGATTTCAGTGTTGATGATCGTCCGCGTGAAGGAAGGCCAAAAAACTTCGAAGACTCTGAATTGGAGGCATTGCTCGATGAGGATCCGTGTCAAACGCAAGAAGAGCTTGGTTCAGGATTAGGAGTTTCCCGCCAAGCCGTTTCTAAGCGATTGCATGCGTTGAGAATGATTCAAAAGCAAGGAACTTGGGTTCCTTACGATTTGAAGCCAAGAGATGTTGAGCGTCGTTTTTTCGTCTGTGAACAACTGCTCCAGCGGCAAAAAAGGAAGAGTTTTCTACATCGCATTGTGACGGGTGACGAAAAATGGATTCATTACAGTAACCCAAAACGGAAACATTCATGGGGACTGCCCGGGCATGCTTCAACATCGTCGCCTAGGCCGAATATTCACGCTGCGAAGGTTATGCTGTGTATTTGGTGGGACCAAGTTGGTGTTATTTATTATGAGCTGTTGAAACCAAACGAAACCATTACCGGGGAACGGTATCGAACTCAATTGATGCGATTGAGCCGAGCACTGCACGAAAAACGGCCACAATACGAGCACAGACACGAAAAAGTGATTCTTCAGCATGACAACGCTCGACCTCACGTTGCGAAACCCGTGAAAACCTACTTGGAAACGCTCAAATGGGAAGTCCTACTCCACCCGCCATATTCTCCTGATATTGCACCGTCCGATTATTACTTGTTCCGTTCGATGGCACATGGTCTCACTGGTCAGCAATTCCACTCATATGATGACATCTCAAAATGGCTTGATTCTTGGATAGCTTCAAAAGACGAACAGTTCTATCGAAATGTTATTCACGTTCTACCAGAAAGATGGGAAAAAGTCGTAGCTAGTGATGGGCAATACTTTGAATAATTCGTTTGTAACCTTTGTTTTCAAAATAAAGTTCCGTTTTTCACCAAAAAACAGCGAGAACTTAGTTGCGCACCTAATAGACGAATTTCACGCCAACTCGTCTTCATGATTGGCTGACCCAGAATCAAGGAAATTGGGGGTGGGAGACTATGTCTTTTCGGAATTGGCAATTGTTTTTTAAATTCGGTTGGAAAAAGGAAGTTTTGGGAGTTTTTTAAGGACAAAAAAGAAGACAAAAAAAGTTAGTGGTGAGAAAGGAAATTATGGTTTATTTTATTGTTGATTGTAAGGTTCTAATTCGATGAGAAAAAAAAGGAGAGGGGATGTAGAGAATGTAAAAAAAGGGAATAAGGTATAAATATATGAATAAAGAAGAGGGGATGGAAAAAAAATTCATGTCCAATTTTTACCGTGTATCGCGCCAACTCGTCTTATAAATTGGTCCTAAAACAGCTCAACAGAAGCCAATTAAATTTAATTTTAATGACAATTTGGATTTTTTAATAGTCTTTGAATGTTGGAAAAATCAAAGCTACTATTTGGAAAGGGCTTATTTTTAAATTATTATTAATTTTAAATTTTAGTGATAATACAATTGAATCAGGTGGTTGATCCTGTTTACTACCAAACCTTTGAAGTATATTACAAGAAGGACAATAAATTGGAAAACAAAAGCTTTATCATAATATCTGAAGTATTGACCCATGACTCAATAGCTGTTCAGCTGTTTATTTTAAAATGACTGGATTTTATTAAACAAAATTCAATATATTGCTCAAAAATTAATTTCATGTCAGATGGAGCAGCGGCCCATTATAAGAAAAAAAAAGAAATTTGCCAGCGGGTGCAATTTCAAGTTCATATATGGATTGGAGGGTCTCATGGGAAAGGTCCATGTAATGTAAAGAGAGCAGGCCTTGCTCAAGATTATAGAAACACAATCAAAACTCCTCGAGAACTATATGACTGGGCAGTTGAAGAGTCAAATAACAGTATTACAAAACTGAATTTCTGCTTCATATCAGCTGAACAGTATGCAAACTTGTCAGAAGAACTTGAGGAGTTCTATAGCCACGTGAAGAAAATACCTGTCACATAGGTTCATTGCTTTGTACCTATTTCAAAAAATCAAATTTCAGCTAAAAGGTTTTCTGATTCATATAATTTCTGATAATATTCTGATAATCCAAAGAAAATCACTTTATGCGTGAAAGATTTATAATGTTAATATATGAAGCTATGCTAATTACTAATACGTGAAGATGTTCATATAAAAAATAAATAAAATAAAACTCTTACCAATAAACCTATGAGTTTTCGTTGACATGAACAGTATAACATCATATTTGAATCGACTTGAAATGGATATGCATCAACCATTTAAAGACTATTTGCAAATATGTCCTATATTTTAAGATTTATCCAGCACCCCTCTATCACAATTTTTCCCATACCTCTAACACATTCTGTAACAAATCTTGACCTTCCTTCCGCATCCCTCCCCACCACCAAAGATATACTAAGTCATATTTTTATCCTGAAAATAAGAATATCCGAACAAGCAGTTATGAATGACTTGTACTTAAACGTACACTTTTGGTTCTGTTTTACTGATGTAAAGGGAAATTTAATGTTGTTGACCCTTTTGAAATGTTAGTCTAGATGATTACTGTTTTGTACCAAATGTTCAATATATTCAATTCTTTATGACTGCTAAATTTGATTGGATCCTATAGGGGTGTTGAAGACCATAACTAGACGAGTTTGCGTGATACACGGTAAAAATAGGACTTGAAAAAGTTGTAGTGAGAAAAAAAAATTCCCTGAAAGTGCCCGTCTTGCAATGTATGGCAAACTTTTAGACAATTATATTGCCTTTATTAAAAAACAATTTCGTCCAATTCTACGATAGCCATTTTTTTGCAAATTGACTTTAAATTTTAAAATATTTTTTTTAGTGTGTAGGAATCCATTTTACAATTTTTACAATATTTTTCATAAAAGCTAAGACAATTTTCGAAAAGTCACGTATGCATCACTTTTTTGTAAATCTTTTTCATTTTGAGCTATGTTGACATGAAGAATTTGTTGTTAGAAAAACTTTTTTTTCCTTAAAAGTGCCCATCTTGCAATGTATGGCGAACTTTCAGAAAATTATATTATTTTTTAATAAAAAAAAAACCGTCCAATTCTAAGATAGCCATTTTTTGCAAATTGACTTTCAATATTAAAATATATTTTTTTTTTAGTGTGCAGGAATGGAAGCCATTTTTTGAAATACTTTTCATAAAAGTTAAGACAATTTTCTAAAAGTCACCCAAACGTCACTTTTTTGTAAGTCTTTTCCTTTTTGAATTATATTTGATTTAAAAAAATATCGACCAAAAAGTGCTGTAAATAGTAATTTTGACCCAATGCGAATAATTTGATAACTCGTTACCGAACAGATTTTCAAAATAATGCGTTTGATGAAATTGTGTGCTTGATTATTTTCTTAAATTTGTTTCACAATGTATTGTTCTAACTGTAAAACCTAAGACGTGAGAGCGTAATAGCTGAATATTCATCATTGAATATCATTTGAATATAACAGTGAATATAACACTTTCTATATACCAGTTAGGGCAATGCACTGCTAGACAAAGTTGTAGAATTTGTCAAGAACTACAACTTTATCATAGACCACATTCATAAAATTCAGCTGCTGAACCTAAATCCTTGGGAACGTAAATAACGTTATTTTGCTCATACCAAGTGATTGTACCCTTAGCGTAATGACATCTGGCCAAGTCTGGCCAGAACAAGGATTGAGTCGCATGTTTTCTCAGGAAAGGTGAGAGCCGCTTTTTGAGGCATTCTTTCCGGTAAATCTCAGCGTTTACGGTACCTGTGGTTACGAAAATCTGAAATTTTAGCCCACAGGAACATATTGCTTGCCAGACCAGATATTTTTCAGGGAATTTGGTTTTATACTTCCGTTTCAGATGTTCAGGGGCAGGGTTTTCCGGCTGGTTGCAGTGTAAAATTCCGTTCCCGAGAGATATTTGAATTTTTTGAAGCAGTATGTTTCGTCATCCATGACAACACAAAGAAATTTTGTGAGAAGTTGACCACTAAACTTTCGGGTGGGTTTTTTTATTGTTGTTTCTTGCTTAGCGTGACGATCTGGGTATGTTTGAACTTTGAATGATCTCAATCCAGCCTTAGACTTCACATTTTGTACAAAACCGGTTGACATTTGCATTTTTTTTCTGGCCGTGCGGGCTTGACCTGAAACGAAAAGTGCTCTTTTCTCCTCTTCCCTGTTGCGTTGTCTCGTTTCTCCCCACCACCCCCCGCCCCCCTTCGACAGTAAGACCTTCTTCATAACCTTTAATCACATCTGCAACAGTTGATTTTGGCATATTTAACGATTTTGCGATGAATCGAACAGTAAAATTTGGCAAAGGGTAAATGCACCCTTCTTTTTGGGGAAATGCTCCTTAAACTTTGGAAAAATGCTCCTTAGATGCGTTTGCCCGGTATAATGCAATCGGAGGTATTAATCTTCTGGTTAGCGCTTGCCGGGTGTTTTGACGGGTCTTCAGTTTCTTCAAGATTGTATAGTTTTGACGGGTTTTAAGTTTCTGAATTTAAGAGTCGTCAAAACAAAATTAAGACTCTTCAAAATGAAATTAAGACTCATCAAAATGAAATTTAAACTCGTCAAAACTACCTCGAAGATTGCAGAGCGAAGCTCCGCTATACAATCTTGAAAAAACTTAAGACCCGTCAAAACAACCGGCAAGCGCTAACCAGAAGGTTAATACCTCCGATTGCATTATACCGGGCAAACGCATCTAAGGAGCATTTTGCCAAAGTTTAAGGAGCATTTCCCCAAAAAGAAGGGTGCATTTACCCTGCAGCCGTAAAATTTTGTCTTAGAAGCAGGATAAATACTTTGTCCGGATTTTGGTGTGAACGGCCTTTAGGTAGAGTAGAGCAGGTAAAACTTTGTGCTACACGATTTGACAATGCGCACTCAGTCCGATTCTTCGATGTTTAGTCAGAATCCGAATTGAGAATGATGGTTGGTCGGCCGTCACCCCATGTTTCATAATCGCTGGTACGGTAACTGTGGCAGTGTGAACCATCAGAGTGTGGCGCAATTATTATGTAATTTTCGACCAATAGCTTTGTACGTTTAGACATTCATTCTTTTAAGTACTTAATAAATTACCTTTTTAATTTGTTTAAACACATTTAATGAATTAAATTACCAACAGGGATTCCGCGTAGATGTTCTACCTTTCACATTAAATACTTATCGTAAAATGTCTGTGGGCCAGAATGAAGATATTATCGTTCAAAATCTCCAATCGAGCTTAACGCAGTTGTTTTCAAAATTTTTAGAACGGCGCCCCTATACAGGAATAGAAAAGAGAGACGTAAGCCCTACGTAAAAAACGCTGCCTGGAAGAAGCGGAGTGTGAAAAAAGGGAGGAGCTGAACCGCACTCAAGAAATTTATTGAATGCAATGGATAATGAAAACCACATAGAAGCTCTGTATACAGACTTTAGCAAATCATTTGATCGCATTAATATACCTATATTGTTTAAGCTGCAAACAATAGGAATTGAACGAGGATTTCTAAAATAGCTTGCATCATATTTAACAAACCGCCAACAAATTATAAAATTCAACGGAAAGAAATCAAATCCTATTCAAGTCACTTCAGGTGTCCACTTTTGGACCACTGCTTTTTATTCTATATGTAAACGATATTTCCTTCATTCTGAAAACAATAAAAGTGCTTATTTATGCCAACGACATGAAACTATTCTTGGAAATAAGAAACCAGGAGAATATTAATATATTCCAGAATAAAATACACATATTCCACACATGGTGCTCGAAAAGCCTACAAATAATATGCTAGGCTTTATAAAACGCTTTAGCCTCAATTTTCTTGATCCCTACACAATAAAAACATTTATTTTGCTTATGTTAGCTCTATTCTGGAATACTGCAGTATGGTCTGGTCCCCATTTCATAAAACGCATATTGGCCGAATATGCGTTTATGAAATGGGAACCGAACGCACCGGAACTGTGGCCAATTGAAAAGTACATGAAGCAGCCACTCCGGAAGCATCCTAAGGAAGTGAAATCGGAGGAAGATATGAAGTAAAAATGGATTGCCACGTAAAAAAAAGTTGGTCCAAATTTTGAACAGGACTTTATGAGTAGTGTAAAGAAGAAGGTTCGTGCATTTGGATATGGAATTGAAATTAAATAATACAAACATAGGAAAATATTCATAACACGTTTTTTTTTACTCCCTGAAAGTTTGAAGTTGATTGGTTGAACAGGCGAATTTTGCCGAATATTTGTGTGTGTCGCAATTTGATTCCGTACACCCTTTAATAGTCTACGTTAGTTTGACGAAATATATAAATGCGGATGTCCTATCAGCCCAACACATATCGCAACGGTTTTGTGCCACGAGCCGAAATGTGTAGATATAAGTATGGGGACATTTTTACGGACGGATGTGGTGAGTTTTATAGGTGGAAGCAGCACTATGGGGTATTTTTGTATGGTGGGGGAGACAAAAGCAAAGAATCGGGAGATAGTTTGTATCTGGGATCTAGCGCAAAGCGGTAATGGGGTAGTGGGAGGTTATCAGGCCAGTTGTGTCGGCGGGCGCTCCACCACCGACCCCATCTTTTTTGTTTGTCTATTTTTTTTAAAATGTGTGGAAAATAAGGCCCCGCCGCAGCGGGGGGGTGGGGGATAAAGGGCGAACACGAAATTATTGCGACACCGAAAATGTCATGCCATTTTTTTATAATGTTTAGAATCAAACCAAGATTTTAGGGTAGTTTTATATGTATATTTACTTCAAAAATCAAAAGAAAAGTTAATCAATGGAGCCTTGAGTGTAAAATTGAACGCATTTCCGCTTGATGCCCTCCATCAAAGTCTTTACAGTGTCATCCGGTACCAGTTTCTCAGTATTTTTTTCCATTTTCTTAACATGTCCTTCTCGTCTTTGACTGTCTTCTTGCTCTTTCGAACTTCCCGCTTCATCATTGCCCAGTACTGCTCCACCGGGCGCAGCTCCGGACAGTTTGGCGGATTCATGTCCTTTGGAACAAAATGGACAGAATTGGCCTCATACCACTCCAGGACACTTTTAGAATAGTGGCATGATGCCAAATCTAGCCAAAATAGCGGAGCTTTGTCGTGCTGCTGCAAGAATGGCAAAAGGCACATCTCGAGGCACTCAGATTTGTAGATCTCGCCATTTACTGTGCCCTTTGTCACGAAAGGCTCACTCCTCAGTCCGCAAGAGCAGATGGCCTGCCAAATGAGATATTTGGAGGCGAACTTCGACATTTTCTTCTTCTTAAATTTGTCATCCACATAGAACTTGCTCTTGCCGGTGAAAAACTCCAACCCCGGAATTTGCTTAAAATCGGCTTTTATATACGTTTCGTCGTCCATCACACAGCAGCCATATTTTGTCAGCATCTTCTCGTAGAGCTTCCGTGCCCGAGTTTAAGCCGTCGATTGTTGCCGCTCATCGCGGCTTGGGAAGTTCTGTACCTTGTATGTATGTAGTCCAGCTCTCTTCTTTGCATTCTGGACGTAGCTCTGCGACATGCCGATCTTTTTAGCCAAATCACGGCTTGAGACGTTGGGATTTGCTTTAATCATCCGCTTCACCTTTCCCTCCGTCTTTTTGTTCTCCGGTCCCGGTTTTCTTCCAGCTCCTTTACCGTGGTCCAACGTCAACCGCTCCTGGAACCGCTTCAACACTCTGGAGACGGTTTAATGGTGAATGTTCAACATTTTTCCCAACTGCCGGTGCGACAGGTTAGGAAATTCCAGGTGTTTGGAAAGAATTTGTTCTCTCGACTCGCGTTGGTTCACCTCCATTTTCGTTGAATCGAAAAATACGACTTCGAGTTTGACAGCATGTAAACAATACACATCAATAAAAAAGTGTGCAAAATTTGGTTGATTTTTACCCAATGGTAAAAAAGTTATGCCCTGTTGAATGTGTCGCAATATTTTCGTGTTCGCCCTTTATGGACGAGAACGGCTTTCCCGGGAAGCTCACAAGTCTTATATAAAGGGTGTCCACGATGAAATTGTCACACTATGAAATTGCTCTAACTTTTTAACCGTTGGGTAGAATTTAATGAAAATTTGGGTGGATTTAGTTCATAGTGCATTATTTACATCCTGCAAGTTTTAAAGTCCTGTGATAAAACTCGCGGAAATGGAGTGGAAAGAAAAGCTCGGGGGGGTGAAAATGGGGGTTCATGAGGAGAAGGGGTGTCGCGTGCGTGGTAGAAAGTGGGGGGGGGCGGGGGGGGGGGGGGGGGGGGGGGGGGGGGGGGGCGGGGGGGGGAGGGGAGGGGAAAAAAATTAAAAAAAACAACCGCGTAGTTGGGGCCTTCAACCGAAATCCGAACGCCTCCGTTCGGGATGTGGCTAAGAAGCTGCACCTAAGCCGAAGTTTTGTCCAGAAGGCCAAAACTAAGGCTGGGCTTCGAACGTTCAAGGTACAAAAGGCCCCTAATCGCGACGAGAAGCAGAACAAGTCCGCCAAAACCCGTGCCAGGAAGTTGTACCTTAACATGCTGACGAAAGTTGAATGCTGCATCATGGACGACGAAACATATGTGAAGGCCGACTTCAAACAGATCCCCGGCAACCTGTTTTTCACGGCCAAGGATAAGTTCAGCGTTCCGGAGCATGTCCGCACTCAGAAGATGTCCAAATTTGCGAAGAAATTCCTGGTTTGGCAAGCCATCTGCACGTGCGGGAAGCGGAGTGCACCTTTCGTGATCCAGGACACGATGAACGGACAGGTGTACATAAAAGAGTGCCTCCAGAAGCGGCTGCTTCCTCTCCTGAAGGCCCACAACGTCCCAACAATCTTCTGGCCGGATTTGGCCTCATGCCACTACTCCAAGGACGTGCTGAAGTGGTATGCGGACAATAAGGTCAATTTCGTGCCGAAAATGTTCAACCCTCCCAACACTCCGGAGCTCCGCCCCATCGAGAAGTACTGGGCGATTATGAAGCAGCACCTTCTTAAACGACCTAAGGTAGTGAAGACAGTCGAGGAACTGAAGAAAGTATGGGTTTACATGCAAAAAACGGTTGATTCCCAGGTTGTGCAGAATCTTATGGCCGGGGTTAAGGCCAAGGTGCGAGCATTTGCGTATGGACTGTAAATAAAATACGAGTAAAATGGTAAAATGAAGTTTAATAGTTATTTCTCAATCCCTGAAAATTTGATGGCAATCGGATGAAAACTCGAATTTTGCGAATCAATTTTGTGTGTGGCAATTTCATCTTGGACACCCTTTAAGCTATCGTATGCGTGACATTGTTTGCACCATCGTACAAATGAGGTTCCCGTTTCACCTGTTCAAAATTCATATCATAGTAGGCTGCGAGTTGAAAAAAAAAACGATTTCCTTTGTTTGACAGTTGCAATATGACGTACCGAGTAACACTTCCTCATGCTTTTACGTTGTGTAACCTTCTCTATAGCCAAATCTAGTCAAATAAAAGTATTATAAATCGTTATAAAACTTTGGTGTTGCTTGGGGAAATGGCAGCGTATTCGTGATTTGTCCCACGCGCAAATGTCGCAAAAAGAAATTTCAAGTGCTGTGGGAGTGTACCGGTGGCCGTGAAAAGAAAGGACAGCTATCCTCGAAGGTGGCCACATGTCGTTCGAGGTTAGCTCGAATTACGAGGGATTCCGCTGCTATCAAAAGGAAGAGATTTGGGCAAATCCAGGGCGTTCAATGAGGAACATAGTGACGGAACGCGGGATCAGTGACTTTAAGGTATGGAAGATCGTAAAGGAAGATTGCGGGTCGAAGTCGAAGGCACGGAAATGTACTCACATGATTACCAACCGCAAAAATCCGGCAATCCTGTTCACTGACGAGTGCATGTTTACCGTCGATCGCGTATCAAATTCCATATCTGATTGCTATATTAGTACTCTCCCGGTGCAAAACTTTTTCGAGGAGCATAAAACGTGTATGCTACCAAGCCTAAATAAAACTAGATTGTAAAAAAACCTATTTAGATTTTTACATCATGACAGTTTTTTGCAAAATTTCGCGGACTGAAAGGCAAAGTCTGTATCTACAAAAATTTGGACATCTACAAATCACTGTCACTTTTGATATATTGCACGTAGAAGTGAAAAATGTCGCGAGATATATCTGGGAGTCTTTGAAGAAGAAGACAATGATTGATGTTTGCATTCCATGTTTAGTGTTCAAGATGGCGACTAATGAAAAGCACGTGCGCGAGGGGATTTTGTACGGCCGGAAGGCAAATTCTGAATCCACTGTTCACGGTGTGCTCGAATTATTTTCGAAACGTTTGACGGTCGAGGGGAAACCGAGAAGTGTTAAACAACAACCGACGTGCTGATCCTGTCATGGAAGGTGAAAGGTGAAGAGTATATTAAAGGGAAACCCGAATCTCTCTGTTTTGAACGGTGGCTCGTAAAAGAGGAATGTCACCTGTTTGTGCCCAAAAATTGAAACAGCGTTTGGGGCTGAAGTTGTATAATCTAAAAAAAGTTCCACATCGCAACGATAAATAGAACTTGATATCGAAATCACGGGCTCGACGTTTGCACTGCTAATATTTGACGATATTTCCATACGTAGTTATGGACGATGAAATTTATGTCCTGGAAGATTTCAAGCAGCTTTCAGGACTAGTTTAATAGAAAAATTGGTGTATTTCAAGACGAAAAAAGCACTGAAATTTCACACACAAATCCTTGTTGAGCATAAAGAGTAAATCTTTCGTCACGAAAGGCACAATCCACAAAGAGATTTGCCAGAAGGAGTGCGATTGCTATCCTTCATCATTAACTACAAATAAAAACTCTCGTTCTGGCCCGATATGCTCAAACTGTGATGGAAAGGTACAGAGCAAACCAAATGCATTTTGTATCAAAAACCTGCGAATCCGCCAAATTGTCCAGATACGTTCAATCGAGAGATATTGGTCTCTGACGAAGTGGAAGCTTTCTGGAAAGAAACAAGGAATCAAGGATATCAACCACTTTCAACAAATTTCGACAAAGGTGGCCACTACGGTATCTGAAGAATCAGTACAAACCCTAATGAATGGTGTTACGCGCAATGTTCGAAAATATTATGCAAACACCGAATAAGTATGGTTTGACCACGTAAATTTTAAAATTTTGTGCCATGAACCTAAAATAAACAATTACAAAGTGAAATATAACACACAATTTGAGTTTTACTTAAGTTTTGAGTTGTCCGGATTGTTGTGAATACAGACCTTGTTGAAAATGCTGCACACTTCGCGTACTGAATAGGATGTAACGTGCAAACAGGTACAAAAAGGTCCAAGTGCATCCTACAAGTGTAAAACGAATGATTGAAAGGTATGGTTAGCAGTACATGCTGCAGGATCTGCTGAAAACTTGACGAATACCCGGTTCCAGCAATCCCGAATTGGACCAAAACGTCGTCGTTTACATTCAGGAGAGCAAATCAGGGCTCTACTCGTGATATGGCCAAGACATACAGGATCAGCATCGGGATGATCCAGTGGATAGAAATGGATAGAAGAGGAAAGAAATGATTTGAAGACTTATAGGAAGTAGAAAGTAATCTCCGGAGCAGAAGTGTCGTGCTAAAATGAAGGCCCGAAAGCTGTACAACTGTATTTTGGACAATCTCCCCAGTGTGTTTTGATGGGCGACGAAATGTAAGTGAAAGAGGATTCCAGACCACTGCCGTTACCTCAATTCTACACCAAATTGGTTGGGAAGAATGTCCCAATTTCTTATACGATTGTTGCGATGGAAACATTCGGTGAGAAGGTGCTCGTTTGGCAAGCAATTTGCATATGTGATCATTTTCAAAACAAAAGGAACAATAAATGCTAATCGTCTCTTCTGGCTGGATCTGGCCTCTACCTTATATATCAGGTCGTTGAAAATTCGTTGAAAAAGATATCAACCCACCAAACTGTCTCCAACTGCGGCCGATCGAACGCTACTGGACAATCGTCAAGCGGAACCTGAAAATGGTAGGTGCAGTGGCCCACAGCACGTCAATGCAAGAAAACTGCTCACAACGTTCCAGGAAGTGCACAGAATCCTCTGTGCAGAACTTGATGTACGATATAAAGAAAATAAGATGATATCACCGAAATCAGCAATCTGATCAATTTTATAACATGTTAACTGTAATAAAATACATTGCTTCGAAAATTTGCGAATTGTCTCCTGTTTTACCTTTTGTATGTTTATAACTTCTTTTCGGCTAAGGAGTATCCTTATGCGACATTACAATATCTCGTGCGCTTCATTTAACTGCCATTCACCTCTATACCAAAGTAGATTGAACCACAAGTCAATATTCCAGTGATTGACACACTCGCATATTGCATCTGATACTTCTATCATAATATGTTGTCTAAATGGCAAACAATAGCTATAATGTCCACCGAACGACAGGTACAGACAATTGATTGCCATCAGGGTTGCATCCAATAACGACTTGTGTCAGGCTACTAACTAAGCAACGATTCAACCCCATCCATTCTACACCAGCAAGTAGAAAATGGTCGGAGAACGAGATTTTACTTTCAACACATCATACGTCATCCTTACCCAGACAGACCTCGCTCCATGAAGCAGGCTCCTTCCTAGGTTCAAATGGATGGCCGAAATTAGCTCATCCATCAGAAATCCACAGTAGGCGTTGGGCTTTGGTCGACCAGTCGGGTACCGGAAAACCACCGTATCCCCTAAATACGTGACTACGAGAGGGAAGATTCGGTTCTGATTCCTGGTAGCTGGACCAGATGGTTGTGAGGTACCCTATATATTATCGGCATAAACACAAACGAATACACTCGCAAAACTCATCAAGGACATCAATCATGATTACCGGTCGGTTGACGAAGGGCAAAGAGGCGCGGGTACGAACAACCAAGGGCAAAAGCATGGTTCCATTTACAATGTATTTCAAGCCAAGTCGTGTGAGCTGCATATGCAATGACGTCGTCGTGACCGACGAGGGAAGGGTAGGTACTTGCACTCGTTCCCTGACACAGATCCACATGGTTGGAGCGAGAAGGATTTGTTCACAGCAAGTGGTCCAGAGGCACTACTGTTATGATGTTGATGTTTAACAGAGTGTGAGCTAAAAAATGGATAAATGCAACCTTAGAATGAGAATCCTCACGCGTTGCTGTTCTCGACGACGACGAAGATGAAACCCTTCCTTGAGGGGAGTAAACAAACTGCCTCGTTGCTGGAGGGGGTATGAATTATGTATATTATATCCGATATTAATTGATAATTTATGCTTTCGTGTTTCGTGAGTGGGATCCCTCGCCCTTTTTGGCATATTATCTACGATTTGAGATCTATTGCTCTTCGGCCAATGTTGACGAAACGGTTGAGGTGTTGATGGCAGCCAGCAAGAAGAGGGGTATCCAGAGCAATTAGATCTCGGATGATGGCCGCACGAGGCTGACTATTGCAATTATTCATTTTGGCGGAGTAATTAATATTTAGAACCAAATTGGATACTCTAGCTGTTGAAGGATAATCTACGTTTAAAATATGACGTTTCAATGTAGGAATTATACAGATAAGGGTGAAGAAATTATCCAGCAAGTGGTTCTCATAAATCTGTAAATCGTGCTGTACTCTAACAGGGATTAATGTTTGTACACATCAAATTCACTTCAAACTTTGATCTTAATTGTTAATATTTGCATCAAATAATGAACTAATTTCACCTCCCTTAAGTCATTCGCTATATCGACTTCACGCAAACAAATATTTAATCTCATCTAGAAATTGTGTTTAAAGGGCGATACGGTCAAAATTTGGTCAATATCAACTTGACGTATTTCTTTCAATTTTGCATTTAAAAAAACCTGAACACCCCTCATTTTGAAGGTGTGTGTGTGTAGAATGTTGCTCCTATTTTGATTTTGGAATTCACTCTTCAGTTGTCAAAATGCCGTCCAAGCAAGAAGAGCAGTCCAAGAAGAAGACAGGAGTTTTATACGGCAAAAGGAAGGAAAGGTAGCAGATATTTTCAAGCACACGAAACTGTCAAAGTTCGCAAAGAAATATCTGGTTTGGCAAGCCATCTGTACCTGTGGCTTGAAAAGCAGCATTTTCATAGCTTCCGGGACTGTCAACCAAGAAATTTACGTGAAAGAGTGTTTGAATAAACGTCTGCTGCCTTTCCTGAAGAAACACGGTTGTTCCGTACTGTTTTGGCCGGATTTGGCATCTTGCCATTACGGTAAAAAGGCCATGGAGTGGTACGCCGCCAACAACGTGCAGGTGGTTCCAAAGGACAAGAACCCTCCCAACACGCCAGAGCTCCGCCCAATTGAGAAATACTGGGCTATTGTCAAGCGGAACCTAAAGAAGACCAAAAAAACTGCTAAGGACGAGCAGCAGTTCAAGGCAAACTGGCTTTCTGCGGCGAAGAAGGTGGACAAGGTGGCTGTACAAAATCTGATGGCAGGGGTCAAGCGTAAGGCTCGGCAATTCGGATTTGGAAAAGCGGAAGCCTAACTGAATATTTTTCCTGAATTTTATACTAATTGAACTTGAAAAAGAAATTTAATTTGATTTTTTAAATAAACGATTTCACCGATTTACACGCGTTTTCCCTTGACCAAATTTTGACCGTATCACCCTTTATTACGACGAAAATCATTTAAAAAGTTTTCAAAACACTAACTATACCTCCTACGTAAGAGGACGGGTACCTAACTTTAAAAATAGCCGAAAACCCTCCAGTGCTGCGGTGATGACCACATTCCGGTACCCTTTGGTGTGTGCGACGTTCTTCGAAGGCAAACTATGTATGTATTCGGTGGGAAGGACCATATTAATTAAATTCAATGTCATCGCAGACGGGCTGGGTTTGTTCACCACTACAGGGTGCTGCTTGCTGGTCAGTCGAGACGTGCCGCTGGTCCTGATTCTGAACGTCCTATAAATTTTGCTTCCACATCTCCACTTCGGCACCGCAATCTGGGCAAAACTCTTCTATTCCGGTCTGTTTGTCCTGGGTATCTACATTCCAGCCTCGCCGGCCGAACAAACTGTAACAAAGCAGTGCTGCGCCGGTGGTGGTCAGTTTGGGATGGTTGATTTCGTATGGACAAAGATTTAGGATTTGATACGGTGGATTCCCATTAATTTCTTTAATTACTCCGGATTGGTCTTAAATTTTGAACGTTGGAATGCTGTATGATTTCGATGAAAATATCCCTCAGATTGCAACGGCCGAAACCAGTTTCATTTAAAACACATTTAAAAGGGCGCCACCACGTGCATATGTTTGCATACACTTTCATCTCCCTAACAACAAATGAGTTCATTAAAAGTAAAAATTATCTCCGAAATGACACCACACTGCCTGCTTCTGAAAGCTGCTGACGGTCCGGTGAAGGTGAATTTTAATGCTGCGTCCAGTCCGGAAAGCAGTTGATTCTGTACACATATCAAACTGGAAGGGATGACACTGTCCCTTTTTCACATACAACGAACCAACGGACAAAGCATGTTTAAATATGCCGTTTGAAATTTTTGGAAATGAGACGGAGCACGGAACCGGAACCGGCTCGGACGGACAAGGGCATTTCAATTTAATAACTTCTACAAGTTCTTTTTTAAGCCTCAGGAGGTAGAATGGATGGAAGGTGCGGGGAAAGAACAACTTGTTTGTAGAAATTTTCATCCTTTTTTGTTGTTTATTTATATCGTCTGCGTACAAACACCGCACGCGTTCCACGTGTATCATACATGCAGTTGGGAAAAGTTCACTCCATTTCATGATAAACATAGGTTTTGTATTCTCTTTCCATGGCGGCGGTGCATGGCTTCCGATGGACTGGGGCTCCTTGCTTCAACCGAAAAAGGCTTGTAAATATTTGATGACATATGTTTTAGCCGATATGCTATTATGTTAATTGAAGCTGGGTTCCGTTACTTCGCCTTCCGTATCGGAATTTGTTGTTTTATAATTATTTGATGATTTCTGCTCTAGTTTTACATGTACCGCAATAACTTGGATATGAAGATATGAATAAAACATCCAATAACATGACTCAGGTGCAAATGAAAAAGAGAGTATTTGGAATAAATTACTGCAATAAGCAGAATGTAAATCATTCTCGTCCTTAGCTAATTACAAATATTACGCAATGAGGTCGTTGCCACATTAAATTTAAAATAAGTTATTAAATAAACTGAATGGGACTGTCCTTATAACAGTTTTATCAAGATACTTCGAAAAACAAAATCAGATTTAAAAAATAAAGTGTTTGTGCACAACGCATCGTCGCACCCAAATAAATATTCAAATGCAAATTGGATTTATTCATTTTTTTGTGTTTTTTTTTATAAGCATTTGGGGGTTCATTTTTGTCCCTTTGGCTTGTGCACGAGAAATTATGTTGTAGGCCGTGCGCTGTAGCCGGGGTAGAACCCCACCACTTGTAATATTTTCATGATTTTAGTTCAACCACCCAAGAAACAAACCAAAAATAAACTTGCTAATAAACTACTACCTTTTTTTTTTTTCTCTTCGAGAACTTAACATATTTGGCGACGAGGAAAAGTTCCTGCTGTTCCCGGAAGTAACGTCAAGATTGTTTTAGTCCCTCTACTGAAGCCCTCATTCCCGCACGAAGTCGAAAATGGCTGATGAAGATTTGAAGCAAGCGATTCTCCGGCTGACGGATCTAGTCGTGAACCAGCAGCAGCAGATTGCGGCTCTCCAGCATGGAAGTGCCAATCAAGTTGGAAGCGAGAAGATCATCGAGTCACTCTCCATCGGAATCGAAGAGTTTCAATACGATCCAGAAGGCGGCATCTTTTTCGATTCGTGGTACGCACGGTACGAGGACGTGTTCAAGGAGGATGGAAGGCATCTGGACGACAAGGCGAAGGTCAGACTACTTCTGCGGAAGATTGGAACGCAATTCCATGAACGGTACGTGAACAGTGTTCTGCCGAGTCATCCACGTGATTTTGAATTTGAAGACACCGTTCAACGAACTGAGAGCTGTTGACGCCAAAAGTCCCTCTTCAACGCTACCAGTGTCTTCAATATGTGAAAAACGACGCCGATGATTTTTCGTCATACGCAGCATCAGTCAATAAGCACTGTGAAGCGTTCCAGATGGAAAAGTTATCCAGCGACCAATTTAAAACGCTCAGGTTTGTATGTGGTCTTCAATCACCGCGCGATTCGGACATCCGGACCAGGCTGATTGGAAAGCTGGAAGCTGAGGAAAACGCGCCGCCTGCCGACGGTGCCAAACTCAAGCTTGAGAACCTTGTTGAAGAGTGCAACCGCATCATCAACCTCAAGCAAGACACGCAGATGATCGAGAAAGGTTGTATGGACAAGTCTAATGTCAACGCAATCTCTCGTCATCGTGCTTCGAATAGGAAGGAGAAGAAGTCACCGAAATCACCTTGCTGGTTTTGCGGGGATCTTCATTACGCCAAGGATTATCCCTACCAGACACACTCTTGTACGAAGTGCAAACGGAAGGGTCACAAGGAAGGCTACTGCTCCTCATCCGAAAAGAAGCCAACGAAGCAGGTCGACAAACCGAAACCAAAAGACATCGTCAAGTCTAAAGGTATTTCGGTTAAGCGAGTTGACCTCACGAAGAAGCGGAAATATGTGAAGATCGACATCAACGGTTCAGCAGCACTGTTGCAGCTCGATTGTGCTTCCGACATCACCATCATCTCTAAACTTCAAATTTACAGGGGGAAAAGGAAAATTCAGATATTTCTAGACTTACATTTGGAAAAGGCGGTATTCCAAAATCACGAAACCGAGAAAACTGGAGGCAAAGATTGGAATACGAAAATCAAATCCTATTTGCCATAGAAAGCTCCAAAAACCATTTATTATGCTCACATCTTGTATAATAACGTAGTGCTTAAACTTTTCACACAATATTTGTAGAAATATGTTTTATTCAGTTAACAATTGATAAAAACCAAAATACGGCCTGTTTATTTTTAGAGTGTTACTATGCCATAGGTTTTTTGCCTGTTAAACCAGCAGGAAGAAAACAAAAATATTTTTTTTGACTCAGACTCAGACAAGACAAGACTGTATTCGATGAAATTTGGACACACAAAATAGGTCACCAAAAATTTTCCTTGCGCCCGATTCTTTTCAAACTTTCTGGAAATGAAGTATTACTAAATGGTTAAGTTTTGACATCATTGGTTTATTGAACCTCTTCTCCCAACCCAAATGCCCACACCTTTGCCTTGAC
>JAHHFK020003714.1:0-84666 GCA_024533555.2 Aedes koreicus
ATGTTGTCCTTCTTGAAGCAGCAATCGATCGTCGTTGCTTCGTCATCCACTATCGAGTCGTCCTTGCCGTGCACAAATGGTAGCAGGACCCAAACAAAGTTCTTGGCGAACTGATTTGCATCAGAGGTGTTCTCACAGCAGCATCAATCAAACGAAATCGAAGAGTTGGCGTTAGTGGGGAGTATTGAATATGCTTCGGCTAAACATATACTGTGATAAGTTCTAACCTACCTGACCGGTAGTAGAACAACGCGATGGTTATTCTACGATCCAATAAATCCTCCAAAACCGCAACCGAATTCAAATGCTGATAACGTTGGTGAAACTCACGTCGATTACGATCGATACTGATGATGGCGAAACTGCTTAAACGCGAAGTACCAGGACGATTCAATGAGACCTTCCTATTGCTCAGTACGAAGTCGGTTGGCTCCTTTCACAGGACTAAGCAATGGTTGAAGGATCTATTCGGGTATCCTTCGATGGCTACTTCTCCTTTTGAGGACCCTTATGATGGCGGCTGTACTATACTAGGCACACTTGAATGGCGCTAGTCTTTTGTCCGACGAATGGCCTTTTGCAAACGTTCTTGGCGCGAAGTGGTCAAAGTGTCGAAATTCGACCGCTCCGAGGTCCATCGGTAGAGGACATTCGGTTCGAAGGACCAACTTATGTCGGTAGACTGCCCGACCAATGATTGGTTGACCTCCAGCCGACCTTCATCAAGAACGTACCTTTTTTAGTCAGTCTGCTTTCTTCCTCGGTTCCAATCCTTTTATTTTTTTTATCTTTATTTTACGTCGGCCTAGTTCCTCACATGATGACGATCACCGACTTCCAATCCTTTTGGTAATCCGCCCGGTCTTCGCCGGTAATAAAAGCCAACAATTAAACACTTAAAATAACCTTATACACTTTATTAAACTATAAAAAAAAAAACGTTTATTCACTTATACAATTATTTTTTCTTAATTAACTAACAGAAAACAAAATAACAAGGGTTCGCCCCCCGACTGCTTATCGCGACAGTTGATTGAAGTGCACTGTTGTACCGTTGCTCTTCTCCGCTGCAGATGACCATCGATGAACGGTCGCTTGGTGGTAGTGAGTGTTCAGTCCGAGAGTCCGGGTGAAAACGAATCGGTGCACTTCCACTACCGTCTGTACTAAAAGGCAGCGCAACATTTTGAGATCGCTGCAGGGGTCTCTCAATCGTAGCAAGTGTGGTTGGAGTTGGCTGCATCCGATAATTATATTGATCGTAAACAGTATAGTTTGAATCATTTGTATTAATTTACGTGAGTAACAAGCACGTAATTTTGGTGGATTTCAATAAATTCCACGAATTTCATCCAAGGAGCTTAGCGCAGGTATCTAATTTTTTTTCCTCCTTGTGAAAAGAATTTAGCTTTTCGACAAGTTTTTCGCTTGGTTGGCCATTGTTCTGAGATATTGTTTTTTGTATAAAATCATTTGTGCCAGAACAATAACCTTGCTTTGTTCTTTTGTTGGCGATGAAAAGATGAAAAGTGATAATTTTCTGGATGTATAAGCGCTGTAGATAAAACCATTAAAAAGCCATTTTGTAAAATGAAATAAAACAAAAGAAAAAGAAAACCTGGCCAAATTTCATAGACGACCAATTTTCTACACACATTCTTTCGTATTACACATTTATAGCATTTCTACAAGGAGCACAACATATCAACGCAAATTTTCTCAGAGTGCGAATCAGCGCCCACGAAAATCCCAGCGACCGAGAACGCGAAAGGAAGTTTCATTTGCGTTTTTGGCACATCCGGAGAAGTGTGCGTAAGTTGAGTGGATTGCGAACATCCAAATTCACCACTACCGACAACCCGAACGACGAAGCAAAATAGCTCGGTGACTGGCGAAACGTCAACATTAACAGCAGAAAGTGCATCAAAAGTGCATCGGAGGTCGACGAACTTGAGTTTTTCTTCGAACTACTGCCGCCATTGATCAGCTGATTTTCCATCGTGATCGTGGTGTTGGTGCTGTTGGGAATCGCCATCGTCGTTTTGCTGCTGCTGTGAATTGTGGAGATAAAAGTGCATTTAAAGTAATGTGGGTGCGGATTTGGCTGCTGCTGTAGGATTTTGTGAGAATTTGGACCGGATTTTATCGTAGGACTACGTTTTTCTTTTCTATACCTAATATTTTGAAAAATGAGAGCGTTACGCATAAGTGAAAGGTTTTTGAACGCTAATAACTCTTGTTTGACTGAACAGAATGACTTCATTTATACACAGGGGGAAGTCACTCTGCCACGTTGTGTTTGTGTTGACCGTGTTTCGGGGAGTTGAAAGGTGGCAGAAGGTGTTTCTGTGCTTCAACATATCTGTCAAAACTACACTCGAAAATTTATGCTTATTGGTAACCATAGTTGTTTTGCACGTTTAATCCACTCACACATATACATCATCTGAATCACATCAGTGCAAGCGAGAGGGAAACAAAACAGTGTGAAAACAAACATTTGGTTCATGACAGAGGTGCCAGAAATGTTTTTATTCTTTCATGTTGCGGGGGGGTGGTTGGAGTGGGGGGGGTTGTGGGGGGTTGTGTTTTTGGGGGTTTTAACAGGTGGGGGGCGGGGGGCTTGCCCCCTTTTTTTTCAATTTTTTATGGAGAAAAAATTTTTTTTTTTAAAATTTTTTTAATATTACACGCAAAGAAATCACTCTGCATTGAATCAACAAAATATTTTGTTGCTTTTCAATACAAGGTTTCTATTTGTTTCAATTCATAAAAAAGTTTCAAATCAATTCAAACTTTCATTCAAATCAAACCAATAATATTATTTAAAGTAATAACTGCTGTGTGATATTAATTTAAATAATATTTGATTTATAACAATCACATTGATCTTTAAATTCAAATGATTAATTTATTGTTTAAACAATATATTTTTTCACCCTAAGAAATCACTCTGTTTTGAATCAACAAAATATTTTCTTGCTATTCAATACAAGATTTCTATTTATTTCAATTCATAAAAAAGTTCTAAATCAATTCAAAATTTAATTCAAATCAAACCAATCAAATTATTAAAGTGATCACCACTATGTGACATTACTTTAAATAATATTCGATTTATAACAATTAAATTTATTTTAAACGCAAAAGTTTAATTTATTGTTTTAACAAAATATTTTTATGAGCGCACATTTCATATAGTATACTGTAAGCCTGCCGAGCAGCCATATTATTATTGTTTCTCAGGACTGCCGACATGGCAAGTTGCTGCCTCTGCCTCTGGCTCTGACAGTTTTCTTATGTAAGTTTAAACATAATCTATTAAATAATAAATCTATTATAATATCCAGTTGACGATTTGGATAGGTTGGTATATAGAATCAACCAAAACTTGTTGCAATCGAACGCAGGGCAATCGTAAACAACCTTTTTCCAAATCCAAAGGAAACCCAAGGCATAATCATCTGCAAATCTGGACAAGTCATCCCCAAAATTGACATCCATCTTGTGGAGAACCCATCGCAGTGACTGACAAGGTGGTTAATCTCGGGCTGCTCATGGACAGGACAAATCAACGAGACGATCATGAAAGCGTACAATGTTCTGCGTACTTTTCGACGGTTCAATCCTGTACTGTCCCATCAGGTCCGACTGAAGTTGGTTTTAGCAGTAGTGGTACCTATGTTCACTTACTGCGACATCGTTTATCACCCTGGACTTACCGCGAAGCTAAAGGACATACTGCATAAATGTTTTAAAGTCAGCGTTACGATTCGTATTCAAAATTAATCGATTCAATTCAACAGCAATCGTGCGCAACGTTTTACTCGACCAGGATCTATCCAACAACAACCGCCATCGAATAAGCTGCTTCTTCCGTCAGGCTTGGGATAAAACACTAGTTCCCCGTGGACAGACGGACCGAACCAAGACCTGCTGACGGCGACTTGCAAAGGGAAAAGCTTGCTAATCTACGCAATACCACAATGGAACAGAATACATACAGAAATCAAGACGAAACCAACATTAATTCATTCGAACTAGCTTTGAAATCATTGCTTTAGGCTACACAATAGGATTGTAATGTTATTACTTTTCTGTATTTGCGATTAGATTATTTTTCCTACGTAAATTCTTTTACACTTTAATGTGTGGTACTCTTCCTTAACCTGATTAATAATTGTAAAACTGACAGGCTTGCGTATGGTAAATAATAGATATTATAATAGATTATGATGTATGTATAGATATAAACATAAATATGTATTGATATAAATATCAATAATCAAATCAATAAAACACGACTTTTAGTTCAACATATCATAAAGTTTTATTTCAATTCAATGGTTTTGTTGTATTAGTCCATCAATGTTTACCATTTCAACAAAAGCGTTTAGTTGGTTAAAGAAAACATTTTGTTTAGAACAATAAAACACGGCGTTCAATTCTATAAAGCAAGCAATTTTGTTTCCATTCAACGGTTTTCTTGAATTACTTCATCATTCTTTATTATTTCAACAAATGCGTTTAGTTGGTTCAATAAAACATTTTGTCTAGAAGAATAAACCACGATGTTCAATTCTATAAAGCATAAAGTTTTATTTCAACTAAATGGTTTTGTTAAATCAGTTCATCAGTTTTATTGGTCCATATTTAAACCAAAATTTTATTTGAAATGATCCGTATTTTGGTTGGTATAACTACGTATTTTTTTGCGTGTAGTATAAGTAGATCAATTTATCACTTAAAGATGACCTTCTTTTGCTCCCATACAAATCTACACATGAACAGGTTGAAAATATAGTTTTCCCTCTCCGCGTCCTCAAAAGCGGGTAACAAATTGTTTTTTTTTTTTTTTTTTTTTTTTTTTTCCTTTTTAAAAAAAGCCATAGTCCTACCCCTCAGGTGTAAAATTTTTTTTTTTTGGGGGGGGGGGTTTTTTTTTATAATAAATCCCTTCCCTTTTTTTTTTTTTTTTTTTTTTTTCTTTTTTTGGGCCCCCTTCTTTGGAGGCAATGATATCAACACCAGTATAAGGCACACGATTTGAACCAAAATGATTTTTTGGAAAATTCAGGTTCGATTGATCGATGGTTGTGTTTTTCACTCTCTCGTTACGAAGATTTTTTCTCGGTTTTTCTTTGTTTCATCCGTTTTCTTGCAATTGTGCGTCTGGCTCCTAAATTATCGCCTGCGCTTTCTCATCTAACCAGAAGGAAGCGCTGCAAAGTTTTTCAAGTTTCCCCGCTCGACCTATTGTCGTAAAAATCGATAATCCGCGCGGGCACCATCCGCTTCCGAAGCCTTACCGGAGCCGGGTACCTCCCAGCGCAAAACGATGTTTGTGACAACTAGATTAATATAATCATCCCAACTATCTTACCGTCAGCCATTCACAGAAACGAGGAGTTTAATAAACTACTATCCGGATTGAATACAGCACATAATGGTATCATGCTGGCCAAATAAACCGAAAATAGAAATTAATCTGTTCGGCGTATCATAACCATCGTCCTTTTCAGGAAGACCAATTTAATTTTGCAATAAAAGAGTTAGTGTTTAAGTGAAATGTTTGTGATTTTAGGGGGCGACCCCGGCGTAGTGGTTAACATCACGGAAAGAAATGACGAGGGATTGAAATAACAATCTCGATAGTTGATACCTATAATAAACACCATTTTGTTTCAACCACAAAATATCTTCAGATCAAACAATTTTTTAATTGAATCAACCATACTTCATAATTAAAAGAGCCATTTTTACACATCTAACATAGGGTTAAATCAAAACAAAAAATTTCTAATTCCAACTAGTGTGTATGGTTCAAGCAACTATACAAAAAAATAAAAACAACAACCTGGTAGTTTTCAGTTTGCGTTCAAGTTCATCATGGCGTCCGACGAGGAAGTTCTTACTGAGTTTGTGGAGGATGAGGAATAAGTTGAATTATTAAATTTATCATTCCAGTTAACAGCAATGGAGGTTTTTAATTGTGAGTATTTTTTTATAATTCGATCGTACCACGAAGTTTTGATTTCTTTTCAGCAAATGGCTACAATGTTTCAGCTCTTAAGATCATAGAGCGTGAAAAAGTAGAGGCTCTCCTGTCCCCACCATTATAAGCTGACAGAAAGGGGTGCATTGACGGTCTAAACAAGTGGCGCTATTCTTCTAAACATAAGGAAAACTTACCATATTTAATCAATTATTTTAAAACAGTTCTATAATTGGAAAAATAAAAACAAAACACAAAAGCGGTCATAAATCCACCCCAAATTGTGTGATAAATTTAATTGCATTCTCTTTCAAACGATTCCGGAACCTAAAATCTCATTCAGAGAAAAAAATTTAACTGACCCCAAGCATATTCAAACCAACTATTGTTATTCAGTTGGTTCAACTAAAATCATGTTTGAATTTACTGGCACTGCAAGCCAACTGTCAAAATATCAACAATATATTTTTTCGACATAAACATTGTATAGTTGAATCAACCATATTTTACTAAACTTAACTCAAGCATACAATAAAGGGCGATACGGTCAAAATTTGGTCAATATCAACTTGACGTATTTCTTTCAATTTTGCATTTAAAAAACCTGAACACCCCTCATTTTGAAGGTGTGTGTGTGTAGAATGTTGCTCCTATTTTGATTTTTGAATTCACTCTTCAGTTGTCAAAATGCCGTCCAAGCAAGAAGAGCAGCGTATCAAAATTTTGCTCGCGCATCGCGAAAATTCGAGCTACTCGCACGCAAAGTTGGCAAAATCGCTAAAAGTTGCCAAATCAACCGTTACAAATGTAATTAAAGTGTTTGGGGAACGTTTGTCGACAGCCAGGAAGTCTGGATCGGGGGGAAATCGAAAACCGGAAGCCGCTGAGACGACAAAGAGAGTTGCCGGTAGTTTCAAGCGAAACCCTAACCTATCTCTCCGAGATGCCGCAAATAAGCTGGGTGTATCGTCTACAACCGTGCATCGAGCCAAAAAACGAGCCGGACTATCGACTTACAAGAAGGTAGTGACTCCAAATCGCGATGATAAACAAAATACGACGGCCAAAGCGCGATCCCGGAGGCTGTACACGACGATGCTGACGAAGTTTGACTGCGTGGTAATGGACGACGAAACCTACGTCAAAGCCAACTACAAGCAGCTTCCGGGACAGGAGTTTTATACGGCAAAAGGAAGGGGAAAGGTAGCAGATATTTTCAAGCACACGAAACTGTCAAAGTTCGCAAAGAAATATCTGGTTTTGCAAGCCATCTGTACCTGTGGCTTGAAAAGCAGCATTTTCATAGCTTCCGGGACTGTCAACCAAGAAATTTACGTGAAAGAGTGTTTGAATAAACGTCTGCTGCCTTTCCTGAAGAAACACGGTTGTTCCGTACTGTTTTGGCCGGATTTGGCATCTTGCCATTACGGTAAAAAGGCCATGGAGTGGTACGCCGCCAACAACGTGCAGGTGGTTCCCAAGGACAAGAACCCTCCCAACACGCCAGAGCTCCGCCCAATTGAGAAATACTGGGCTATTGTCAAGCGGAACCTAAAGAAGACCAAAAAAACTGCTAAGGACGAGCAGCAGTTCAAGGCAAACTGGCTTTCTGCGGCGAAGAAGGTGGACAAGGTGGCTGTACAAAATCTGATGGCAGGGGTCAAGCGTAAGGCCCGGCAATTCGGATTTGGAAAAGCGGAAGCCCAACTGAATATTTTTCCTGAATTTTATACTAATTGAACTTGAAAAAGAAATTTAATTTGATTTTTTAAATAAACGATTTCACCGATTTACACGCGTTTTCCCTTGACCAAATTTTGACCGTATCACCCTTTAGTTAAATAAACTTAAAATGTATGATTGTTACAATCATGCACATGGGTTATCGAAAAATCAATGCATAAATATAGTTGATTTTAGATGAAATATTATTGATTGAATCATACTTTTTTCGCCGTGATCCATACCTCTCACGCCAAAGTCACGAGTTCAAATCTCACCCCGGACAAGTTACGAAAATACCCAAAAGAGATATTTGAGTGACTACGACGGGAGATGAACCAGCCCGAGGCTTAAAATCTCGATAATCAAGACAAAAAAAAAAATGTTTGTGATTTATCCTGAACAGCCAGTGTATATTATCGAAACTAGTACATTTTGAACTGTTTGAGACATTCAGTCGAGAGTGGTGAATTCGGCAGAGATTTTTCATCAACCCGAACTGATTTTTTTTTCATTAAACTGAACCAAATTTCCTAAGAAGGGACGGGTCAAACAAAATAATAAAAACATTTTAATATTAACCAACTAATGTGTTATGATACACGGAAAAAAATCCGTGCTCAGATCCGTGAAGTGCAGTCATGAATTCGAGAACAAGCAAAAATACACCGTGAACTGAATCACGTAATCATGAACTAAATAACGTTTAAAGGGACAAATCCTGAAAACGTGAACTAGTTCACGGTCCGTTTTCATTTTTGGGAACGCTTTTTTTTCTGTGTATGTATAAATAAGATGATACCATTATTACTATGCACCTACGCGGTCCTACGTGATCCTCGCGGTTATATCATAGACTAACTCTAAGACCAGTAGGTCCTGAACAAATACGATTTTTTTCTTGGCTCAGTCAGTACTAGCACATCGGTCCCAAGCTCGGTCCCAAGCTCAATGATTCGCCCCTAACAACGTAGCTCACACCAACATATTCTCAAATGTTGTGTCAAAATAACATAGTGAATCAAAACAAAGGCGTATAGTAGGTGCTGGCTTCAAGGTGTAGTTCGGACCAAGGGGTTCTACAACAGTGAACCAATTTCAAATCGCTAGTTGCATATTGATTGTTGGTTATATCCCAGATATAACCCACCTCTAATTTTTTTTACGGAGTACGAAATTTTGCCGAAAATATTTTGTTTGAGATAGGTTGGTGCATCATAAATCAGGTGCGTGTTTTTTGTTTTCCTTTTGGTGGTTGTATTTTTTTCTACGCGAGATAATTTTTTATTTTGTCTTGATTTTGATTGGCTTCAATTTTAATTTTGATTTCGTGTTAAATTTTTGTGCATTTCCTTGGAAAAGTTGACGTTGGAATGGATTTTTAGGCACAACGATTTTCCAGAGGAACGTTATAAAACGTCATTTTTTGTAGTCTGTGGGAAAGAAGTTTTCACTGAGCTAAAAAGGCTTTTCCCTGGGAAAGATTTTAACGAGTTAACTTATAAACAAATGACTGATGAACTGAAAAAATGATATGATAAAAATGATTCTGCGGTTGTGCACAGTTACAAATTTAGGACAAAGAGGCAAGGTAGGAATGAATCTTTGGAAGATTTTGTTATTACTGTAAAGAACTTAGCTGAAAGGTATGACTTTGGAGAATTTAAAGACAGGGCTATTCGCGACATGCTTGTGATTGGAGTAAATAATGTTCAATTGCAAAAGAGATTGTGTGACGAAGAGGATTTGTCTGCTGCAAAAGCAGAAAGGTTGATTCTCAATTCTGAGATTTTAGCCAGTAGAACGAAGCAGTAGTATACCTATATAGCCAGTAGAACGAAGCAACTGAAGCAAGAGTCAAGCTAAGCAAAATAGAACCAACAATCAATGTGCAACTAGCGATTTGAAATTGGTTCACTGTTGTAGAACCCCTAGGTCCGAAGTATACCTTGCAGTCTGCACCTTGCAATAATTCTTGCGCTTTTCGGTACCTTCCGGTACTAGTACTCTTGGTTGTTGTTTTGATTCACTATGTTATTTTGACACAACATTTGAAAATGTGTTGGTGTGAGCTACGTTGTTAGGGGCGAATCATTGAGCTTGGGACCGAGCTTGGGACCGATGTGCTAGTACTGACTGAGCCAAGAAAAATATCGTATTTGTTCGGGACCTACTGGTCTTAGAGTTAGTCTATAGTAAAACGAAGCAACTGAAGCAAGATCATGATAGGCGCGTCAGCGTAATAGCAAGATTAGGGCACCGATCGGTTGTTTCGCGCTCTAGGTCTAGATTTCGAAGCAGGAGACGTAGTTTTGTAACCATTGGTTCCAATTTTTACTTGCTGGCTTCGCCACAAGGTGAATTTCCTACTTCCCTTAATACGCCCTTTAAAAAAAAAACAAAACAAACAAATCCACTAACACAATCATGGGCCTGTGGGTGGCACTCAGTGGCTTGGGGAGTGTCAGCACCAGTCCCACTCTCAGCCGACGCATAGTTTGAGTGGTCGCTCGTTGAGCGGTGTGAACGACGCTCCAAGGGGGAAAAGTAATCCCGCCTAGAGAATGCACTACTCTTTCATAGGTGGAGTCAAGTGTCATAAATGGGGTAAACAGCAATGTTGCGATCGTTTACGATGTTGACAGTACTTCGGCTCCACCGAAATAAAGTGATCGATATTATAAAAGTCTTGCTCTTTAGTGAGCAAGACCTCTTTTTGCTGGAAATATTCGAAAGTGAAGGAAGTGCGCGTAAGTTCGTTGGTTTAGTGAAAACAAAAGGTTGGATAGAAATGTACATTAGAATGTGGAAGTATTAATAATTAGAGTTATTGTTTCTTTGTGAATAGGGTTAATTGTTAGTAGAAGTATATTGTTAGTATTGTGTAAGTAAATGAACAGCTAAAATTAGTACGGTTAGTTGGAAACAATTATAAGTGTTAAAAACGTAAATGTACTATCGGTAAAACTTATTTTAGGTCACATGATAAAAGTGGCTGAAATTGTGAAGTGAAACCCCACAGTGTAAGCCAAAAACACCAGAAAAAGGTATTTTTTGCTAAATCTAAACTTAGAGGCTAAGTGTGTCAGAGGCTAGGGCAGTTTGACGTCACAGGGGACTAATCTTGTGGGCAGGTCCACGAAGCGGGCCTTTTTCTTTTGTACCTTTTTTCTCGGCAGAAGAATATCCGGAAGGGTGAAAGCTACGAACGGGAGAATCGCGAGATAAAGAGCGCGCCCAAGCCAGCAAAAACGAGTCCGCCATCGCTGCTAAATAGTCGGTCCCACGCTGGGTACCCGCTATTGTTATTGCCGTCATCAATACACCGTAGTTCACCACCGCCTTCCCCGGTCGTCGACTTACCGCCATTCACCGGCACGCCGCTTGCAAGCGAGACAGCGAGCCAGACGGAGAACTAGGCCGACCAGTAGTTCCCAACCGTCATCGTATGGTGGCCCGAATCAGCTGTTATCCCCATATGTAAAGCCCATTCCCGCCATCGAAGCAACCACCTACATGTGCTTCCCGCCATCGAAGACATCACTTGCATGTGTTTCCTTTCAGGAAATAACCATCTACCTGTGATACCAGCCACCGCTTCTACGGCCAACACCGCCAGGATCGCGATCCGCTAGAGCCCAGAAACGCCCAGACACGCAAGTACCCCTGCATGACGTCATGAATAAATATAGGAAAATTGTAATTAAAACTTGCCTCTGTAGCCATTTGTTCAGAGAACATAGCCCTGATAATAAGCATTTCCACTTCTTCCTCGGTTTTCCGCGCTTTTGGGTTCGAAAAGGAACCATCCAACTTCCTCTTTCCCATTTGCCTTACATTTATAATATTTGAGCAACTCTGGTGTTAAACATTGCTGTGTTATTTTCGTTTGTGGTACACGTGTGAAGCCGGTGGGTGGGTAGTTCATTTCAAGTCGCTCCCGCTCAGGGTGAGTGCCTCCAAACTTGTCAGTGGGTGAGAGACAAGCCGATAAGCGACCCTAAGATTAACGTAACCCTTAGCTAGCAGGTAACAGTTTTGACAGGAACCGATCGTTTTCATCCAGATGTAGAATCAACGGTAAATATCAAGGCAAAAGAGTTGGAGATTCAGGTAAACCAGTTTACATTTGTTCCTTTTGCAAGAAAACTGGACACACTAGAAAGTTTTGCTACCGATTGCATGGAAAAAGCCCACGTAAAAATCAGGCCAGGGCGCAAGGGCACCAGTATCTGTCGAATCTGAGGTGTGACGTCACTGTGATTTGGACCATTTGTAAACCCGTATCCGCGCTGTCAACATCTTAAAAATAATCGCATCGCGTTTCTCAGTAGCGGCGAAGACGTTAGAGATGTCCTATATTTGATGTCTTTCATCAAAAATGGATTTACCGAAGCCGGTCGTAGTTCAGCAAAAGTGACAAGCGCTACCATTTCTGGGAACATCGAAAGCTACTCTTGTTATTTGATGGTATACGAGAAGTTCAACTGAAATGGAAAGAAAATGACCATGCGCCGCCGAGGGAAAACTGCTGCTACATTCCAGAAAGTGCTCTTATCATCTGAATCATCATATGATCTATTCCAACAATAGTGCCATGTTTCGCAGATATTCCCACATAAAATTTAAGTTACGTCCGTACGCGTTCGAAAATATTTTTAACGAACCAAACAGTTCCGTACGGAGTTTTAGCTAAAACGGATTTATTTTTTCTTTTTGATTATTAATCGATCACACGATCGAACCTAACATTAAGCTAACCCTCACCTATCTTGGTAACTAGCAACTACGAATCCATGTTACTGATTCTGCATAAAATGTATTCGGTGGCTCTGGGTCGTGACATTCTGTTACGCTGGTGTACCGTGTCTTGGTGGTTATTGCTCCTCCCCTGGTGTTGGTCCTACTGGTTTGATTCCGGTCCTCATGGCGGACGATGGACGATAAAAATGTACCGGTGCCGGATCGGTGGGTTGACTATTGGCGGGTTTATGTGGTTTTGCCTGGTTGATGTGTTATTTCGTCGACTGGTTTCGGAGTCTAAAAGTGTGAATTGAAATGATTATGGTAATGTCTGTTGCAGAGGAAAATCCTCCGACTATTGTCAATTGATGGACTTTTGTTACTTTCAGGTACTCCAGATGGTCAATTTGTTTGTGGTGAACTCTTCTCAGCGTGTGGATATCTGTTGATGGTTCGATATTTCACTTTGTAACTTTCAACCCTGTTTTAGTGCAAAAATTGGGTGTTCAGTTCCGGGGCGTCATTGTCATTGTCAATATTTTGGTTTGTATGTAATCTACAGCCCATTTGATTTTGTTTGTTATCATTTTATTTATAATTTTTGACTGGCTTGTAATTGCTACATATTCCTGATTCAAACTATGTATTTGAAGATTGTCGGGATCCTGGAAATAAGTTAATGTTTTTACGTTAGAATGTGTTATCTAGAATTTCCTGCATTTTTAAATGTAACCTCTTGACTATGTTATACGAATGCTATCTTGAAAATAACTTTATGTTTGAGTTTGATGTGGACCATTTAGTCCGTTTCTAACACAGGTGCAGGTTGTCTATTCCTATTAGCATTCTCTAACTGTTTATGTTGTCTGACTATTATTATAAATATTATTATATTTGTCTTTCGACATCTCTCTGGTTTCCTGATAAGCTTTAGAAGTTTTGAGCGTAGATGAACTTATAGTATAATTTTATTTCTCTTTAGCAATGTGAACAATGTTACGAAATGGTAAATGTAGAGTAATCTATTTTTGAATTCTAGATTAGTTGTGGTTGTTTCGATTATTATTTGAGAACGAAAGCTGTTCAAAGGCACTTCGGTTGAAAGTGCTGAGTAGGCGTTAAGGAATTAAACTGAATGCGGCATAAAACGTCTGCTACTACGTTAGACTTTTCGGGGCTCTACATGATTTTATAATAATGTTCTTCGATAAAACTTCTCTAATTGATAAGTTTTCTATTAGAACTTTTTGAATTTTATTTTTGAAAAAAGGTAATATCTTAAGGGCTGATTATCTGTCTATATCTTGGCTTTCTGATCATAGAGATATCCTCTTAATACTTTTGAAGCCCAAACAATCGCAAGAAACTCTTATTCTGGAGCACTTTACGATTCTCCAGGCTTGTTTATAGCTTAAAGTAGACACAAAATTAGTTATTGATTTATAATTTCCAGAATTTCCTTCACTCAAAGCAGCACCAATCACGCAGTCAAATGCGTCAGTAGTCAAACAAAATGGTTTGGAAAAATCTGGGTATTCCAGAATATCATTATCGGTCAGTATCTGTTTCATGTTTTTGAAACACGTTTTTTCATGATAATACTTCTAACACTCTTTATCTCTCTCCCGTCTTAAGAGTTTAGTAAAGGGCTTAGCTATTTTAGCAAAACTTTTAACAGACCTACGGTTGGAACATGCCTATAGCCATCCTCTCAGTTGTTTCAAATGTTTAGGTTCGGGATTGCTTAAATTTTTTGTCTCGTTTGGTTTTATACCCTATACAGCTTTTAAATAACATAGAAATTCTACTAAATCTTGTGGAAACTCTGATTTGTATATCTAGACTTTTAAATTAACTTCATTTAGAGTTTTCAATACAATTAACATATTTTCAAGGTGTTTTTTTAGTGTTTTCGTACAACGATTACAAGTGTTTCTTCTGCTATATGTAGATAACGCGTTGCTTATTAGTCCTAACTAGAACCGTGTGCATGTAGTGAAGTTTGAATGATATCGGGAGAACTATTTTCTTGGTATTAAGATTGAACAGAACATTGCACGCGATTATGGGAATAAGTCAGTATTATTTTCTCAATAGTCTAAGGCCAGGCGCCCACTGATGTGGCGGAGGTGCGGCATCTGCTAGCATGTCAAAACATCTTGTCGACGTTCACCTCACGCCTTTGACTCGATATTTTGACATGGTATGTGATACCACACCTCCGCCACATCAGTGGGCGCCTCGACTAATGAATGGGTTCGACATGAATGCAGGCTTGCATCAACGCCAAATATATCTTACGAAAGGAGAAGAATTGAAGCGTACGGGAAACCGTTCCGTGAGTTAGTAGGTTGTTGAATGTACGTCACGTTAACATATTGACTAGACATTTGTGCTGCTGTGGATTGCTTCAGCCATTTTCAAAGCTGATCAATTGAGCACCTCTGGGTACACCCAAAATGTATTAAAAATACATACGTGGTACGTTGGATTATTTTATCGACCTAACGACGGGAAACCTGATAGGAAGCATGTTCGGATTGGGGTAACAATCTCATTGATAGGGTACTTTTTTCATGTACTTGGATGCACGATCAGCTGATTGTTAAGGAAACCGTTGATCGCCTACTGAAGCAGAACTTGTTGCATTCTTTTCCATGGAATTTGGATGACCCAACTGTTGCGGGAACTTGGATTGAAGCTAGATGAACCGAGCATTTACTTCGAGGACAATAAATTAACTATTCGTGTAGTTAAAGTATAGCGATTTCAGCAGACTAAAACATATTGATATAAAATTTTGTTTTGTCCGGGAGCTTATTAAACGAGTGCTGTATGTTCTAAGTTGCAACCAACTTGCTCAAGGAAGATGCAAAAATTTGAATCAGAATGTGTATTAAAATCTGTATCCACAATAATCCGGACATCTCAAAACATGAATAAAACATAAATTTCGCATTATATTTCCGTCGTAGTTGTTTATTTCAAATTCATGGAATGTGTTTTAACAATTCGTGAAGACAAAACATAGTTATTCGGTATTTGCATAAAATTTTCGAACTTTGCGCTTAATTCCGTCCATTAGGGTTTGTCCAGACTCTTCAGAAATCGTAGAAGCCGTCTTTGTCCAAATTTGCTGAAAGTGTTTGATGCCTTTGATTCCTTGCTTCTTTCCAGAAAGCTTCCGCTTCATCAGAGCCCAATATCTCTCGATTGGTCGTAGCTCTGGGCAATTTGGCGGGTTTGAGGATTTTGGTACAATGTTCACTTGATTTGCTGCCATCACAGTTTTAGCATAGTGGCATGATGCCAAATCAGGCCAGAACAAAGGTTTTTCTTTGTGACTTTTGATGAAGGTTAGCAATCGCTTCTGCAGACACTCTTTCTGATAGATCTCCTTGTTGATTGTGCCTGTAGTGACGAAACATTTACTCTTTTTGCCACACGTGCAAATTGCTTGCCACACAAGGTATTTTTTGGGAAATTTCGATGCCTTCTTCGTTCTGAAATGCTCAGCTGTAGCATTTCTGGCCATAGCAGAATAAAAATCCAGCCCTGGAAGCTGCTTGAAATCCTCCAGGACATAAGTTTCATCGTCCATAACAACGCATGAAAACTTCGTCAAATATTCGCAGTACAAACGTCGAGCCCATGATTTTACTGCCAAGTTCTGTTTGTCGTTGCGATTTGGAACTTTATACGGCTTAAGTCCCAAATGTTGTTTTGATTTTTGGACAAAACCAGGCGACATCCCTATTTTACGAGCCACCGTTCGAGTGGAGAGATTTGGGTTTTTCGTTAATATCCTTTTCACCTTTCGGTCCATGACAGGATCAGCGCGTCCAATGTTTTTGTCACTCAAATGATTTGAGCACATCGTGAACAGTGGATTTAGGCAAATCCAATGTTTTTGCAAGCTCCCGTATTGACAAGTCAGGATTTGCCGTACGCCCGTACAAAACTCGCTCGCTCACTTGTTTTTCTTTCGTCGCCATCTTGAATACTAACCATGAAATGTAAACATCAATCATAGTTTTTTTTCATCATAGACTCTCAGCTATACGACAGTGAAATTTTTCATTCCTACGTGCAATATTTCAAAAGTTACGCGAGACTTCAGCTGATTGCACATGTTCAGGAATTCCATAGCTTTTGACGAGGAAGATACGATTCGCTTTGATGATAAGAGACAATACGTAGCTTAAGAAGAAGAGAAATGGCTGCGTCATCGGGTCATTAAGATGACAACAATAAAACCGTTGTCTCAGTTTAGTTGATTAGAACGAGAAAAACAACACGAGCTCCGAAAACCGTTCCATATTCCATTTGACAACTGACTCCAACGATAGCCATCTAGTGGCAGACGGATGCAGAACTGTGTCATTTTGGATTTCTTGGATCGTTTGAGGCTGCAGGCCAAGCAACTGCAGATATATCGCATCATTTGTTCCAGGTATAATGGCAGTTTTTTTTGCATGCGTTACTTGCCCAAAGGGCAAAAAAGTGGCAAGTACATTTGATAATTATCAAATGAAGACAGTCACGTTTCAGCAGCTTCTTGATGGATCGGTCAGAACCCATAATTACCGAAGCTCCATCTGATCCAAAGCCCACAAACCTGTTTTTTTTTGTAATCGGTGCCATCGATCTGGAACTGTTTATCAATTGCGCAAAGGTATCAATTGCGCGTGTAGGTTTTTGCACTGCAAGATTATATTTAAGCTAAAAAAAATCACGTACGAAATAAATTTGCTTCATATAGCATAAATAACTATCGGGAACATTATTCTGATTTCCCAAAATTCTTCTGCATAAATGCATAAAAATACTTCTAAATTAGAATAATAGTATTTTTGTAGAAATCACTGCAAGAAATTCTGCCGAAATTTTTTGAGCAGGCTCTTGCGGAACTTTGAAACAAACACTTCTCCAGCGGAATACCAGAAAAAATATTGAAATAATATCTGAAGAACTATAAGTAAGAATCCTTGCAGGCATCCTAGACAAAATTTGAAAAATAATTCTACTAAAACCCATTGCGTTTAGAATTAAATAGATTAGATTACGAAATCCATGCAAAAAGATCTTCTTAGATTTCTCCAACTTATCAGGATTTTCTCCAAGAATTACTTCAAGAAAAAATATACAGTTTTTGTGTAGCTCTTTCAAGTGTCTTCCAGTGATTCCTTTAAAATCACAAAACTTCACAAGACATTTCATCCAAACATTTCATCACAATAAAGACTTGAAAAACTGCCGAAGCAGTGTCACAAGAAACTCCTGAAAGAATTCCTGGTAAATGCCTACAAACGTCTGACGAATACCTATAGAAACGCCAGAATGAATATCTAAAGGAATGTCCGAGAATCTTGAGAAAATCTATGAAATTTTCTTCAAAAATTATCAAACATGAAATAATTAAAAAATTTATCGAGAAATCATTTGGGGGCACACACACAATCTGACTTTCATACTGTCATCTGTCACTGTAATGTTAGTGTTAATTGTGTTATTTTGCTTCATGGGCCTAAACAGCACACTGAAAGTAGTATTGATAAAAAGTTGGATCCTAAACTGTACTCATATTTTGAATTTAAGGTTTTTAAGTGGAAAGACAAATGCCAAACATCTTAAAAATCTTGGTTTTTCCCAAAAATCTGTAATCTTCACATACAGATATCTTTATGAAAAAAATGAAAAAAATCTGTGTCAATCTAGATAAATCTGTGCATGTGGCAACCCTGCGTACGAGCAGGAGATCCGCCGTAAAAAGTGTGACCAATCGTAAAACCACTGTTAGCAACACGCTTAAATCAATCCACCGTAGGGGCCTGTTTGAAAAACCATGTAGACTCATTTTTGAAAATCTCAGAACCCCCCTCCCCCCCTCGTAGACTTTTCTCAATACAATTTTTTGAAATTTTGTATGGAGCGTAGACATTGGTAAAGCACCCCCCCCCCCCTTCCCCCAGGAAAGTCTACGTGGTTTATGAATAGCCCCTGGCCTACACCAACGGATCGAAGTGTGGAGATTCAGTAGGGGCAGCATTTAACAACAATGGCATAACTGGAACGTACAGTCTCCCGAAAGAGTGCAGCATATTCTCTGTGGAAGCGTATGCCATAACAATGGCGATCGCGATCCCAAACCTAAACGATCTAGTAATTCTATTGGACTCTGCAAGTTGCCATAGAAATAGGGACATCCCGACACCCGTGGATACAACAAAAAAGAACAGGTTAAACAAAAACGAGCCTTGCGATTCTGCTTGATTCCTGGACACAATGGCGTCAACGGGAATACCGAAGCCAACCGACTTGCCAACGAAGCTAGACGGCAACCGGCCATCGATGCCCTTAGAGCAGTTTAGAGCAGTCAGGAAATATATAAGGCATTGGTGGAACAACAAATGGTAGTGGTAACAAATGGTAAGTCGGAGCTGGGAGAAATGAAATATGTCACTCACAGATGGATGGAACAAGAACAGCTGATCAGCGTGTACTTACACGTCTGGGAATAGGGCACACACCAGTACTGATAAAACTCAATTTTAGACCATCAAAATTAATGAAAACGATAGAAGTATGGGATCATCAACCAATCCTTACTGGCTCAGTAGATCTGAAAATGACAAAAATATGTTTGACTGAACAGTTTTCGTCAGTAGTGAATGACTAAGCTCTGACAGTGTTAAGAACTCATTCGTTCCGATGCTGAAATCTTTCACTTTGACTTGCGTTTGACATTCGAATTAATGCAATGAGCAATGAGAAATATACATGTGTTAAAGAAGAAGGTATTGGTTGGTATTGTAAGAAAAATAAATCTTTGATGACAAAGATTGGTGTCAAAAATCAAAAACTATTTGATATATATTCCAAATTATATGTTTAATGTAAAATACCTTTTCATAATACAAATATGGTATTGTTATGGATTTGTTTTAGCTCGGCTGAACCTTAAATTCTGACTGGCATTTTCCAAACTTTAATGTTACTAAACACGCAATCAATTAGGCAAACAATCAATCTTATTGGACAAACAATCGGAAGGGACTTATGCGCGGATGACAATCATTGAGAATCAATGCACTGTTTTCGAAGCGTATCATATAAATAAGTGCCTTATGACGGAGTATGAAAGTGATTTACAGTCGTGAATTGCATATCAATCTCCCATGAATAAGAAGTTCAAGCAAAGATGGGACTATCATTCCTATTTCTGTGATCTGTTTAAAGTTTTGTTGATTAATACAAATGATAACTCACGCCCATGCAAACTGGTAACTATTGTGATAGAGGAAGTGCTGTCGGTTTACGTGGGCGAGTTTTGAATGAATGGATATCATCAAAAAAGTTGTTACACACAAAGGCATCTCCCTCAAAGGCATGAGCTCTGATATGAGTTTCAAGGCTGTCAGGCGTTCTTGGTCGGAGTTTTGTTCTAGGAAAATACCGACGAAGCTTATTACCTTGCTTATCACCATAAAAGGATTGGGCACAGAGAACAGATATCCGGGCTCGTACGTTGTTTTCCCAACTTACTGTGTAAATTTTTAAAAGCAAACCAGTTGAAACATCAGCCCTGCTTGGTCTAGGTTTCCATAAACTAAAATTGGCCGACAGTTAACCACTATCAAATCTCGAGGCGTAAAATGATGATGACTCGCTGAAAATTTTGTTGAGATATGTTTGGAATGTTACCTGTTTGGAAATTAAACAATTATTTGATAAATTTATTTCAAAATTTTAAGATATATCTAAATGAAGCAAATTTAAACGAGTAGGAACGATCAGATCATGAGACTTGGTTCAAATATCATCGACGAGTTATCCTTGCACCCATACAGTGCAACCATTGCACGTTTGAGTAATTCTTTATTCAACTTTATAAGTAAAGAGTTGTCGAGTGTCATTTCTCCAAGTGAGACTCGACGGTCAGAAAGAACAAGAGCAAGAGCGCTGAAACTTCTCTCAACCGAGACTTGTGCACGGCCAGCCATTTCAACTAAGTTTTGAGTCGTTTTTGACTCACTTTCGTCAAAAGTGGAGTCACTCAAATTTGAGTAAATGTAACTGAGATTGACAAGTCAACAAATCAAAAACATCGACTCAAATTAGATGGGTAGTCGTTGATGAATTTCCAATGGTTTGAAAGATCTGTAGTAATATGAAATGAAAAATAAATCTACAGCTTAAGGAATGCAAGTAAGCCCAACTCTGGGAATTCTTAAACCATATTCTTGAAGAAATTTTCTTGACTTTTGAAGTTCTCAATCATTTTATAAATTCCAGTCCAACAATTTTGACTCCAGATGCGTGGATATGTGGACCCATGAAATTCGAAAGATATTTTGTACGTGAAGTTCCGGCAGCGTTTGGCGATCTCGGTGATTTCTTTACCGTTTTTGTCCGATTTATTAACCACATCAAGTATCGAAAGCTACAACGTGTAAGCTGCACATCTGACCAGATTTATCTGATTTTGGAATTCACCCGAAAGCTCATGAGTCAGCTTTTGCTCGGTCACATAGCAGTCTTCCTCATCTTCGATATCAGCCATTATTATCGTTTTCTCCAACTCCTTTTGAAGCTCCTTAACCATTGAAACCATATTTGACCCGTTGTCCACGGTTATTGCAAACATCTGGTCTAGAGTTAACTCATAACTGTTTGCCGGCTGCCGTTGATTAACTTCAAGCATGCCTATTTTTGAAGAAAAGAGTAGATTATGAAGATTTGAAAATTATTTTTTAAGTTATACATACCAAGAGTTCCCGTCCACTTCATATTGCGAATTTCTCCCAAAACCTTTCGATTAAATCTTGAGGCGGAATCAATTTTTAGACAAATCAATCGTCCTCGCATTTCTTCTGTTAAAAAGAGACGAATTTTGTCCACTACGTTCTTAAGGACATCTTTTATATTCATTCGGTTGAATTGAACACTCAGCACTGTTCCAATAGGGTCAAATAGTTGCTTCAATCCCTCCCGTTCGAGACAATTAAGCGGGAGGTTGTGATATGCAATCATCTTAACTGCCGAGTCTACATAAAATTGTTTGTCAATAGGAAATAGCCGTTTGGAAACCATTTGAGGCTTTTTGACAGTGTTTGCCAGCTCCGAAAAAAGGTTTTTTGATTTGGCCACCCCAGAGTGTTTAGTTCGGAAGTGCCTAATAAAATTGCCGATATCGAACTTAGCTTGAGTGTAAATACACTTACTTTCTGCATCGATTCTGCAAATGGTCTTGGAGCCGTCTCGTGAAACGAACTTGGCAGCAATTTCAGTCAACGAGGGTTTGTCTGCATAACGCTTCCGCGGTTTTCCGGTTGACATTTTAGGAACCTCCATTTTTCACTTTGATTCACTTTGAAGCTCTTCGTCAGTGACCAACAATCGACTGAACAAGGCGATGAAATTGACAGTAAGAGAAATGAGTATCAAATGGTTACTATGTCACAGTCAAAATCACAAAGTAGAAAATCAACGGCAACTGTGGTGAGTGAGCTTAACCTATGAGTTTTATTTTTGTCAAAGTGAAAGAGATACATGTTTCGAAATGTCAAAAGCGATGTTTTCTAGATTCGATGTGAAGAAAATAAGGTAAACTTGTGATTGAAACGTTTCCATTTTTGAACGTCGTTTTAGATTGTCGGAACATAGCAGCACTGGCACACACGATTAACCCATACATTTTTATTGAAGATAGAGCCTCAGCCGCACTGTGATTTTAGTGGTACGATGCTGAACGTGCGAAACCTGATTCTAGAATGCAAAAAATATGACAAAGAAAGAAGGAATAACAACATCAACTCTAATCTGCGCGATGCCCTGGGCAACACAGAAGACAGAACAACACAATGATAAATTTTCTCCGTAACAATTGACGTATAAAAACGGAGCCCTATGTTTGCACCTTAAAGAATTAAACCAGAAAAATTGAATTAAAAAAAGGTTCAATTGAAAAAAAAAAAAATAAAGATTATAAAATAAAAGGATCATCTTTGTTAGTTAAATGAAAACTTTTAAAATTGCACATTATCCATAAGAGGTTCAATAACTTTCCTTAAACTTGTAAAATTGATCATTAGAATTGAACGTTTGTGAACTAAAATATATGTACATGATCAATAAATTATTGAAAATATTCCATAAATAAATCGCCAATGATCCATAATTGGTTTGGAAATGAACCATAAACTTCTAAATATGGTCCATAGCAAATAAATTTTGTGCACTTAAGTTAATATGTATGATCCATAAATTATGCCGGAGTTTTCCAATTTTGGGTACAAATTTTTATAAATTTTAACTACAAGGAAATCGATCCTTGACTGCACTACTACTCTGATGTATTAACATGTCCGTTCCTTTAGCAATGCAGCTTAAATATTGCTGTAAAAGAAGGATCACTTTGGAGAAGATTTTTAATTTTCAGAAAGCTGACTTACTCTTGCGATCTCACGTTCTTTTACGACCGCAACTGTGACATTTGTTTTCCAATAAATTTGGTAAACAGCACTCGTGCACGTAAAGAACTACGGCAGCCCTATTTTTGCACCTTTAAAACTGAAGAAATGATCCATGAAAAATTGAAAATCGTTCTATAAAAAACGCATTCTTGACCCATAAGACTCTGGTGAAAACCCACAAAAAAAAAATAGAAATGATCCGTAAAATTCATCAATTTGATTCATACTTTTAACAAAATTTAGCAATAAAATATCAAAAATTAACCGTTTTATATCAAGGGAAGAATATACAATTTTTTTCGGATTTCCCATTAACACATTGCAAATGATACTTAAAAGGTTCAATATTTTTCCTTAAACTTGCAAAATTGATCCACAGAATGTAACATATGTGCGTATCATCTATTAATGATTGTAAATTTTCCATAAATAAATTGCCAGAGACCCCTGATAGTTTGTTTAACAAATCATAGTCTTCAAAAAATGATTCATAACAAACCAACTTTGTGAACTTAACATTATTTGATCTCCCGCAACTGCGACACATGTTTGTCAAGAAATTTGGTAAAGAGCTCTCCTGCACATAAAGAACTTCAGGTCAAATTTATGACTTGATTAAACTGTCGTTTCAGAAAATTTGATTTAAATGATGCCGGGCAGACGCTTGCTGTCCAACTCGCTATCGCTCGTCGGACCAAACTAATAAAAACATCCTCTGTTTGCATTATACCGGGCAAATGCTTGAATCAGCCGTTTGCCTGGAATCTAATCTACGCTATGTTAACACTTCGGATATCGGAAACATCGACCGTTTAGTTCTTCAATCTTCAACACGGCTACGCAAAAACTCCGCAATCCTTCTTTAGCAGTAATACTATATCCGGATACCTGAAAGAACGGACAGGTAACTAAATTTAAGTAGTAACGCAGTTGGAGATCAATTTTACAATCTTTAAGGATCAAAATTTAAAACAAAGTGCCCCAACCTGGAAAAATGCAGGCATAATTTATGGATCATACATTATGGTTTAGCGAACAAAACTTTTTTACTATGTATCATTATTATAAGCTTATGATTCATTATTCATCAATCTATGGATCATTGGCAATTTATCTATGGAAAATTTCAAATAATTTATGGAACATGCGAATATATTTTATTGCACAAAGGTTACATTCTATGGATCAATTTTAACAAGTTTAAGGAAAGTTATTGAACCTTTTATGGATAATTTGCAATATGTTTATGGGTAATCCGTACACTTTTAACGACCATGCCCTAGATATAAAACGGTACATTTTTGATATTTTATTGCTAAATTTGTTATAAAGTATGGATCACATTGCTGTATTTTATGGATCATTTCATTTTTTTTTTTTTATATTCACCAGAGTCTTATGGGTCAAAAATGCGTTTTTCGTGGCACGATTTTCAATTTTTTATGGATCTTTTATAACTTTTTATATGCAAAAGTACGTTTGCCTATAAAAACAACTATAACAAAGAAAGACAGAAGATAGTGAACGAAACAATGCTCGAGTACTTTTTCAAACAGACGTATCTGATTTTGTAAACAAAGAGGGGAAGTAAGATCAAGATTCAAGCGTAACCATTTCGGAAAATAGCATCACCATCTTGTTGGGGAAATGTTATTCCTTGTGTTGGTGGTCCATGTTTGCATAAAAGTGCTAAGAGTTTCAAGAATTTAACGTTTTAATCTTACTTCCCCTCTTTGTTTACAAAATCAGATACGTCTGTTTGAAAAAGTACTCGAGAATGAATGAATTATGATGAAAGTATGTAGCACTTTTACAAATACACCACTCTTGTATAAAGTGTCTTTAATAAACGAGCCAATAAACAAACATTATCTCCAATCCAGTCAATCAATCACAATGTTTTGTGATATTATAATTTGAGATTATAATATTCAGATTTAAACGTCTTCCAAATCTGGAAGATCGACAGACAATCAGAGGATAACCACCTGGTAATATGATGCCTTGAGGTGAACCGGAAGATTCGATGAGCTACCTCTCCCCCTACTGGGCTGCCAGTGTTATTATGAAAAAAAAAACTGTCAGTTTTATCAGACAGATTTGGTCCGGAAGTAAGAACACGCCATGCTCCGGCGAACCATTTCAAAATACCTGATTTTTCATTTCCACTCCAAGGTCACTTTCACTAACTATTTGCCCCGTGGTTACTCTGCCATGATCAACTGGATTATGGTTTTATAAACACAGGTAAAACCTATTTAATATACAGTTCTATATCTTTGAATGTTATTCCAAACTTAGAATTGGCTTATCCTAATAAATTTCTTATGGTTACCGGTTAGGCCGTCTTAGACTGGTACAAAGATAATAATGTAGTTTTTGTACTAAAAGACGTCAACCCTCCAAACACTCCGGAACTTCGCCCAATTGAAATAAATTTGGGCAATCATGAAGGCAAAGCTCGTTAAAACTCCAAAACTGATAGAAAATGAAATTGAACTAAAGAAAGTGAGTTTAAAAGTAAGTAAACAAGTCGGTCCTATCATTGCCCAAAATTTGATAAAAGGGGTCAAGGCAAAAGGGCGGGCATTTGGGTTGGGAGAAGAGGTTCAATAAACCAATGATGTCAAACCATTTAATAGTACTTTATTTCCAGAAAGTTTGAAAAGAATCGGGTTCAAGGAAAATTTTTGGTGACCTATTTTGTGTGTCCAAATTTCATCGAATACAGTCTTTATAGTAATTTCCATGTCTACTTCAAATGGTTTGAACGAAGTCTCAGAGAGCTAAATCGATTAGGGCACGGTTTATGAAGCCGGAGGTTGCGGATTAGATTCCCAGCCTGGTTGAAGAAGTATTCTGGCTTGGGAAGTCTCTCGACTTCCCTGGGTATTTCTCAGTATTTAATCAAATAAGATTCTCAAATTTACGAGCCGACTTTGACCGCGATATGGAATCGGTTAGGCAGAAGGGAAACAAACATTTTAAAATTTTAATCAAGATAATGTCCAAATAATAATCATCTCATTTGTGACGCTCAAATCAGGCTACCGATGAAGATACTCTTAATGCCAGCATCGAGACGACCACCACTCAAACCGGATTGGCACAAAACAGCCAAGTTATCCAACGAGCAAAGCGAGGGCAATTGATGAAACATCTCGTGGTGCAGATTGTGTGCCACATCCTACGGAAAAGATGCACATGCTCACCTCAACAATGTCTTAATCAATCGCCCACAGGTGTGTACGTAAACTGCTTCTATTTGCCGTTGCTACTGGAGAAATCAACTTCCGGATGAGAAGCGCTCGAGGACTTCCTGATTGTTTCCCGACAGCTTCTGGATTGGCCCGGGAAGTTGAAGGAAAAGTTAATTTTCTACCAAGTGCAAATATGCTTTCATACGGAATGTGTGATCCCAGGAAGGACGATTACTTGGGAGTACACATGGCACATATGGTATGGTCTGTTTATGTGTCGATAGATTGTTGGGGGTCTGACATTTATTGGATGTAATTTCGATTGATTTTCGATACTGCAATCCTAGTGAAGCCAAAGAATGTGTGTGTGTGTGTGTGTGTGTGTGTGTGTGTGTGTGTGAGTTTGCCGAGCACTTGACTTAGAGATTGTAGATTTCTCAAGTGATTGAATGTGAAGAAGTATTTCAATGTACCCACAGGAAGTGATTGACTCCGCTTGGCTGACTGGACATATACGGTCCCCCTTCATTTCCAGGAAAGCCCCATTTAAGCGTGCATTGAAACTGATCCCCTTCGCCGCTGATCCGATTTGGCATAATTTCCAGTTTAAACTTTACTTCTTCCCTGAACCATGCTTGCTCGTATGCTACGGGCAACAACACTTAAGTTCTCTTTCCGTTGTCAGCCTAAGAATACCACCGTCGTTGCCGTTGGCGATGACGACCACCCTCGCTTGCGGCGGATCCACCAAGCGTAAATAAGATAATATTATTATTGCTTTTATATTTCGTTCACCTTCTTCTAAGGAGAGGAGGGGGAAGCACGATGAAGTCGAACGGTGATAGTCGGCTAGTTGGCTTCAGAGACGTGTGAATATCGGCGTGAAATATGATATGCCATCGGAGTGTGGTAGCCAGCCGCCTCCTCCCGTTGACCAAGAATATGGCTGACAGGGTTCCATGCACTGACACCTTCGAGTTATTCGTTCCTTATTCAGACACATGAGCATAGAGCAGCATATTCGTTGCATTATTGTGATGGAATGACAGGCACCTCACGTAATCATCATAATATGTTCTAGCATGAGGAACGTTTGACGCCCGGCTTGGCATATATCGATATGTCAATAAGTGTTTGCTCGTTATGGACGTGATGCTTGGAAGTCAAGTCGAAATTTTATGATTTCGAGGAGCTACGGTTGTTCGGTGCCAAATTTTCAGAGCACGCAAAGATGACACGCATTTTTTTCGGCAATCACAATATAACTTCAGTTGTAGGTGCTTCGTGCAGCCTCCGTTTTCCGATGAAAGAATATGAAATGAACAGCACCATGAAGGATCCGATTCCCTGTGAACAATACGACGATTGAATTGATTGAATCACACACAATTGTTCAATAATATCCTGATGTGAAATGCTCAACAAGAGGGGGTATTTGCTACTTTTATGCTAAGTCATCTGCCAATAGCAAGGCAATGCAACTCAGAAAGCGCACAATTCAAGACTGTGCGTAGGTTTTTTTTTGAAGGGGGTTAGGATTGTACGGATGGCTGCAAACTTATCCATGAAACAGTTTTCTTTTTGCAACGGATCTTACTGCTCACGGATGTAGTTCAATGATTTTCTCTCTCACTTCCACTAAACAACAACTCCAAAGTTGTTCCGAGCCGACCCACTTTAGGTGGATTCAATTGTTCTCAAAATGCTCGTTCATTGTCTCTATAATCCGGAGAAGAGTTTCCTAAGGGGATGATGGGAGGCAAAGTTGAACGGACGGTACTTGATTTAGGATTTTCCACCTGAGTCCAACAACTTCTGCCACACTAGGAATCCGACTGCCTACCGCCAACTATCATGGTTGTTGGAATAAGATGCATTGCGCCGAGCTCCACAGCCTACAGAAGGTTTGTACTTGACTGCTCGAAGAGATAGATTTATGTGAGGGAGTCGTGTGACAACTTGCTTTTCTTTGAGTGAGGTTTTTTCTTGCTGAATTCTTCCTTGGCCAAGCAGTGAAGAAATGAGAATGAGTGAGTGTGTGTGAATTGTGTTTGATTTATTGCGTTGTTTTCTTATAGTGAAAAATGAGCCTCCAAAGTTTTACAAGGATGATTCATGGGGGTACTTGTCTAGGTTCGGGATTGTCATGAGGTAGCGAGCTTTGGCAAAAGATAACACAATGCAACGTGATTTGCGCGGGTGTTAAAACTTGACATCATTAAAAATGACAGATTACTTGCAGTCCGAAAAGCGACCGTCATCGTTTCGAATAACTAAGGGTTGATCGAGAGTAATCACCCAGCAAGTCTCGTTGTTACGGCTCACTAACAATCAACGCGTGTGTTTGATTCGCTTCAATTACGACTCAATCCCCCGAAAAACTGCAATCTGCTTCAACACTGCGATAACATGTGACTTGCAAGTTGAAATCTGTTCTGACAGCTGAACGAATGAAGCCACTCTCGGGCAGCTACCAACAGGCTGAATCTTGGCACAATTGGGGTCCAACTGGCTGAGTCATGGTTCTTTTGATTGTTGCTAAATAAAATTTTCAAACCCAGTTGCATCCGACTGTGAACGGTTTTGCCGAGCATTATGTCACGGTTTGAGAAGAACCAAAAGTTTGACACAAAGGCGTTTTCAGGAAAGTGCCATGTTGATTGTAAATGAGGATTTCTTAAAGTATTTACAAAGTGGAGCGAATATTTTTATGATATGCAAAAACATGTGAAACTTTCAAACAAACTTCAGCAAGTTTTTCAATTTAACGAATGGTTCCGATTTATCTAAAAATGTATGTATGTATGTAAGGTATATACCATCTCTTCTAATACTTTGTCTTGTATGAATTCCCACTTAATAGCAAGATCAATTTGAAAAATCGATCTGAGTTGGAGGGCGGACCCGTAAGCTGATACACCTAAGCTAAGCAATAACTCAATTCGCAATACTTCCTAAGCCTTTCACAGGATGGTTTGTGACAAAGGAAAACTGGTGATTTTAATATCAATTATTGTGACAATAATAATTCGAAGCATTTGAAACGATTAGCAGATTTCTTTTATTTAAAACAATAGGTTTATGAATATACGCGTATTTCCAGTCACAGTAAAACTTTGATTGTCCATGTGTACTGTAGTTTTGATTCTGTAAGTGTTGTTATAAACTCTGACTGGAAAGTAGCCGATCATGAAACAATTATTTTTAACGTTGAGGATAATATTATTAAACAAGTCGAAAATAAATTTGTTTTAGTAAAGAACTCGAACAGCTGGTACAATTTGGATCTTTCGCGTCTTAAACGTAAAGGAGACAAGCTGTTCAAGAAATGGCGAAGAACTAATAGGCATATCTTTTTGAATAGGTACAAAGATGCGCGTAACAAATATTCGCAATCCATTTAACAAACTCGTTGTGAATATATTCAGATGAAAATTGATTTGCATCAAAACAACAGCAAAGCGTTATGGAAAATTTTGAAACCTTTGTTAAAACCTAGTAATTGCAAATCCATAACGATCCATAACCTTCAATGGCACATAGAACAGTTAGAGGACATCATTGCATGTAGATTTAATGAATATTTTGTTGATAGTAGGGAAACTGCCCCCATATTAATCTCATTGTTCCTATATTCATCCTACAATGAATCAAACAATTGGGCAGTTGAAGGATCGGTTTCGTTTTCTAATAATGTTTGCTTACGTCAAATAACTACAACAAACATTACTAACTAATCCTTCAACTGCCCAATTGTTTGATTCATCGTAGGATGAATATAGGAACAATGAGATTAATATGGGGGCAGTTCCCCTATTTTGTCAATCAATCAATCTATTGATCTAGTAGATGAGCCAGACGAAATAACCCAGCCGATTAATATTAACTGTAGTTTTGAAAATTTTCACCCAATAATGTTAGAGGATCTAAAATCTATTTGCTTTTCTTTGAATAAAACGGCTGGAGTAAATTATTAACGTAAGAGTAATACAAAATTGCTTTAATGTCATAGTATTTAAACAACCTGCTGGACCTAATTAATGAATTGCTGCAAACTGGGCACGTGCCACAAGTTTGGAAAGAATCTTTAGTTACTCCCATTCAAAAAGTCGCTGGAACGATTAAAGCCGAAGAGTTTCGTTCTTTTTACATATTGCACACTTTAGAAAAAAAAATTGAAACTTGTTGTAAAAGGCCAGCTGTTAACGTATTTAAATAGTAATAATTTGATTGCGCCGGAACAATCGTTATATCGCGAAAGTCATTCTTGTGAAACAGCGTTAAGTTTAGTGTTAAATGGAAAGAAAATGTAGAGCGTAAAGATACGATTGTTGCTGTTTTTTGGATCTGAAACGCACTTTTGAAACGATTTCTCGGCCCTTCTTTCGAGCCCTGTGGAGTACAGCCTTGTCGTACCACAAGGGAGTGTATTAGGGCCCATTTTATTTATTCTATATATTAATGACATGCGACGAGTCTTGCGATTTTGTGATATTAATCTTTTTGCTGGTGATACCGTGTTGGTCATTGCAGCTAAAAGCCTTGAGGAGGCCAGTTTCACATTTCAATGTAGATTTACGTTCTCTAAGTAGATAGTTAAAGTACGAACAGTTGAAATTGAACATAAGTAAAACTAAATTCATGGTAAATAAGTAAGTAAAAGTAAGTAAGTAATAAGTAAAACTAAATTCAAGTTATCGGAGACGTTTCTGTTAAAACTGATGATGAGACAAATGATCGCGTTCGTGAGAATCAATATCTTGGCGTGATTATTGATGATAGATTAAAATTTGACTCTCACATTGACGATGTCATCAAGAAAATAGCCAAGAAGTACAGTATTCTCTGCCGATTGAAAAAAGATTTAACTATTGCTAGTAAAATACAATTGTACAAATCTATCATCTCTCCTCACATTGAATTTTGCCCTTCCATTTTGGTTTTAGCTAATCAAACACAAATATCGAGATTACAGCGTTTGCAAAATAAGATAATGCGTTTGATCTTGAGATGCAATAGGTTCACTTGCTCCTCTTTTTTGTTAGATGCCCTACAGTGGCTATCGGTGAAGCAGAGAGTTGTGTACTTGACAATGGTGTTCATTTTTAAAGTAATAAACGGTTTGTTGCCTCGATATTTGTGTAATCAAATTGAAAGAGGAAGTGATATTCATAGATATAACACTAGAAAGCGGATGATGTTAGAACACCATATTTTTTGTACGGAGCTTCACAAAATTCGTTGTTTTTTAAAGGTATAAATGTTTTTAATTCGATGTCTATACACATCAAACGTGCAGCAACAGTAACAGATTTTAAGAGACAATGTATTTCAAACATAAAAGCTGACTTTTGAACAGCTACTCTGTAAACTTCTTACTCTTGACTTTTTTTGACGATGTTATAACAACGGATATTTTTGTATGGTTTATTGTTAAATGTTTTATATTTGTCATGGGGCACAAACAAACTATACTTTTTGCCTCGATGATGATGATGGATTTAAAGTTTTTATTTGTTATTGTAATTTGAAGTAGTTTTTATTTTTTGTGTAGTCTACAAAAGTTTGAGCCTCGCGCGCGGTATACAGGTATAAAGGACTTCTTTTTGAATTTATCAAAAAAAAATAGTGGCCTTTGATGCTTGAAAAGATGCCATGAAATAGTAATGGGATGTCTGGCTGATTGTCGGGGAATTCCTTGTCAATTCTGTTGTGGTTGAAAGTAAAAGTTTGACTAGGGCCGGTCCAGGATTTTATATGGCTGATTGGGAATATCCTTGGTCAGCCCAAAACTAAGGTGGCTGTTCTATTAGTGTTGGAACCCCATTGACTCTGTAGCGGGCAGGATCGGATATTGGCTTGTCTCTTGATAATGTCCTTATTCGGGATTCTGTGATTTGAATTGTAATAGGATTTCCTGATCGCTGGGAAAAACTTGCGAACATTTGTGGTTGACATCAAAAGCTTTTCTCAATTATATCGCTGTAAAGCAAATGAACAGTTTTGGAAGAAGTTTACATCTGTAGATGAAATCCACAGAAGTAAGAAGTTTACATGAAAGATGAAATTTGTCACATGCCTATTTGATACACGCGTACCACGGTAACAACGGCAAACGTACTTTTGCATATAAAAAATAATAAACGATCCATAAAAAAATGATAATTGAGCCATGAAAAACGCACTTCTGAACCATAAGACTCTGGTGAATATCCATTTAAAAAAAATTGAAATGATTCATGAAATTCATCACTCTTTTCCATATTTTATAAAAAAGTAAGCAGTAAAATGTCAAAAATGTACCGTTTTATATCTGGGACACGATCGTTAAAAATGTACGGATTACTCATAGACATTTTGCAAATAATCCATTAAAGGTTCAATAACTTTCCTTAAACCTGTTAAATTGATCCATAGAATGTAACCTTTATGCAATAAAATATATTTGAAATCGCATAAAGTTTTGAAATTTTCCATAAATAAATTGCCAATGATCCATAAATAGATGAATAATTAACCATAAACTTATAAAAATGATACATAGTAAATCAGCTTTGTTCGCTAGACCATGTGGTATGATCCATAGATTATTTCTGCATTTTTCCAGGGGCACTGTTTTTCAAAAAATTTTGAATCATAAGGAGTGTAAAATTGATCCCCAACTGCGTAACTTCTCATATTGAGTCACATGTCCGTTCTATCAGGTATCCGGATAAAATATTACTGCTAAAGAAGGATTGCGGAGTTTTTGCGTTGCCGTATTGAGGATTGAAGAACTAAACGGTCGATGTTTCCGACATCCGAAGTGTTAAGATAGCGTAGATTAGATTCCAGGCAAACGGCTGATTCAAGCATTTTCCCGATATAATGCAAACGGAGGATGTTTTTTTTTTAGTTTGGTCCGACGAGCGATAGCGAGTTGGACAGCAAGTGTCTGCCTTGCATAATTCAAATCAAATTTTCTGAAAAAACAGTTTAATCATGTCTTAAATTTGACCTGTAGTTCATTGTGTGCAAGAGATCTCTTTACCAAATTTCTTTACAAACATGTGTCACAGTTGCGGGGAGATCAAATAATGTTAAGTGCACAAAGTTAGTTTGTTATGAATCATTTTTTGAATCCTGGAGAGTGTGAGCCGTTTAGTGGTTTAGAGCCTGTTACTAAAAAGTGAGAAGAATGATTAGTAATTTCCATTTAATTCCAACTACCTTTATTGCTTATCTTGACAGATACGCGTATTTCGTCTACAATGTGCAGACTTCTTCAGTGTCGTGATGATGATGATATAATACTACCATCTATTGTAGCAAGGTAACTTCCCATAGCAGTGGAATAATCTGAAAAACGATTTGATCAGGATTCTATTATTGTTTGTGATCATCAAGCTCCTGTATGAAGGGCCAAAAACGTTTGGGCAGGCCCTTAAGCAGAGACACTTTCGCGAAACCCGCGAATATAGGGAAAAGAATCTCCTTCCAAAAGCAAGGTCAAACAGACAGCACTAGAATCGAGCCCTCGTTTGACAGAATAAACCCAATATATGGGGTCGAAGAGCCCGCCCTCGTTCCGCGAAATGTTAACAATAGGGAGGAGGCAGTCCCATACTCCCTATCCAAATCGTTTAACTTGGGTGCCCTGATGGTCCCTTCCTTTCCTCCGTTAGGTTTTATTTAATATTTAGTATATTTTGTACACGAAAAATTAGGATATCATTATAGACAAGAATGCTAATTTATTCAAATTTTAAACTTAAATGATACATCCAACGTATTGCTACTAAAATAAATAAAAATTAGATATGTATCAATATCCTTCTAGTCCTGAAAAAGCTGAAAACAGAATAGATCATTCCAAATATCTGAGATAGAACTTCAATAAAAGATATTATTTTATAAGACATGTTGTAATATTTTTCTTTATACTGTTCTAGTAACATTTCAAAGGTAGCAATTGGAGTGATCGAAGAGTCCGGTTTGATGACCTCTGAAATTTTTTGATATTTTATTGCTAGATTTTGTTAAAAGTATGGATCAAATTGATTAATTTTAGGAACCATTTCTATTTTATTTTTTTCTGGGTTTTCACAAGAGTCTTATGGGTCAAGAAGCCGTTTTTTTTAGACCGATTTTCAATTTTTCATGGATCTTTCTTTTAGTTTTAAATGTGCAAACATAAAGCTGCCGTAGTTCTTGACGTGCACGAGTGCTCTTTACCAAATTTATTGGGAAACATGTATTGCAATTGCGGTCGTAAAAAAACGTGAGATCGCAAAAGTAAGTCAGCTTTCTGAAAATTGAAAATCTTTTCCAAAGTGATCCTTTTTTTTACAGCAATATTTAAGCCGCATATATAAAGGAACGGACATGTTAATGAATTTGAGTAGTGGCGTAGTAAAGGATCGATTTTCCCGTAGTGTAAATTGAAAAAAAATCTCACCCAAGATTAAAATTATTCCGGCATAATTTATGGATCATGCATATTAATGTATATGCACAAAATTGATTTGCTATGGGCCATATTTAGAAGTTTATGGTTCATTTCCAAACCTATTATGGATCATTGACGATTTATTTATGGAGTTTGAGGAATGATACTGAACCTTTTATGGAACATTTGCAATATGTTAATGGGTAATCCATTCAATTTTATCGATCATACCCTAGATATACAACGGTACATCGGTGAAATTCTATTGCTAAAACTAACATAAAGTATGGATCACATTGCTGTATTTTATGGATCATTTTCATTTTTTTTATAGATGTTCATCAGAGCCCTATGGATCATAAATATGTTTTCTATGGAACGAATTTCAATTTTCCATGGATCATTTCTTCATTAAAAGATGCAAACTTAGGGCTTCCGTAACAATAAAAGACCGTAAATGCTGTTCCGAATTCGTAACAAGTCGTTTAATCGTCTGAACGGCGCAACTTCCGGCGGGCATTTCGTACTATAATTTTCCCCGTTCACGGCCAGTCCGGAGCGAAAGAAGAGCGGCTTTGACATCCCCTTCACGCTGATTGTCAGCCAGCACCTTTTTGGGGAACTTGGTGTGAAATGAACTTCACCTCGGAGCTCACTTCCTTCGTAGGGGAAGAAAAATACGAAGTGCTCTGCCAGTCGTTGCCACCCAGGGTTACCGCCACGTAACGATTCGCCGGGAAAATCGAGTGACCATCTTATTCACCCGCTGCCTGCAGCTCCGAAACCAGTGGACGCGGCTTCCGCTTCCTGACATGTATGTTCATGTTCGCCAGGTACTTTTTCACTGTTTCGCTAATTGAACCGACCTTCGGGCCAAGCGCACGCAGCGATGTAGCCACTTTTCCCTTGGTCTTCCTCTTTAGCATCCTTTGGAGCTTCTTGTCGCTCAGGGTCGTCGGCCGTCCGGAACCGGGCTTTCTTTCGATGCTCTGATTGTTGTCAAAAAGTGCCAAGATGTTGTAGATGCCATAACGGGCGTATCCGACGTCCACAAAGTGCCGCACGATGTCCGTTTTTGACGCGGCGGGGTGCCGTTCTTTGAACGCGCACACTTCTGAACGGAGTTGCTTCACTGTTGCCATCACGGGCAGAGTTTGACTGATGGAGATGTCAAATTTTGTCTGCTGACTCATGGGTTTCTATGATTGATGCTACATGGGTAGTTTTGTCAATGCGGGTTATGGTAAGCCCATGAAAAATCGGCAATCGTTGTCCATTTTTTTTAATGCAAACGTTAGTACAATAATATCTTGAAGCCTGTCCACGTTATATGTCGGACACATTTCTTTCACTGTAGATTTTGAATTATTTCATGGATCGCTGAAACGTTTCATTTATATGATAGCTGAAACTCTTCACTGTGTTTCGTGGTGCAACAAGTTAACATTCTTGTTACATTCAGTAAACGCATTTTGTATGAATGGGAGCAAAATCCGAATTTTTCGGTGCGCGATCTTGCCAAGAAACTAAAACTACCGTAAAGTACGCGTTTTGTGTTTCCAAATCATTTTATCAGCGCTTGACTGTGGATCGGAAGGTTGGAAGTGGAACAAATCGAAAAGTATGCTCCCGACACATGAACAAGAAGGTGGTAGCTATTATTGAAGAAAATTTCAATTTCTGTGCGAAATGTGGCTCGCAAAGTTGGGAAGTCAAAATCATACGCTCAAAAAGTGAAACAGAGGCAATGACTGAAGCTTAGCTTAGCTTAGCTTGACTGACTTCACCTATCAATGGTTGCTACTCCGTGATTGATAAGAATCAGTGAAATTGCACAATGAATCAACTGAATGGGGGCTGGAAGTACCGACTGTACACGTTTCAGTGACTCAATTTCTTTGATAATCAATAACGGCGCCGGCCACGTCCTTGCAGTCAGGTGGGAATGGGGAAGGAATGTTAGTATGACCTTTGCTGTTTAGGGACCGTGTTCACCTCTGCATCCCCACCAAGGTCACAGGAAGGAGATTTTTCTATGTAAGTAGGGTAGGGCTCGATGGATCAGGATTTGCCTTGATAAGTGATGTGATCGTGTATATGTATATATTATTCATAATACGATGAGAAAATATTTTATGTAGGTTAAAAATAAAGTTATACAGGGACAATATGGCTTACAATTACCTGTTTCGCTCCACGTTTTTAAGAGCACCTACCACCTCTCAATTGTTCTTTGTGGGATCCGACTGGTTGCGTTCTGCTTCCTCCACGGTATCCGGGTTATCTAAATGATGCCCATCCAGACCCGCCATGCTTGCGCCATATTGCATTGCTCGCGGTCAACAAGGTTTTCCACCTCTGAACCCTAACCGATTTTTACAGCTTTATCGTCCACGAAATTCTGCGCATTAGTCCGGTATTATTTCATACCCCAACCGTTCCAAAAAATGTACTATTTATGCAAATATATCCGTCAAACGATGCCAGAGCTATAACAAGAGTCCAGTTTGGCACAATTATAACATTTCAAATCCAAAATACAAAGTACCGATTTTTTATAACGTTCTAGCGATTTTCGAATACAACTTTTGCAACTGAAAATCACAGAACACAATCGTGCTGTGATCCAAAGATACACAACATTCGTCTATCTTTGGCCGACCGGAATCTATTTCACAGGTGTTTTTTTCCAATTTGGGAATCAGTCGTGAAAAATATTCCAAACTTTCGTCAAACTTTATAAGCATGTACTCTGCAATCACTCGCGCCACCAAATAATAGATAATCGAAATAATAGATAACGCACTAGGCCAGATTACAAAATATTTCGAAACAAAGAAACGACACCATGGTGACACGATAATAAGAGTATCGATCGTATTTGATGACCTAATTACCGTCATATCTCACCTAGAAGCAGTTTTATTGTTCTTTTTCTGAGCTCACTCGATCACTCACGCCACTAAACATCGCCGAAAAGATAACGAGTTATACTCGATAGCAAAAAAGTGCGCCGTTCACAACCGATGTTTGAAGCCGACTCTCTGAAACAAAGGCAAGGACTGAAAGCGTACAAAGTGAAAAAGGTGCCCAGCCGCGATGACATGCAAAATTTTACTGGAAAAAGTCGTGCAAAGGATCTTAACACCAATTTTTTTGCAAACATTTTCTTGTATCATAATGGACGATGAAATAAACGTACTGGAAGACTTTAAACAGCTTCCGGGTCTTGTTTTTTTTTCAGCGCAATGCAAAGGAACGCCGTTGCCGAGTATTTCCGGACAAACAAAGCGTTTAAATTCCTGAAGAAGTAATTGATTTGGCAGGCCATGTGTAGTGGTGGTCGAAAATCGTAAAGTTTCGTCTCTACCGGCACTATCAATAAGAATGTGTACAAGAAAGAATGTCTGCAAAAGCAGAGTCTGTTTTGGGTTGATTTGGCTTCTTGTCACTATGCGAAATCCGTCTTGGAACATGTCCTAAGGTACAAGAGGTCAAATACGTGCCAAAAACAGCCAATCCACCAAACAGTCCAAACTTCTCCCCAATAAAAAGGTACTGGGCTCTAGTTAAGCGGAAACTCTTCGAAACTAAGAAGAAAGCAAATGGTACCAATTATTTCAAGAGAAGGTGGAGAATCGTCACGGCGCACAGCGATCGGAAAAGCCTTTTTTCACGGCGAAATTAATAACCCCTAAGGCTTACGTTTTCGAATCATGGTGTCTTCTACAAAGTTGTACCTAAACAAGTTGTTCATCTTGTGGTGATAATTTCGTAGTCCCAAACTTTACCGCTAGGGAGGCGCTGTTGCTAACTTTTGAACGAAATACAATAGCAGGGTGATGTAAAAAGCAAGTTTGTGGGGAATACAATTTCAAGCAGCTTTGCTGCAGACACAATTTTTTTAGCGCTCCTTATTTGACCATGATAGAGCTTTTTACTGCTTTAAATCAGGGTGTCTCTAAAAAATGAGTTTTTTTTCTTATAACATTTTTGTTTCTCATTTTGAGAAAAAGTGATTTTTGAATAATATATAGAAAACGCACATATTTTCCTTACAAAGTTTTTTTGATACAGCTTATAATTCAAAAGTAACGAGTAATTTTAACTAAAAACAAGCGTTTTTTCTTATCGAACCTATGATTGTTTAGGCGAGAAGTGCCCAGAAAATCATCAAATTATTGTTATAATGGGTATTAAGGAACAAATTGCTATGTTAATAGGCCCGGGTATTCCTTAGGCACACGAGCGGAGACTTCATAAAATCGGGCATGTTTTTCGTTAAAATTACCGCTTACCTTGGAACAATAAAATATACTCAAACAGATAGTTTAATAAAAAAAGCATCATATTTTTCCCAACACTAACGCTAACGTTAATCCTAACAATTGAAACTAAAAAGTTAGAATGAAAAAACTGGTGTTTCAGGGACACCCTAATCTACACCAGCAAAATGGCTCCGAACTAAAGCAGTGCACAAATGCTGGACACTCCAGTCATGAATGAGCAGCCTGAAGCGTATTATAAAGATTGGACTCGGAAAAAATGCGATACTTTGTTTTGGGTGTTACTTTTTATCGCGTGTGTAAAAATTAATGAAATTTTGACTAGTTAAAGTGTTATGTTTATGTGTGCAAAATCTTATCGCGATCTGTCAAGTGGTTTTCAAGATGCATTTGAAACAAGAAGAGCTACGCCAGCAAATCTTGGGCGCGGTGATCGATAATCCTGGTCAGTCGCACAGATGGATCGGCAAAAGGCTTGGAATCCACCATTCTACCGTGTCCCGCGTCATGAAGATGTTCCAGGAGACAAAGACGATCGAGCGACGCGCTGGAAGCGGCCGAAAACCGAAAACGGAATACCCAGGGAAGGCGCGGAAGGCAGTACTTTAAGAATAACCCGAACCTTTCCACCCGAGACGTGGCCAAAAAGGTCAATTCGTCGAAGTGGTTCGTCCAGCAGACCATGCAGCGGGCTGGGCTACGTGTTTTTAAGGTCAGGAAGGCGCCAAACTATCGCCAAATTGCGTGCGCGAAAGCTTTACCGTGAGTGGCTGGTCAAGCCAGGCTGTCTCGTCATGGACGACGAGACATATATCAAGGCGGACACCAAAAAAATTCCCGGCCTCGAGTTTTTGGTCGATCCGTCCCGCATGGAGGTTCCAGAAGAGAAAGATGGACAAATTCGCGAAGAAGTACCTGTTGTAGCAGGTGATCTGCGACTGCCGCCGGTACAGCAAGCCGTTCGTTACAACCGGCACCATAAACGGGCAGATTTATCGAGAGGAATGCTTGCAGAAACGCTTGCTGCCCTTCCTCCGCTCTCACCGTGGTCCTACTCTGTTCTGGCCGGATCTCGCTTCGTGCCATTACGCCAAGTCTGTAATGGATTGGTACGAAGCGAAGGGCGTTAATGTGGTCCCGAAGGAGGCGAAGCCGCCAAATACACCAGAACTTCGTCCGATCGAAAAGTTTTTGGCGATAATGAAGAAGAAGTTGAAGAAAAGCGGAAAAATATTCAAAACCGATGAAGTTTTGAAGAAAACTGGGAGAAATTGTGTAAGAAAGATGGACAAAGCCTCGCCCAAGATCTCATGAGCAGTGTTAAGAGAAATGTACGAGCATTCAGCTTGGGGAAGGAAATTCAATAAATTAATTATGCCAAGACATAGTTAATTAATCTCTGAAAATTTAAGAAGTATCCGATTTAAAATGAATTTTTGGTGATCATTTTTGTGTGTCTTATTTTTTCCGAGTCCAGTCTTTATTGGATTTGTTTTCGTAACTGTACAGCATTCAGTTTTCAAAGAATAAGTTTTTCCGTTGGTGTGAACATGTATGCAAACCTCAATGGAATTTATAAAACCTATGTTTTTATTCATCTACGAGGGCCCTAGGATATCTAAACATAGCCAATAAAACACGCTACCGGCTGCTCATTCACGACAGGAGCGTCCGGCGCTTGCGCACTGCTTTAGCTTGGAGCTATTTTGCTGGTTAGGATTAGGGTGTCCCTAAAAATTTGTTTTTATTCTAACTCTTTAGTTTCAATTGTTAGGAAAAATAATCTGCATACGGAGTGTAGAGAAAAATATGATGCATGTTTTTGCTGAACTAAGTGTTTGAGTATATTTTATTGCTCAAAAGTTAGGGGTAATTTTGATGAAAACATATGCGATTTTAAGCAGTCCCCGCTCGTGTGCCCTAAGAGTACTCGGGTTCATTTATATACCAATTTGTTCTTTAATACCCATTAAAACAATAATTTGATGATTTTCTGGCCACTTCTCGCCTAAACAATAATAAGGTTGTAAAGAAAAAACGCATGTTTTTAGTTAAAACTACTCGTTACTTTTGAATTATAAGCTGTATTTAAAAACTTTCCAAGGAAAAAATGTGCGCTATAACGTTTTCTATATTTCATTCGAAAATTACTTTTTCTCAAAATGAGAAACAAAAAAGTTAAAATAAAAAAACTCATTTTTTAGAGACACCCTGATTTAAAGCAGAAAAATAGCTCTATCATGGTCGAATAAAAAGCTAGAAAAATGGTGTTCACAGCAAAGCTGGTTGAAATTGTATTCCATACAAATTTGCTTTTTACGTCACCCTTCTATTGTGTTTCGTTCAAAAGTTAGCAACAGCGCCTCCCTAGCGGTAAAGTTTGGAACTACGAAATTATCACCACAAGATGGACCACTTGCTTAGGTACAACTTTGAACAGGACACCATGATCCGGAAACGTAAGCCTTAGGAGTTATTAATTTCACCGTGAAAAAGGCTCTTCGATCACTGTGTAATAAAAATTTACTTTAAACGAACAATAGCTCGAATGGTTGAACTAAACCGTATATGGTTTAGATGTTAACCCGAATAGGTCGTTAAGCAAAATAACCATAAGAAATTTATTAGGGTTTATCGCAAAGATGGTGAACGGTGAAATTGACGCACTTGCACTTCTGGCTTGCATTGACTTTCGAGTGAGAAGACAACTTAGATCGTCATCTCTACTGCTGACCAGATTCCATCGGACTTCTGACGGTTTTAATGAGCCACTGACATCATGAGTTCGAACCTTTTTGTTGGTTGACGACCTCTGCGAATTAGGATCTTCTAGATCTTTTAAAAATAGAATAACTGCGTCAAGACTGCTACAATCTAGGCTACAATAGTTTTAATACATTCATTTAGACTACGATCAGATGAATTTAACAAAATAAAAAAAAATAAAATGTTCAGACTAAATAAACGAACTGAACAAATGTTCAGACTACATAGGAAACGCACGGTATGTTGAATAATATTTTCCAAATTATGATTGATGCAACACATCATCGAGGGCCTGAGCATGTCGTGTATTTGAGAGGAATGTTTCTAGCTCCGACGATTGTGAAGTACCGAGTGGCAAATACTCAACCCATGAACATAACTATTTTTTATTACACTCTCAATTACAGGTTGACCTTCTCAGCCTTCTCCTCATTACTTCCGCAAATCAAAGCGTTATTCCCTGCAAAATGTCACCCGATTCAATTAGACACCATCCCGGCTTCCCAACCACAACATCAAAGTCAATGCAGAGCGAATAAAAAAAAATAGCAACGAGATTTTTTAAAGCGTTGCATTTAATTAGTTGCTACTAAGTGCCACTAGTGCTTCGCTCTAACTCCCTCCCCCCAGGAAATATTTTTCTAGTACCATGAGGAGGTGACACGAGATGGCACATGCCCATCCCTCTTTTCCAACTAATGCATTGAGAAGAATTCTACCAACCAGAATCCATGCCGGCACTTTTCCATCAAGGCTTCAAAGAGCAAAGTGTGTTAATTAATTAATGTAGTCATTTAAATCATTTCTAATAGAGCTATGCTTGCTGGAACTACCGTTGAACCCCGAGCAAGTGACTCCATTATTGCTCAGCTCAGGTCCGGGATAGGTACCTATTCATCATCATTAGTGAGACGCGACAGGATTCAAACATTTTCCATCGCTCCCCCTCCCGGGGCTGTCGACGCGAAAATTGCTCCAATTCTTAGTTCCATACATGGAAGACACCGCCCCGGCATGGAGAAAAGCAACGGGTTTTGAATCGGTTTGAAAGGGATAGAATTAATTTGTTATCCCCAACTAATGAGCCTTTGGCACACGATGGACGTCTGGTCATGCGAAGCGATTTTTTAGCCCACCAAAATCGATGAATGAATGCTACTAAATATTAGGTATATGTGGCCTTTTCTTCCTGTGGAACGAGGATTAGAACGATGGAAGAAAGAATTGCAGCTTTGCATGTCCGAGGTTGACTGCAGGGTTCGATTGAGCAAATGGATCGCGTGTCAATCGTGCACTTTTCTCCGTCCTCTTGTCTGGATGGGATGTGGAATGCAGCAAATTAGGATTCCCATTAGTGTCGGAGTCATACTTTTTGTTCAACAATTTAGAGCACGTTGTGTTAGAGCTCTGCTTGATGAGGGTCGTTTTCTGTGGTTTAGGATTAATACCCGGAAAAACTTTAAAGCGATTCATTTCTGACTTGAAACACGTAAATACGTTGAGATAATTCATAGCCACAAGTTCTCGAATTTCCAAAGCCTCGTGCCGTTGATGGAAATCCCCGACAAATGAGGTTGTTTATCTTACATTACTGTCACGCAGGCTAACATCGCGCTGTCATGCATCACCGCAAATCCCCACCAACTCCGCGGAATCGTATCACCTGGCACGCGTTCCAGAGAAACCCGGCTTTCATGGATTTTCTCCCTTAATTCGATTTTTCCTCTGATTTTCCCTGACTTATGGCTGGAAATAGTTTTGCCCAATAACCTTTTAATCCCCCTCGGTTGGAGTATCCAATTACCAGCGTGTAACCCTGCTCCGATCGCACAGTCCATATGCAACGTGTTGTATCAATAAATTGTCCGCTTCCTGGAACCCGGAACGCATTAGCGACGACGCATGTGGCAGTGCACCAGTCGTCCCGGAAAATCCTAAACTGCGCCACACGACCCACCAACTGCTCTCTCCCTGTTTTTTTTTCGGTTCGGCTTGGCTGACCTAATCAACTCACGCCCGCAAGAGTCGACCAAGGAGGAAGAGATTAGTAAGCAAAGCACTTCCCCACCATCGAGCAGCTCAATATTTAGCCAGTCAATCATGTTACCTAGCCACCTCTCGGGCACGGATGACACCGGATACCCGGAGAATATCGTTCAACTTATTTCAATCGGTCGCTTCCTGGCCTCGACTTTTCCCCTTCTCGATCGGCTCGCACTGGCTAGGTTACAGGTACAGGAACAGAAGGAATGGAAATGCAGTGCATTTCAGCATCGACAAAGGACAGTTGTAGCGCTTCACTCTAATGCTGTTTATCTACTTTTATTTCTGGGAACATTACGCTCGGTATTGATTGCTTTATGTTCGTATCTGTCATTTGGGAGTTAGATAGAAAAAGCCAGGCCTACTTATTCTGTTGAATTTAAAACATCCCAATACTATTCGGTCCTAATAAGGCTTGATGACAGCTGAGTACTCTTTTAGGCGCTGTTGTTAGTAAAGCGCTTTCTATGGAAAGTCAAAAAATGATCAAATTCATGTACATATTTGAAAACTGTTGGTAAAAAATATCTTTTTCCTTCTGGACAAATGGGTTGAGATAATAAGTTTTCTTCAAGATACTCAATATGGTTATAAAGAACGAACAATTATCTCACGTTGCTTTCCAGAGATATTTCGTTAGCTTTTGATATAATTGAGCAAACGGCTTTTTGGATATCAAGGAGGCTTTGGATTCAGTATCTGATGAAGTTGTTTCAGATAAACTTCACTCTTGTGACTTTTCTCTATTAATGAATAACTTTTTCTATATGGGTGTCCCCCAGAAATTGTGTTCATGTCCCTTTTTGTATGGTCTTTATGTGAAAGGCGGTGTTTGACTAAGTGATAACTGCACATAAAGTTATAAATATTGACAATATTACTTTCTACACCTTGATTGTTGTTTTTTGTATTCTCCCATGCGTAGAGTAACGATCTATGATGAAATTTGTCAGAAGTAGATAATCTCCCATCAACATGAGAGGCTCAAGGAGTGGACAGTAATTTATTGCTAGAACGAAGATAATTGAAAAGAAGGTATTGATAGTTCCGTTTGGCGTTACGGCAGGCTGTGAAAATTGAATTATACAAGTTCAAAACGAGCTTTGAACGGTAGTATACGATGGGGCGCATGCTCTTTTACCAGTCAAGAGGATATCCTCCCACTTTCCAACCTGTATCTGGGGAAGCTTGGTAAAAGACTATGCGCCCGATCGTATACTACCGTTCAAACGCCCTTCGCTCGTTTTCAACTTGTATCTTTCGATTTCACAGCCTGCCGTTACGCTAAACGGAACTATCAATAATTTCTCTTCAATTCCATTCGTTCTAGCACAGTGGTTCCCAACCTTTTTGGGCTCGCAACCCCCTTTTTGGATCAGTAATGGCCCCGCGACCCCCTTGGAAAACTAATGTGATTATGTTGCGATAAAAAATAAAGAAATACATCAATTTACGATCTTCTACTATTATTACGACATTTTATGTTATAACCAGGGAAAAACACTCTCACACTAGATTTGAACTTCGGGGCTGTGTTTGAGACAACGCCAACCTCATGTCATCTTCAACGTTCAGTCTGTTTCTTGTCTTCGTTTTGATTTGAAGTAGAGTTGAAAATCCGCTTTCACAAAGGTATGTTGACACGAATGGGATTAGGATCTTCAATGCCTCCATGGACACTTTGGGATACGAGCCATACATAGCACACCAGAACTGGCTCAGTTCCTATTCATGAAACAAATCGCGAGACGAAGAATCGTTTTTCAGGTCCAAGTATTCATCCTGTATCTCATCAGGAAGGCTAGCCACATCCAATGAAGATGAAAACGGGTTGCGTACTAAAGCAGCTACTTCTTGCTTCAACTCGGGGAAATACTTTTCAAATTGCTGCTCCAGTGAATCCAATTGTGCAAACATTTCTGCTTGGAGAGCCGAAGTCAGCTCGCTTGCTCCTTTATCGGTATATTGCACAGACGATCAAACATGGCAACATTTCCCATCTTAACTTTTCGGCGCCAATTTTTTAGTTTTTCCGCGAATGCATGAAGATGATCGTGGAAGTGAACAAGATTGGATTGTTTGCCCTGAAGTTCAGCAAATTCAGATGCTCAAAAACATCAGCTAAGTAAGCGAGACGCTTCTGAAAGTCTCCTTCATTAAAATGTGCAAGGAAATCATTTTTCCCTTGAGCTTTCAAAAACGTTTGGATCTCATCCTTCAACTCGAAAACACGGTTGAGTACATTACCCTTCGACAACTAGCGTACGGAAGTGTAGAAAAGAAGAACCTCATGATCTGAGTTCATTTCTCTGCAGAGTTCCTTCATTAAACGTGTATTCAGTGCTCCAGACTTAACATAGTTAACAATCTTTATGACCAATTCCAGTACTTTCAATAACCCTTCCGGCAACGTCTTGCTGGCAAGAGCATATCGATGGATCATGCAATGGACACTTGCGGCATGTGGGGCAAGCTCCTTGACCTTCTTCTGAAATCCAGATTTCTTGCCAAGCATTGCAGGAGCTCCATCGGTGCAAACCCCACAAAGTTTGTTCCACTGCAAGTCACCAGATTCAAAAAACGCCTTGATTTTAGCCATGATATCAACGCTTTTGGTAGTAGTTTCCAAGTCACAACTGAAAAGAAGCTGCTCCTTTAAATCACCAGCAGAGCATACGTACTTCAAAAACACCAACAGCTGCGCACAGGAACTGACGTCGGTGGATTCATCGAGTTGAACTGCGAATAAAGGAGATTGTTTTATTTCTTCCAGAACTTGCTCTTTCACGTCTTCGGACATATGGGCAATTCGTCTTTGCACAGTGTTGTTTGATAAGACACTTGGATTTGTTGGGGTTTTTTTTTGTTTGGTTTGTTTTTTTTTTCTAACGGGTGTCCACTAAAAAATGAGAATGATTTCAATACTTTTCCATCAGAACAAAAACGGCCGCATAGAAATGTCACTTTAGATGAATGAATCGTTGCACTCTCCAGAAAATTTTCATACACTCTTATTTCACTCTAACATGTTCAGTCGTGTTCAGCATGCCGTCGAAACAGGAAGAACTGCGCGCGCGCGTTGTACAATTCTTTCAAGCGAACGAAGATCGTGGAAAAAAATACACGGTGGACCATTTTTGTCGTGAAAAAGTTCCGGTATCCACCGTATACCGTATCCTGGCATGCATGAGAGTAACCCGGAAGAAAGGTTGCGGCCGTCCAGCGAAAATAATGAATGAGAAAACGCTCCGCCCGCTGCGCAGCATGTTCAACAACAAGGATTCGGTAAGTCAACGGGAAGCAGCCCGAAAGTTCCATTGTTCGAAGTCACTCATCTGCAAGACGCTAAAGAAAGAAGGAATAGTGTGTAGAAAGAAAACCAGATCCCCAGAGTACACAGATGAGCAGATTCAAACCGTGAAATCCCAATGCCGCTGGATGACTCGGAATTACGGCGGAAAATCTTTCGTTCTGGACGACGAAAGCTACTTTCCTCTTTCGAAGTCTCAGATACCGGGAAACGACCGATTCTACACTAAGGACAAATCTACTACTCCTCCAAAAGTAATGTATAAGTTCAAGCACAAATTTGAATCGAAGGTTATGTTATACATCGTAATATCCGATAAGGGTATTTCGAAGCCGTGGTTCAAACCAAGCGGTTTGGCCATCAACCAGGAGGTGTACCAAAGAGAGTGTTTGCAGAAAATACTCATCCCATTTCTTAAACAACATCACTCGGATGGCAAATACGTGTTTTGGCCGGACAAGGCATCATCGCACTACGCAAAAAAACGCTAACGTTTTTGGAGAGCCAAAATATACCATATGTCCCAAAAGACCGGAATCCGACAAATTTGCCACAGTGCCGTCCTATCGAGGATTTCTTCGGTCTTTTGAGCTCCATGGTATACAAGGATAATTGGAAGGCCAAGAACACCAAGCAACTTACCAACAGGATCAAAAGCTGCATCCGAAAAATCGATGTGGCTGCCGTCCAACGGTCATGTTCCAGCATAACGACTAAGCTGCGCCGCACGGCGGACCACGGACCATATGACAATATTCACTAAACTTAGTTTGAAGATTTAAGTTGACCCTTTTAATAAAATAAATCAGTTTGAACAAAACTTCACTGGTATTTTTTTCCTGACCCATTCTTTTCGTTCTCATTATTTAGTGGACACCCGTTATTTAGTTTGCAGCGGTAAACCAAAATCTCAGCAAAATTTTAAATGTGGATGCAACAAATTGGTCGGTTGATTGATTCGGGACTCGGCGGGGGGGGGGCCTGGTCGGTTGGAAAAAGAAAAAAAAAAAAAGAGCCAAAAACTACTGGGCATTTATTGGTTTTTTTTTGTTGTTTAAGGGCGCAGAAGGACGCACACTAATATATCAACTCACTCTTAGGAAGGAAGGAAGAAGAAAAAAAAAAAAAAAATCATGGGGGGGGGGAAAAAAAAAAAAAAAAAAAAACTGTCCTTCGTTGCCTTCCGTTCACCACTACTCTGCTCTACTCGAACGAATTATAAGACGCAAGAAGACCAAAATATACTCGTTTATTCTTTAAATTCATGCACTTTATAAGTAGGTTGCATTTTATTTTATGGATCAGTTTTTTTTTATTCTGTATGCATAAAAATTGTCACGCTGGTCAGATGCCCGCGACCCCCCTAGAAGGCCGGTTGGGAAGCCCTGACTTAACAGAAAGATCTGCTTGATTACCGTTTTAAACTCAAAGGGCCAGAAAGGGTTGGGCAGGCCCGTAAGCAGAGACACCTTGGTGAAACCTTCGGCAATAAGATAATCTCCTTCCAGAAATGTGATCCGATAAAACGAATAACAAAAATTGCAATTCATTTAAGCTTTCCACTAGATTTTTTTTAGAAAGGCGCGTCAAATTCATTACCACTGTTGGAGTGGAATATACCAATAATAAATGGTAGACACATCCCCTCCTAGACTCTGGTTGGCTGTCCAATCTATTGTCCAATTGCAATTTCAATGATGTCCTGATGCACACTCCCATCCCACTATTGAAATGTTTTAAATCAATGAATTATAATAAGTTTCATGCAATATATATCATATATAGATCTTATATAGATATAGATTGATTTCTGGCTGCATACTTAAAGTTCATTAATGTTAAGCCTAGTCTTAAAAGGTAAATTCACTCAAAGAATATTGCATTCTACAATCAAAATGGCTTACATTTAGTAGCGCAGTCCTATGTCATCATTTTGAACAACCCAGTGGGGTTGTACCTTGTAGCTTTATTTTTTATTTTATTTTAAAAGGTGATCAAGTGTGGTGTTAATTTAAACTTTCCTTGTTTTCCAGTTTTGAAACCGTTTATGAAGGAGAATGAACCACAAGCTTGCGCAACTGTATGGCAATAGCAAAGGGTAAATGCACCCTTCTTTTTGGGGAAATGCTCCTTAGATGCGTTTGCCCGGTATAATGCAATCGGAGGTATTATCCTTCTGGTTAGCGCTTGCCGGGTGTTTTGGCAAGTCTTAAGTTTCTTCAAAATTGTATAATTTTGACGGGTTTTAAATTTTGGAAATAAAAGCGGCCAAAAAAAAAAAAAAACCTTCTAAAAAAAAAAAAAAACCCGCCAAAAAAAAATAAAAACCCCCAACAAAACCACCTCGCGCGCCCCCAAACATCAAGAAACAAAAATTTTTTTTTTTTTCCCGACCAGAAGGGCATAACATAAAAATATCAAAATTACAACAAACCTTGTTACGACTAACTGATTATGATATAAATTTGTTAAAAATGTTTTCATCTGAATAATTGTGTAACATACTTATAACAAATTAAGATATAATACCCTGGGAGGCACAATCTGTGTGAAGAAATAGATTAATTTTAACAATAGCTGATATAATTTTGCTACATCGTAACAAAACTGTTACACATTTTGTTTTGTTTGTGTTATGTCTATATCATAGTTTGCTAATATTTTGTTACCTGTTGAGGATTTTTTGTAACAATTTCTGTTATTTTAACTACATCCGCGATCTAAATTCTAACAACCTCTGTTATAAAAAAGGCATAACTGAATAACAACACTTGAAATAATTTTGTTATTTCCTTCTGGCCGGGTAGGAGAAGAGAAATTGGATTAGAAGTATCCGATATTCGAGAATATGCCATTTTTTTTTTTAAATTTACTCCGGCGAAGAGAGGTTATGTTTTTCGTGCAAGACTCTAAAGGAAGGGTGCCCGAGGGTTGACGTGACGTGATAAAACTGCACATAAAAGAATAACTATCAATGATGATTAACTATCAAACCGTAATTACTTTTGCGTGTCTTGCTGTCATAGCGAGAAGCTAATGAAGCGTTTTGATTCCAAAGGACTTTTTATTTAAATAATAATAAACATTAAAACTCAAGAAACACATTTTCAAAACATGAGAGAATTCTGCACACTCACGTTGAAGGTCCCGTGAAGTTTTTGCTAGATTTAGCCAGCTGACATTACAGCCAGCAAATCATAGAATGGCATAAGCAGAGTAATATGGATCATATTGAGAAAATTTTCATCCCATCAATTATTGTTGGGCAATTAACAAGCAAAAATTAAATAAATGTGACAAAACAAACAATACTCCGTCTGATTTGGAGATATGCAGGAAAAACATTGCAGATAAAGTGGATATAGGTATTAGCATAGCATATTATAGCATGTTCCGACCATACATAATCCTGGGTTGGCTGTTGAGACGATGGAAGCGCCAGAAGAGCTGCCTTGGGTGTGACAGGCTCTTCATCCATCGATCTCTTTGCACAACACCTGGCCAGGTCCTTATGATCAGCAAGGGATGGGAGGGAAGTGTTGATTAGATGTGTACTTAAGAAGATGCTGAGAACTCATGCTACCTTCATAGACATCTGGAGTTGGAAGTTGGGTGGGATTGTGCGGGAGGCTTTCCTTGTCGAGAAATATATATATATATATATATATATATATATATATATATATATATATATATATATATATATATATATATATATATATATATATATATATATATTTATATGTAAATAGGTCGTTGGGAGTGACGAAGCTAAGAAGTTTAATGCTCTCAATTGTTGTCCGCTTTTTTAGGCCGGAAAACAGGTTTCCTACTTGTATCCAGGCTCTTCTTTCGGTTGGGACATGAGCACTAACTCTTGCCCTAGCCTTCTAAAGTGTGGCCCATTTAGTATTGGAAGCTGTCATTACAGATGTCAATCGAGATGATTAATTTTTGTTTGTATTTTCCCTCTAAAGTTCACATAAAGTCCAACATTTTAGTTAAAACAGACTACTATCTTGTTAATGTATATCCAAAATATGCACAACAGTCTATTTTCCAATTCTAACTGGGCCACACCTTATGGCTTCTGGTTAAAGCGCCATTATTCGCTTTCTGGAAAGAGAAGAAGGATGCGTTGACACAAAGTCATACGCTCACAGACACACACATATCGTTCAAATTTTCATTTTATACTTGATAGCATAGCATAGCATAGCATAGAAAATTTGCACATAGCGTGGGGGTAGCCACCGACATGAGCCTATCCACTTCCACTCAACATTTTGCCAAAAATGCCGAGTGTCGCAGACCCACTTTTTTTGCAAAAATGATAATTGCCCTAACATCTATTGACGAAAGTACCGCAAACCCAAACAACCTTCATAAACGTTCAAGAGATAAAGAATTGGCGAGTTTCGATATTTGTGGAATGGTTATATATGTTCAATATAGTGTATCTTTGATTAAAATTTATCAAATTTGAATGATTGGAAGTCTTAGTTACCAATATCGAGTCGGAGTTGGACAATCACGTTCATCCTGTCATTCGTTCATAAATATTTACATATATACACACATGCATTGCACATATACACAAATACATACAGCGAAGTTGACCAGATAGTAGATCAAACTCTGCACGGCACCCGCCAGCGAGATCAACGAAGGGTAGCTCTCCTCCAGCAGCTGAACCTCGGCAACACTCATCACGGTGTCACTCATTCCGGGAATTCCTTGGCCGTCCGATCACCTCGAACAGACACAATTCTATCGAACACGCTCATCATATCGCCCAGCAGCTGTGACAGTTTTTTGTTCTTCTCACATCTAAAGTGGATATAGGTATTGTGCATAAACTAATTGGTGGTATTCAGCGAAAATTTTGAAAGCTCATCCGAAAAGCTGACGAATAAAATTTCTTGTAATAAGACTTAAAAGTTAGTAAAATTTCTCTTAAAGCCTGCAATATCATACACAGATAAGGAGAAATAATGAATTGTCAGCGTTATCTAGTTCACATAAAGTAAATGCTAGATTTGGCAGAAAATAATGGGATATTTCATGTTAATTTAAGCCAGATAACGCCTGGATCAAGCCTTTTGTATGAAAAATTGCAATCATTGTTGTATGGCGCATGAAAGATTGCAAACAATTTCGTTGTTTACGCCTCTTTTGGCTAGGAATTAAACGAGGGGAAATTTCACGCGCCTGTTAAAATTCTTAATTTTTTTCTGAGTATTTACTCTAAGAATTTTTGTATATTATTTTCTCTCTGTCCGGCCAAATTCTAAATGAAAGAGATTTTAAAACGATCCGAAGGTTTTGCAACCTTTTACGCCATTTGTTAATAGAACACATCGAAGCACAACGTTTACAACACAACTTACTCTTATTGATCGTGTGGACGCAGGAAGACCGCTTGAAAATTAATTACAGCTGAGACAACTATAGAACACGCCCGTCGTCTGAATGCGACACTGACGCGGCAGATGACGAAGTTGAGTGGGGGAAATCACGTCCAATGTTTTCCCATCATCGCCAGCGTCTGTCAATTTCGCGCCGAGTCACTTTACTGTGGTACTGTTGAGCCGAGAACCAAGTACCGCCCGACAGTTTATGCTAATGAGCTGGATGGCCAACCGACGCTACGCGTCGTTCTCGTCGTCGTGTGATCTCCTGTTACGGAACAACTGATGCGTTAGCTAAAGAGCGGTAACATATCGTTCAAATGAGTGAGGAATCATGTGAGTTTTGGACGAGCATGTGCTCATCAAAGGGACCCCCAGACACGGTGGCGATGGGTGTCAGTTTCCACGCGTTTGAATCCCAGTTTGCCCTCGGTAGGGGGAGAGACGTAGAACAACCTCAATTAAGACAAAGAGTCTTAATTCACTAGCTGTCGCAGAACATCCGCTGACGTTTGATCTTCGGGTGCGAGCGGCGAGGCTTAAAGTTAATTTAATAAGTCAAAATATTTACTAATATGTTTAGGCTGGAATTTTTGCTCCGAGTTCGCAGTTTTCTGGCAGGCTGAATGGGGGAGGTGGGGCAGTGTGAATGATGACGGTGCTTAGTGACGACACGATTATGATGATGTTGATGGGAAGCTGTCTTCTGGGCTTAATTTAACATGGCACGAAGAAGTTGATTAATTTTTCATTCGAGTTCAAAAGTTAGCTCCGGGAGGTGAGATTTTCTATGTACGTAAATATGTACGTAACGAGAAGGCGACGTATTTGGAGTGTTGATAAGTTTTAAATTGTGTCATTCTTGTTTCGAGACTTGCTAATTGACGAGGCATGTTTGTATGTGGTACCGCTAGAGGATGTCACTCTGCCGCTTGGTCGTTTGAGTCTTCTCCGTCTAAGCAAAGGGAAGAAATATTTGTTGCATTCCAGCTATAATCAAATCGGACGTTTGTTGCTAACAGACATTTTGATCAAATGGTTAAAGGGGATGGTTTTCTGGTGGGCTAAGATGAATCTTGACACTTGCCATAGGATTTACATTTTTCGTAAGTTTTCCGTATAAGATTTTCAGTGAAATCTTGAGCATTACAAATTATCACCATTGCATTCAATGTACCATCTCAGTTTTTGAGTTCGTTACTCTAGTTTTGTGGAACTGTTAAATTGAGACCTCTAGAACTCCCAAGAATTCTGCAATCTTAATGATCAAGCACCATAACGAACGTCCTCCTGTTTGGAGTCAATATAATTATTTTGAGCCAGCTTTACTCAATAAGTAAGTAACTCCACTTTTTACCAAATTTTATTGCAAAATATCAAAAGTCTATGTTCGAAGCTTATTTTGAGATAACATCTCATACATTCTGTGACTTTCAGCAATCGAACTAATAAAAAAACAGTGATAGGTACTAGTCTTGTGTCTCGCGATCTGGCTTTTGTGGCAAAAACAAGAACAAATCATCATCTGATCCTAGTGACATCTTTCTGGCAGTGAATGAACTTTGTACGTCTGAGTGAGGTGTGTCATTTCTAAGCATGCGGAGGAATATTAATCAGATTCATTAAGGACTAAGAAGTTGCATAAGATTTAAACGAAATCAAAATATACTTATGTAAGCAATTGAACCTACACCGTTTTGTAAAAAGTTGGTTTAAACTTGCAAGAATTATCTATCAAAAAGTTAATCAAATGTGGGCATATATACATGATTTTGTAATAACATGCCATGAATAACTAGTTTGTTTACATTTTGCGGCATACGTCCTTTTGAAAAAGTACTCGAGAATTATGTTAAAACTAAATTGAAATCTGACTACCTATAGAATGCATCTTAAATCAAATGTTGGTGATAATGCGGAAGAAATTGGCAATCTATTTGCAACATTCATCCAAGAAATCTATACCACATTTGCTGAAGAGGATCGTGATTATGAACATTTTCTCGAAATTGTCAAGGCACATTGGAGTAAGTCAAGTCAAATTTCAAGACATCTTGGAAGGATTGAATGAATTAGATGTTTCCAAAGGTTCCGACTCTGATGGAATACCACCCGTATTTATGAAAACCTTAGGAGTGGAACTTAAAGCACCTTTATTTTGGCTTTTTAATGTGTCATTGGAATCTGGGATCTTTCCCAAACTATGGAAAAGTTCCTACCTAGTACCTATTTTTAAAACTGGGAAAAAATCGGACATACGTAACTGTCGTGGAATTGATATTATATCTTTCATTCCTAGACTTTTTGAGGCAATTATTAATGAAAAACTGTTTACTCCAATCAAAAACAGATTGACTAACAAGCATCATGGATTCTTCTAAGGACGATCAACTAGCACAAATTTACTGAAATTCGTTAACTTTTCTCTGATAGCAATGGACAATGGTAACCATGCAGAAGCTCTTTGTACAGACTTCAGCAAGGCCTTTGATCGCATTGACATACCCAAACTTCTATTTAAATAACAAAAAAAAAATTAGAATTCAGCCAAGAATTCTCAAATGGCTCGATTTCTATCTCACTAACCGTCAACAAATAATTAGATTCAAAGGGAAGAAATCAAACCCTATTCAAGTCACCTCTGGAGTCCCCCAAGGCTCTCATTTAGGCCCCCTTTTATTTATTTTGTTCGTCAATGATATTTATTTTGTTCTTAAAGACACTAAATTTCTTATTTATGCTGGTGACATGAGACGATTTTAAATAAATTATATAATATTTTTTTAGAAATAAGAAATAGAGAAGATATCTTGACATTCCAGAAAGAAATAAATGTTTTCTATGTCTGGCGTAACAAAAGTCTTTTGCAGCTGAACGTAAAAAAATGTAATTCGATAACTTTTAGCCTCTGACATAAGGCTTGTTCGCGACAAAATCTGGACAAATTTAATCTTGTAATAAAACAAATTTGCAGTAAGTTCAATCCAAGATGCAATTTTTGTTCATTTCATTGTGCATTATTTGTCATCTTCAAACTAATTACAGTTACTTAATTAGGCTGCATGAAGTAACTTCGAACTTTTGAGTTTTCTCCAGTCATTAGGGTCTGTGCAGATTTCTCTGCAACCGATTTAGCTGCTTTTGTCCAAGATTTCCGAATTTTTCAATAGTTGTAGTTTGTTGTTTATGTTGAGAGAGTTATCTCTTCACGAGAGCCCAGTACCACTCGATAGGTCGAAACTCCGGGCAGTTAGGTGGATTCGCCTCTTAAAGTACAACATGGACTCCATTCGCTTTATAGCATTCCAAAATATATTTGGCGTAGTGACAAGATGCCAAATCAGGCCAGAATAGCAAGGGAGCATCATGGCTGCATAGGAACGGTAACAATCGCTTCTTTAGACATTCTTCACGGTATATTTCCTTGTTAACTGTTCTGGTAGTGATGAAGCCTTTGGCTTGCTCGACCCCAGCTGCATATAGCCTGCCAAACCAAATATTTTTAGGGAATCTTGGCCTTTTTCTTCTTCCTCAAATGCTTCTCTACGCCGTTCCGTTGCATGGCACTATTATAAGACATTCCGGGAAGCTGCTTAAAGTCTTCCAATACTTATGTTTCATCGTCCATTATCACGCAGGAAAACTTCGTCAAATATTCGCGATACAACTTGCGAGACCGCGTTTTAGCCGTTACATACTATTTATAATTACGGTTCGGTACAGTTTTCAACTTAAAAGACTTCAGACCTTGCCGGTGCTTCGAAGTATGCACGAAAGTTGGGGACATTTTTATTTTTGTAGCCACACGAAAAATCTGGTCTCTTCTGGCAATATTTGCTTCACCTTCGCGTTCTTCTGGTGGTTCCTGAGATCTGTTTTTGTTCCGCTCTCAGCATTCCTGGCTGTTGTCAAACGTGTATCGAAAGATTTAAGAACGTCATGGACAGTGCTTGCAGGAAAACCATGATGATGATGATGATGATGATGGTCCCGCCAGTTACCCCTACAAAGGTTTGAGCTGGACGATTTATCTATTAGATAATTTATTTAAATTATCCCAGGCTTATACCAGGCTTCTTAGCATGTTTTCTTACTGACAGATCCGCATTTTCATTGCGAACGCACACAATTTTTTTTGCGCTTGCTCTTCTTTCGACGCCATCTTCGATCTTGTAGTATCACCAAAAATTGTTTTTACACAACGAACGATACGGTCATCAGCCTGCAAAATATTCCACGCGTTGATGAAGTATTTCCAAAGATATACGTGTTTGGGGGTGTCCAGATTTTGTCGCGAACAAACCTCAACTATCAATTTAGAGAATCAGCCAGTTGAAAAGTGTAAAAGAGTAAGGGACTTAGGAGGTATCTTGGAATCAAAACTAACCTTCATTGAACATTACAATACTATCATAAACAGAGCAAATAATATTCTTGGATTTATAAAACGTTTTGTTACAATTTTCATGACTCTTACACAATAAAAACATTGTACATCGCATATGTGAGGTCAATACTAGAATATTGTAGCGTAGTTTGGTCACCCTTTTCAGTCAAACAAGAAGAACGAATAGAATCGGTACAGAAAGAGGTTTTTCTGTTTGCCCTTCGTAAATTAGGTTGGACAAGGTTACCTCTTCCATCTTATGAAGCACGCTGTACGCTCAACAGCACCCAATCATTAAAGAAGCGCCGTGAATTTGAATTAGTTTCATTCGTAAACGATATTGTTTCGCAACGCGTTGATTCAGTAGAACTTTTATCTAAGCTTAATTTTTACATTCCATCCCGGCAACTACGAAATAGAAATGTATTTACTACAAGCCATCATCGCACAAATTACGCCAAATTTGGACCTTCAAATCAGATGATGGCAATTCACTATCAACTCGGAGAAAATGTAGACTTTAATATGACTTAAACAAAAAAAAAGCAATATTTCAATTCAATTAGATAATAAAAATACAGGGTGCAGTAAAAAATAATGCGAAATTGTTCAAACTCGAGTATTGGATTAATTCCTGTAGCTAGTGACTAATTTCTGTCGAAAGTGTATTTGTTTATGTTTACTTTCAAGTGCTGCATCCAAACATTCTATTTGTTTTATTGCAAATTCTTCAAAATGTTCGCGAAAGAAGTGATCACCGGTTTGTTGCTCGCCCAGAAGAAGCCAAAAGAGATTGCCAAGGTGGTAGGGTGCCATTTGGCAACAGTTTACCGCATAAAAAAGTCCCTGCAGGATGGTCCTAAGCAGCGGAAGCCGGGAGGAGGATGTCCGCGCTTTGCACGCACGCCGAACGTGATCGAATCGGTCCGTGCAAAAATTGCTCGCAACCCGGTGCGTTCCATAAGAAAACTTGCAAAGGAAGCCAATATTTCGGAGAAATCCATGCGGAAAATTATCAAAGAAGACCTGCATGCATCGTCCAGAGCCAGAGTGAAACGCCACTTGATTATGAACCGGATCAAGGAACTACGAGTGACTCGTTCCAAGAGATTGCTTTCCTTGTTGAAGAAGGAAAAAATGATAATCCTGTTCTCCGACGAAAAGCTTTTCAACATCGATGCTGTGGCCAACAGCCGCACGGACCGGTTCATTTCACCGCAGAAAATGGAGAACGTTCCGGAAAAAGTGAAATTCAAATTTCAAACCAAACATCCGGCTGGTGTCAAGATGTTTGGCTTGGTGGCGTCCAACGGTTTGAAAATGCCGCCTGTTTTCATTGATGCTGGAGTTAAAATCAATACCGAAGTGTATATCGGTATTTTAAAGGACCAAGTGCTTCTCTGGGTGAAGGCCAACTTCTCCGTGGACCAAAACATGTCACACGTCCAATCAAACCCAACAATGGTTGAACGATAACATGAAGTTTTGGCCGAAGGATTTGTGGCCCCCTAGCAGTCCTAGCACCCTAGTGTGAACACCGCACATGGCAGTCAATGTCGGAGGACTACGTCCGAAAGGCATGCTTTGGCTTCTGGCGTCGGCTCCTTTTTATTCAAAAAGACTTTAGAATTATAACTGCACTCGAAAATGTTGATATTATTGCTTGAATTAGTTGAAAATGGGATTTGAAAGAAATAGAACAAATTTTCGCATTATTTTCTGCCGCACCCTGTAGAAAAAATGTAAACCTAATAGGTTAGTTTTCTAAGGCCTACGATATATTTTAGAAATGAAGCATAAAATCTAGACTTACATTTTAAAAGGTCGGAAGAGCCAAAATGTTAGTAAATCATATTGTATTATATGTTGATTGAACAATTTCAAAACAACTAATTTACTTTGACAATGACATTAAAATTAATTATGCACTTCCTTAAATAAGAAAAATAAATTTTGGCTTTCCTCCGGATCACACATTGCTCTAGTTCTTTTGCTGTTCCACCGCTTTTTTCAGTTAGCTTAAAATCCTGGCTAATAGTTAAATATTTCAGACAAACACTATTCTAATCATCATATACTTATTTCGTCTTGAGCTTGAAGTATATATTTACGGATTTTATGCGAAAATACAACTTTTTTTTATCAAAACTTGAAAATAACCATAACGCCCTAATCACAGAGCAGAAGTCATTTGGCCGAATATTTTCGCCCGTTAAAATGTCAAACTGGAATTATGCCGTGGACATAATGTTGTTGATTTCCATTGATTGTTGTTTCGCCGTCCATAGTTTTTACCTGTTCTACTTGCTAAGGATATGGTTTCATCGAAATTTTATCAAATGATTTTGCTTCGCATTGAAAAAACCAGATTCTTATCAGAAATGCCAAAAAGTGCGGAGAATTTATCAAGTGAGTAACTGTTTACAGTGTGCAAGAGTGTTCTTATCGTGGTAATGATTTTTAGAAGTGACAAAGGATGCAGCTGCTTTTAACGATGGCACAGAATTCAGCTTGAGTGCATATGAGATTATATATGAGAATCAACATGCGGGTCAAAACGCTTCCAAATTCAATTTTTCAGTCACAAATGCCGAACCGAAGAGACCAGAAAGGTTCGGTTGATTGGTTAGGTATCGCCTAGCATCCGTCTGTCGAATTTTCCCGTAGAAATACTGCGTCTAAAACCTCTATTCACAATTTCTGAATGGATCTAAAAGGCAATTTATTTTTGAAAGAATATGATTATCCACAAATACTTATCAACAACTCTTTCTCAAAATGTCCCACAGATTCCAAATTTAATTTGTCCAGCCATGTTTTCCTCCTCTGTGTAGACAGCCAGACAATTATAAACGCTGTACATCAGCGTTAGCTAGGCATGCATATTCGTGCATTTCTCAACTTCTCTTCTGTTTTCACCACCTTTCACCTAAACCATTATTGATCCAGTCCTCAGTTGCAGCTTTGATTTCATCGCGTTGTCTATGTCCATGACTGTAAAAACATGATTAAGAATCCGCAATTCAATAAGTACAATGGAAAACTGACTGGACCGATTACGACAAACGCGAATTGCATCGCTTAAAACAACAAAAACAAGCCGAAAATTCAAGAAGGCGAAAAAAGCAATCGCGTAACAACTACAGTAACAATACTCATTACAATAGAAGTCAAACCAGTAGGCCCAGCAATATTCAAGACAATCGCCATCAATACTCAAGACATCCGCAAGACAACTACCAGTACACCAATAATTTCTGCAACAACGACGGAGCTCTTAATTTCAAGAAGAATCACAGCGATAACAGCTTACTACCACCGGACAGAATACTTCTTGCGGCAGCGAAGGAAAGATTTTCCAACCCACCGGGATGCTCCTCATTCGATACACCGACTACCCACCGGCCAATACAGTTCCAGAGAGAGGAAATCCTGAATCCTTACCCGGCTCATGACGAAGTTACACGACCTTCTCCTGGCAAACAACCCAACTGGACGTCCCCTGGTTGCTCTTCAAATTCTGCTACATCATATGAAACGTGCCAGTGCCATGCTCATCATTCGTGTTTTCGACGCAACTGACGAATTTCTCAGAGGAAGGATATGACGATGCGGATAATCAGCCCGGCGATCACAGCATTTTTCAAATCAGTACAAATTCCGGACAGAATATTAGTCAAAGTCCATTAAGCTCTTCACCCAACCCTCATTCCACGAATGAAATCACGGTATATTGTCAAAATTTTAATCGGATGAAATGCGCTGCTAAGATCAGCAAAATTCAATATAAAGTTCTTAGTAGTTTTTATACCGTGATTCTAGCAAATGAAACTAGTTGGGATGAGAGTGTAAGAAGTGAAGAGGTTTTTGGTAATAATTATAATGTTTATAGAGATGACCGTAATTATCAATGGTCAGAAAAAAAGTCAGAGGAGTTTTAGTTGCAATTTCAACTGAATTCAATTCCGAAATAATTACTACCACAAAATTTAAAGAATTTGAGTATGTATGGGCAAAAGTGCAGATGAGAGACGAAACTCATGTGTTTGTTTCAGTGTACTTTCCTCCAAACAATGCCCGTAAGGAAATATATGATAAGTTTTTTACGAATGCCGAAGAAATTGTGTCTTGTTTGCCCCCTGAAGTAAAAGTACATATATATGGTGACTTTAACCAACGCAATGTTGATTTTATTGCTGACATTGATAATGAAAGCATCCTACTTCCAATAATTGGGGAAAATGAGACGCTTAATTTCATATTTGACAAAATTGCTGATTTGGGACTTCATCAAATAAACCAAGTGAAAAATCAACAGAACTGTTATTTAGACTTTCTGTTGACAAATATTTTCGATGACTTCTGTGTTAGTGAATCTTTGAATCCAATATGGAGAAATGAAGTATTTCACACAGCAATAGAGTATTCTGTACAAATACAAGGAAATGAGACGCCTGATTGCGGACTCGAGGAAGTTCTTGACTATAAATCAGCTAATTATGCTAACATAAGAAGCAAACTAAACTTAATTGATTGGCAAACAGTATTTAGGAATGAAGATAATGTTGAAAATGCAACTGAAGTGTTCTATACTAAGTTGTTTGCAATTATCCACGAAGAAGTACCAGTTATTAGACGTAGAAAAAGAGTATTTTCAAAGGATCCAGTTTGGTTCAATAAACAAATTAAAAATTTAAGAAACCGTAAGCAAAAAGCGCATAAAATTTACAAAAAACATAACAGTTCCGTTAATTTAGAAAGCTATTTGAACATCTGTGATGAACTTAACGTGGCTATGAATATTGCATTTGAGGAGTATAATTCAAAAATTGAACGTAAAATTAAATCTTCTCCAAAAAACTTTTTTAATTACGTGAATACCAAATTGAAATCAGACAATCTTCCATCCCGTATGTATTTTGACAATAATGAAAGTAATAATACAGAAGAAGTATGCAATTTATTTGCCAAGTTTTTTCAAGAAACATACACAACATACTCAGAAGCAGATCGTGATCGGCAATACTTTGGGTTGTATCCTGAAAATTCCAGTGACATAAGTGTGAATCAAATCTATGTGCATGAAATCCTGGACGGGCTAAAACATTTAGATGCATCCAAAGGCTCGGGACCCGATGGAGTCCCTCCTTTGTTTATGAAAACTTTAGCAGCTGAGCTTACTTCTCCATTATTTTGGCTTTTTAATATGTCACTGGAATCCGGAGATTTTCCAAAATTATGGAAGAGCTCATTTCTAGTGCCTATTTTTAAGTCTGGTAAAAAATCTGATATTCGTAATCATCGGGGCATAGCCCTGATCTCTTGCATTCCAAAACTTTTTGAGGCAATTGTGAATGATAAATTATTTAACTAAATCAAAAATAGAATAATTACTAATCAGCATGGATTTTTTAAAGGTCGTTCGACAACCACAAATTTACTAGAATTCGTTAATTATTCTCTGGAAGCAATGGATAACGGAAACCATGTAGAGGTTTTGTACACAGATTTTAGTAAAGCATTTGACCGTGTCGATATACCTATGCTTATATTTAAATTGCAAAAAATGGGAATTCAGCCCAAACTCCTCAAATGGCTTAATTCATACCTAACCAACCGTGATCAAGTTGTAAGATTTAAAGGAAACCAATCAACACCTATTCATGCCACTTCGCTAGTCCCACAAGGCTCTCATCTAGGACCACTTTTATTCATTCTATTTGTAAATGACTTATCTTTTATTCTTAAGAAACTAAAATTTTTAATTTACGCTGACGACATGAAACTTTATTTAGAAATAAAAAATGCAGAGGACATCAACGCGTTTAAGAATGAGATATTATTGTTCCATACTTGGTGTAACAAAAGTCTGCTACAACTGAATGTTAAAAAATGTAACTTAATTACCTTCAGTCGAAAACGAAACATACCTAATATACAAATAACTTTAGGCAATCAGAATGTAGAGAAGTGTGATAGAATTAGGGATTTAGGTGTTGTCTTAGACTCTAAACTTACGTTCATTGATCATTATAACACAATTATAAACAGAGCTAAAAACATGCTAGGATTTATTAAACGTTTCTGCTATAACTTTCATGACCCGTATACGATAAAAACATTATACATTGCTTATGTCAGATCAATACTAGAATATTGTAGCATAGTTTGGTCTCCATTCACAATAACACATGAAGAAAAAATAGAGTCAGTACAAAAGCAATTTTTGTTATATGCACTAAGAAAGCTAGGATGGACTGTATTTCCTTTACCATCTTATAAGGCTCGATGTATGCTTATCAATATTCAAACATTAAAAGAGCGTCGCGAATTTGCTATGGCGTCATTTATAAATAATATAGTCTCACACAGAGTTGATTCAATGGAAATTCTATCAAAATTAAACTTTTACACACCAACAAGGCATTTAAGACATCGACAGTTATTTTCAACAAATAATTATCGCACGAACTATGCAAAATATGGACCGATTAATCAAATGATGGCTAATTACAATAACCATTGCAATAGTATAGATTTTACGATGTCGAAAGAAAAATTGAAAAAATACTTCCGCGCGTGCTAGGTTTAAGTTAAGTTAAGAACTTATTGTTATTAAAATGGTCTACAATTGATTGACGACGACAAATAAATAAATAAATAAATAAATAAATAAATAAGATAAATGTTTATTCGATAGAATCACCTACCTCTGAATTTCCTAGGGGTCTTTATTATTAATTAAGGTTGGGTGGGTGGGGGAATATTGTTTAATAAAATAAATAGTGGGTGTATTGTGTGTTGTGTGGGAAGGGGGGGGGGAGTAAAAAGTTAATTGCGAACGGTTGGGGTGCTGGCGGTTTTGGGGGAAACGTCGGGAGAATAACTTAATAATAATTTTTTTTTTTATTTATTTTTTTTTTATTTTATTCTTTTTTATTTTTTTTTTTGTGTAGTGGGAGTGCGTATAATGATGGAGAAGGTTTGGTGGTTTTTTGTGGTTTGGGATTGGGTTTTGGTTTTGGTTTGTTTCTTGTGTTTCTTTGTTGGTGGTTTTGGAATACCGTGGTTTCGTGGTTTTGGAATCTAGAAATGTAACTATCATTAATTAACAAAACAGATTGACGACAAATAAATAAACCCATTACATATCCTCCCATGTCGATTCACAAAATGCGTTTCAGCTCATTTTTATATTTTTCATTTTTTTTTCATTTGAATCCAACTGATGTTAATTAATGATAGTTACATTTCTAGATTCCAAAACCACGAAACCACGGTATTCCAAAACCACGAAACCGAGAAAACTGGAGGCAAAGATTGGAATACGAAAATCAAATCCTATTTTCCGTAGAAAGCTCCAATAAACCATTAATTATGCTCACATCTTGTATAATAATGCAGTGCTTAACCTTTTCACAACGTGGTTCAACGCAGTGGGCCTGGTCATTTTGACGCTTTTATAATGATTATGACATGGTACAAGCATGAATATTGACAACAAAATAATGTCACTTCATCTAACCCAATTATTTCCAGGATCCTTTCTCGTGCTGGCTGCGTTTGTAATTGATTAGATAAATTATCGATTAGTTTAATAATGAACATCGATTTTAAAGATATATCTGACGTTTTCTGGTCGATGAGCCAACAAAGTGAGTTTAGGCCAAACACGGCTCGAACTTATATGGCTATATTTTTCCGTCTTTCGAGAACTTTTCTTCAAGCATTTAAACACTTCATAGTATGCAAACATTTCACTATCATCATTGCCGTCCATCTCGGTCTGGATGCTTGAAATTTTACAATCACCATCTAAGCTCACGCCGAGCAGTTTCGGTAGCAAGGGGTGAAAACCTTTCAATATTTATCGATCTCTCGATACAAAGATGGACCATTCCAACGAAAAGCATTCACCCTTGTTAATGTAAACACAGCATCAAACTATAATTTACCGAGAGCACACGCTCACATTTTCCCCTCTCTTTCTTCATGTGCACACATTTACTCACTCACCTGTGATTCCCCACCCCGCCACGACCAACGAGCAGAACGGATTCTCCCCCCGAACTCTTTAGAGCCCTTTTACGGAAGGTTCACTTCCTCTTTTCCTGTGAATAGAACGGTTGCTGCGCTGCGGACAGTGCCGCTACCATTGCTCGGAGTGGCCCAGAGGAAGGCAGTTCAAGGATAACAAAATTCGAAACGTGACTGAACCGCATAATTTCGGAAGCAAATATTTGCGCACCCCCCCGGGTCTCCATTCGATCCGAACTGGCGCGCTTGACAAAAAGGGGGGCAGCAAATGTGTAATCATACCAAAGGCAGGGAGTCCAGCTTCAGGTCGCGATGCTCCACAGTTGGCCAATAGTTCAGGTAGTTAGTTAAAAGGTTCAATCGATCGATATCGGTCGTTAAATATATTCAGCTCATGAATTTCTACTTCGGATGCCCCCAGAATGACTGCGGCGAACGACACGTGAAGACCCCCGGTCCTTAAATGGACCCACATAGGCAATCAGTAGAGCCTTCCAAACCCAACATCGTCGTCGACGAACGACGACGACGAACGACGATGGACGGAGTGCGGTCCAATCAACCGAAAGTAGGTTATTTAAATTTTTAACTCAATTAGAGCCGGGGAAAAAGTTTTCCCTAGCTATTCTTAAATTGCATCCCAATGACCCACACGGCGAAGCTCATGGCCAAGTAGGGTATGGCTGCCTTCCATCGGTGCCGTCCGAGTCGACTTGGTGAGGAGGAATATTATTTATGGAGCGAGCTTATTGGCAATGCAGCACAAGTAGGTACCCATATGGTACTTGGCGAGAGAGAGCACAAAGGGCACAGAGTGAAGAGAAAGAGTTCCCGTTTGTCCTGTCTTCTGATCTGACTTTTCTGTACCTTTGGGGAGGCTCGCGGCCAGAAAAAAAGCTAGTGCAAACACTTTAAAACGTAACAATAAACAATATTTATAAACACGTTTCCAGTGTCGGAGAAAGCTATACCGAATCTCCCGGGTGGGAGGATGGGACGCCGAGACGGGGTCAATCGCACGCTGGTGGTAAATTATGTGGCTATTGGCGTCGTGACTCAAAAGACCTCTTAACATCTTCCTCATGCTTTCTTTCAATCGTCGTCTTAGTCGCGGTCCGCGCGCTCGCCGCAGTTTAGAGCGCTGGAAAGCCACGCGAGGGTCAATGTTGCATTGGGAAAAAGGTACGCTCTTGAAAAGTCGTAGGTACTTGTGGCCAGCCAGCAGCAGGAGCATCGTGTCGTGATAGTACACCCCGTGACGATTCAGGAATACGCGGGTTTGCAACATCAACAACAAGGGTAGTGATCGTGTCGTCCAAGCCGGCACAGTGCTCGTCGTCCCCACTTCCCACTCTGGCAGACAATGAACGTGGTCTTGACGGGCGGCGTTGCGAAGTGGTGCCATACTGTGTGCAACGGGCGTTAGAGTAGTTTATTAGCTTATTGAAGTGGCGGTTCTTGCGGCTGCCTTGGCCATGATACGAGAAAAAAAAACTTACCGGAATAGAGTTATAAAGTAGATCTAGGCAACTTGATAGTAAGCTTGAATGCGATTCATTGTTCTTTTGATGGGGGTACGGCTTTATGAATTCGACTGTTTGTTTTAAAACAAACATTAAATAGTTCCAACAGGATAAACATCAAATTAAGTATGCTAAAAAGTTTGATGTTACTTTTGAATAGAATGAAATTAGGATCATTAGTACAATTTAGACTGTGCATGGTCACATCTCGGCAAGCAACAATTAATGATCTTCCTTCAAGGTGAAGATACATTGTAGCTTAAATCACTGTATTTGTGGAATACCTTCATGTTTGTAATTATGAATCTGTCAAATTCCATACAGTGATGGTGTGACAATTTGAAAAAATTTGGATTGCGCAAACTTTGGATTGAAAATTAAAAATGTTGTGTCAGGTTTCGAAACTTGTTTTATTAATAATGCCTGGAACAATATTCGAAAATGGCTCAGAACAGAATTTATTTTTATTTGATTTATCTGAATGCGATGTTCATTTCTTTATATTTGATTTGACCAATTAAAATTAAAAAAAAAACATGTATTTTAGAAAAGGGGGCTTGTCAGCAAAATGTATTTTTTTTTTGTTAAAATAGCCATAGCCCCTTGACGCATTCGGAGTTGGCAACACCTTCTTAGATTTCAATGAAACTTTGTAGACTTTGGCACAAGTTTTAAGTTTTTCCAAAATTGATCTAGACTGTCTCTCGAAAATTGCCAAACGTTTTTTACCGATGTTTTTGTTTGTTTTTACAAATTGATATAATCGAAAAATGACTCATTTCACAAATGTGTTGATTGTGTGACTACCAAAATATTAGTCCCATTTGTTTTATAAAAATATTAAAAAATTTCCAATTTGACTCCTACACTGAAAATTAATCGATTTTAAAAAAAGTTGGTCGATTTATCAACAAAAAAAAATTTTTTTTGGATAGAGTATTGTCTCCAGATAGGTAATTATACTAATTAAAAACTCTCGATATATTGCAAGGTGGACACTTTTAAGGAAAAAAAGTAATTCAAACAAAAACTTTATCCCTTCCAAACTAATTTTATTTTCAGTGTTTTACTAAACCAGTGAGGGTCAAAATCTCTTAAAATCCAATGAAACTCAATTTGTGAGGAGATTTTTATGATTAATCAACCACTTGTTGCATGAAGCTGAATCTGAAACCTACAAAAAGTATCTATAACGAATTTGATATGTATCCATAAAGAACTACTATTTTCACTTTCAAACGATTCAATCGTAGCTGATGGATAGTATAAATTAAAGTGGGTGAGACAAAGCGAAACACAGCAGCAGCACTCAAGAAGTACGACTTTATATATTATAAACGTGTTATTTTGTTTTGTTTTGTTTTTCGTTATGCTTGTCTCTTTTCAGTCACATTGGAGCGGTCCATTGCTTTTGGCGGATAGTGCTACATAAATTCAGCGTATCGTTAACCAAAACGAACCCTGCTGCCAACTTTTTCCCAACTAACCAACATCCTAGTGATTTCTCGTGGAAGTGCAGAGGATTTCTCGTCTCGTCACCAGTGTTTACACATTGAGGATGCATGTTAGTCCCAAACATCATCTGTTGGTTCCTTGTGTAAATGCCGCTGATCTGGCAACAACGGAGTAGCTTTCGTGGGCGGTCAATCATGCTCATGCTCATGTTCATTTCGCCATAACGTTTGCATTTAATATTCTACTCATTTATTTCGCAGCCACATCGTAGACTAGCAGGTAGATCTGACATTCTGTACTCAAGTGCATTGTGGATTACCTAGAACATCCCAGAGAGATACAAAAATATTAAATGTTTGTAAATGAGAATTTTATAATATATATGCATATTTAAAACTAAGGAACTGATAAACCCCGGTATGGCTTCACCATGTTCAAAATTAATCCATCGATTCTTGGAAAAGGTTTCTTTGGACGTCCAGATCACTTTACTGGCTGAAACTTGTTTGATCATCTTTACCATTTTGACATCAGTATTCTTGCGATATAGAAGCATTTCAGTAAAATCATTGTATTTTTTGCGATTGATGATGATGTTCAATCAGTTTTCAGATATTAGTTGGATTTCGAGCGTTTTACAACATTTTGTAAGTAAACTGGCAATACTAAAAAATGATGATATGATCATAATTGCGAAGAAACAGTTATTTTTATTGTATATATTTAGATATTATTTAATATTATTAAAAAAAAAAAAAATATATATATATATATATATATATATATATATATATATATATATATATATATATATATATATATATATATATATATATATATATATATATATATATATATATATATATGTGTGAAATTTATAATGAAAATGATAAAGTTCGTTGCCAGTATAGACTGTTCCAGAAATTATAAGCACACACTTATGTAAACGGTCACTTTGAATTGAATGAAATTTTTCAAATTATTTTGGCTGCGTCCTTTTGCTCCCACATTTCTGTACATCATAGCATCAAAAAATAAACTTAGTTTCTGGTTGACTTTCAAAATGCGTGGTCATATTCCGGAGCAGAGAAAAAGTATCATGCACAAATGGTACACTGTGAGTGGAATATCTTTAAGAAAATTGCCCAAGGAAGAGGGTGTGAGCGGTGCGAGCTGCAGTTAGAAAATATGGATAACAATGCATTTGTGAAGATCGGAAAACCGTTCCAGTGTGTCCTGCAAATGTGGCAAAATATCTAGCCTGTACATAACATCGGAGACAATGAACACCCAGAAGTAATAGTCATATAATCTTTATGAACGAAGTTCCAATTTCTTGGTCAAATCAAGAAAAATGTCTTGGACTGATACTTGATCAAAAATTAACTTTTAAAGATCACATTGAGGGCATTCAAGCCAAATGTAATAAATATATAAAACGTTTAAATCCTCTTATTAGCATTAGCATTGAAGTTTGTTCACCTCGTGGATGGAGCTACGATGAGGAATAATTCGTTGGAGATATTGCATGTCACCATGAAACGTGTCCAGTTACTGAAATGTTTCTTCACACAATAATCTCCACGAAGACACTCCTCGATCGCTGGCCACGTTCATGCAACCATTGGAGATAGGGAGGATTTGATATATACCTTAAAGAGATACGGGGAAGCTACGTAGCCTTCAGTAGATATCAAAGAAAAATGGAATGAATAGTCGGAGAGAATAGTTAAGCAGAATGCCCTGTTGGGTGTACAGAACAAAAGTTTATTGAAAATGGTCGTTGGGAGCATCTTGTCTAAGAAGATTAAGTGATGCTCCATTTCTCTTCCAACGGTTGGGACATAAACTATAGATCAACCCCGCCCCCATATGGTTATAGCGCCATTACTCGCTCTCTGAAAAGAGAAGGAGGTCTAAGAAAATAAGGTGGTGAAAGATAATTTGTCAGAGGATTTGCGCTCCTAATTGCATCACTAAACATAAACATGGAACCACAAGGAACGTCAGATCAAGCATACACGGTAGCTGACCAAAGTTGACCATTACGAGCCGAATGTACAGTGCATGAGGAAACAGAGAAATAGATAGATTAAGGGTAATGGTAAAAATCCTAGATGAAACCCCTAATTATTGAATGTATTTGTTAATTGTTGAGTGCTATCAAAGGTGACTTAGCATTGATTCCATAACGTAGAGACTACACAGAAAGAATAAAACATAAAAATAAAACAATTCATAAAACATTCTCCGGAATAATTTACTTCACGAGAAACGCGGAAGCTATACCGAATGAAGATGGATTTCCGGAAAAACTGACGCGGTTGATCAAAGCAACGATGGATCGAGTGATGTGTGTCGTCCGAGTATCAGGGACGCTCTCGAGTCCCTTCGAATCTCGGAGAGGGTTATGGCAAGGTGATGGATTGTCGTGTTTGTTGTTTAACATTGCATTGGAGGGTGTGATTCGAAGAGCTGGGATAGACACGAGTGGCACGATCTTCAGGAAGTCTGTCCAACTATTTGGCTTCGCCGACGACGTTGATATCGTAGCACGTAACTTTGAAACGATGGCGGAAACGTACTTCAGACTTAAGGCTGAAGCTGGTAGGATTGGGCTTGTGATTAATGCGTTTAAAACAAAATACATGAAGGGAAGAGGCTCACGAGAAGACAATGTTAGCCTCCTAGCACAAGTTCAGATCGGCGGTGATGAAATCAAGGTAGTAGACGAATTCGTGTATCTGGGCTCATTGGTGACCGCCGATAACGACACCAGCAGAGAAATACAAAGGCGCATTATGTGTGGAGTTCGTGCCTACTTTGGACTCCGAAGGACGCTAAGATCGAACAAAGTTCGCCGAACCAGAAAGTTGACCAACTACAAGACATTAATTAGACCGGTAGTTCTCTACGGCCACGAAACATGGACATTGCTAGTGGAGGACCAACGCGCCCTTGGAGTCTTTGAACGGAAGGTGCTGCGTACGATCTACGGTGAAGTGCAGATGGAAGACGGAACGTGGAGGAGGCGAATGAACCACGAATTGCACCAGTTGCTAGGAGAACCTCCCATCGTATACATCGCAAAAATCGGTCGACTACGATAGGCTGGGCATGTCTTAAGAATGTTGGACGACAGCCCTGTGAAAATAGTTCTCGAAAACGAACCGACAGGTACAAGAAGAAGAGGCGCGCAACGAGCAAGGTGGATCGATCAAGTAGAAGGCGACCTGCGGACCCTCCGCAGACAGCGAGGCTGGCCAGGTACAGCCATGGACCGATTACAATGGAAACAACTTCTGTGTACAGCAGAGGCCACACCGGCCTTAGTCTGATTGGCAAGGTAAGTATACCGAATGAAGAATAAAACCACCAACACAAACATTAACCACACACCTCAAGACTAATATTAAGAAGAAGAAGAAACCTTTAGTTATTAAGTGAAGCGAAGAAAGTGCTAACAACTAGTACAACAAAATAAATAAGCACTATTGCAAGTGCATGCTTTTGTAGGGCCATCGATCAGCTGATAAAGTTATAATTGAAAAAAATAGCTCATGTCTGAAAACAGGCCAAATCCCTGTACAAATAAATATAATTAAAACGGGAATTCTAACTCAGAGAATCTAGAGAGGCAATTCTAACTCAGAGAAAACATTGTTTGTGGTAGAGAACTTGCAAATAAAACGCATTTAATGCAATATCACGGTTGACACACAATCAAACTTCAGCTCCGTCTTAATCGAGTGGATTTACAATGAAAATAATTGACTCTGTAATAACAAATTCAATCTGATTTTTTTTACGGTGCAATCGCATCAAGTTTGTGACAGTACGGTGGAAAAATGATGCATCATCTATGAACTTGAGCATGCGCTCAGATGACCGCACATTTCATAGTTGACCTTGGTTGGCTGGAGCCAACAACACTGCGTACATATCCAAACGAATGGGGCCTGTGGTTAGCAAACCACGCTCCATAAATAGGTTTCGAAGGTTCTTTAAATTATTTGGCCAAAAACGACGCCAGTAACGGCCTCACGGTACACGGGGAAGTCGGATTTTCGTTGATACTAGAATACACGAATACAAATCTGCAGCTTAACGATCAGGGCCCATTCACAAAGTGTGATGGTGCTGGCCTCCAGTGACGAAATGAATTGTACGAAAATAAATAATAAATAAATAAATAAAGCACATTATAAAGGGTGTCCACGATGAAATTGCCACACACAAAATTGATTCGCAAAATTCGAGTTTTCATCCGATTGCCATAAAATTTTCAGGGATTGAGAAATAACTATTAAACTTCATTTTACCATTTTCTCGTATTTTATTTACAGTCCATACGCAAATGCCCGCACCTTGGCCTTAACCCCGGCCATAAGATTCTGCACAACCTGTGGGGCGGAGCTCCGGAGTGTTGGGAGGGTTGAACATTTTCGGCACGAAATTGACCTTATTGTCCGCATACCACTTCAGCACGTCCTTGGAGTAGTGGCATGAGGCCAAATCCGGCCAGAAGATTGTTGGGACGTTGTGGGCCTTCAGGAGAAGAAGCAGCCGCTTCTGGAGGCACTCTTTTATGTACACCTATCCGTTCATCGTGTCCTGGGTCACGAAAGGTGCACTCCGCATCCCGCACGTGCAGATGGCTTGCCAAACCAGGAATTTCTTCGCAAATTTGGACATCTTCTGAGTGCGGACATGCTCCTGAACACTGAACTTATCCTTGGCCGTGAAAAACAGGTTGCTGGGGATCTGTTTGAAGTCGGCCTTCACATATGTTTCGTCGTCCATGATGCAGCATTCAACTTTCGTCAGCATGTTGAGGTACAACTTCCTGGCACGGGTTTTGGCGGACTTGTTCTGCTTCTCGTCGCGATTAGGGGCCTTTTTGTACCTTGAACGTTCGAAGCCCAGCCTTAGTTTTGGCCTTCTGGACAAAACTTCGGCTTAGGTGCAGCTTCTTAGCCACATCCCGAACGGAGGCGCTCGGATTTCGGTTGAAGGCCCCAACTACGCGGTTGTGATTTTTGGTGTTGTACGGAATACTTTTTCCTTCACTTCTGGGCTTCCGATCGGTGGTCAACCGTCCTCGAACCACTTAATCACTCGCGACACCGTGGAATTCGCGATTCCCAACGTTTTAGCGATGGAACGATGCGAGAGATCCTTGTTCTCGTGATGAATGCGTAAGATTTTATCACGCACGAGCTGTTCTTTCGACTCCATTTCCGCTAGTTTTGATCACAGGACTATAAAACTTGCAGGATGTAAATAATGCACTATGAACTAAATCCACCCAAATTTTCATTAAATTCTACCCAATGGTTAAAAAGTTAGAGCAATTTCACAGTGTGGCAATTTCATCGTGGACACCCTTTATATCCATATTTAGAAGAGATCTATAGCTTATTTGTGTCAGTATTAAGATTTAGTCCACAAACATGCACGCACACGTACACATATTCATGGTTCGCAAATAGATTTATGAGCGATTAACGGATTTTCCCCACTGTGCAGCCTTGCAACGGGAGCTAAAACTATTCTGGTATCAAAAAAGAGAAAAAGTACTTAGCTGGATTCCATTCAGTACCGTATCCGATCCAAAAAGCCCGGTCAGGCTACCAGCAACGAGCAATACTCATCGCCACCAGCTGAATACGGCACGGGTAATGTTCACTCCACACACTTTCTCCATAATTGCTTGTTGAACAAAATCACACGAGATCACCATTAATTAAATAGATCTAATTAATTTTAACATGCTAGATAAAACCGGAAAAATGACAGCGAAAAAAAAACCACACGTCCAATCAAAGCCCAAGCCTACTTTTTTTTCTATAAGAGGTTTATATCCTCTTATCAACATAAAATCCAAACTTTTTATGAAGATCAAACTTATAATATTCAAAAAATTTTATTACCGGCCATGCTTTATGCTGTGCCATGGTCTAGTTGTCGTGCAACTAGAAAAAAATGCACTTCAAAGATTCAGAACAAAATTCTGAATATGATTTTGAAGCTGCCACTCTGGCTCAGTACTACTGAATTACATAGAATTTCAAACCATGCGACTCTAGAAGAAATGTCCAACAGAATGATTAATAATTTTAGAAAAAAATCATTGCAATCTTCTATTGCAATGATCAATTCTCCCTGTAGATAAGAAAAAGTTTGATTAAATCAACTGTTATTCTTACACGCAAGCAAAAAAAAACCCTCTTAAAAATACTGAAGAGACAAGGTTAAAACTATATTAACACAATTAGATATAAATCAAAGCATATGAGGTTAAAATGTTAATTACTAAGCAGGAGCACCTAGAAATAATAATTTAAAAATTTGGAATAAGTAAGGAGTTTTAAAAAAATAAAAAAATCATGGAAGTGGAACATACAACCGAAAACATCGAACCCAGATAATCAGGGCATTCCAAAAGAATGCTGGGATCTCTGGATGTAAGTTTGGCGAAAAAGTTCACTGTGTTGTTAAGTACAGTTCGACGAATTTGTATGCGAGAAGGATTTCGGCCGCACCATGCCAGAAAACACCCCAACAGGAGGCTGAAACAAAACCTGGTTGCCAAAACCCGTGCACGTACGAGCAAGTACTGACCAAGTACAACGGACGTATTTTGATGGACGATGAAAATTACGTGAAAATGGAATTTTGAAAAATCTCGAGTCAGAAACGTAACTTTGCTTTTGCAATTTTGCTATTCATTGAAGTACAGGGTGCGGCAGAAAACAATGCGAAAATGTTCAAACTTGAGTATTGGGTTAATTCGTGTAGCTAGTGACTAATTTCTGTCGAAAGTGTATTTGTTTATGTTTACTTTCAAGTGCTGCATCCAAATATTCTATTTGTCGAACGTGATAAAATCGGTCCCTGCCAAAATTGCTCGCAACCCGGTGCGTTCCGTAAGAAAACTTGCAAAGGAAGCCAATATTTCGGAGAAATCCATGCGGAGCAATCATCAAACAAAACATCTTTAATATTCAACACTTGGCTTTCAAGTTTCATTTTCGTAAATCTGCAGTAACAAAAAGCATATTTTGTTACAGCAGAGTTTATTTCAAGTATACGATATACTAGATATTTCATTAATGTTGCTCAAATGGTTTGCCAAGAACATTCAAAACAAACATTGGAGTTAGTCCAGACCTGTTTGTCTTTGTAAACCTAAGTAAACTTAATCATGACGTTGCATATTGAATATTTTCCAGTGTATGTGATGTTTATTATGAAGTAATTGTAACCTACAGTGAACATAAAAATAATTTACACTTCTGTTCCAATGAAGCTTTCTGATACTAAATGTTTTCAAAATGTGTTTTTTGAGCCACATGCGCAACGTAATGAGAACGCAATATAAATTTAATGAATAATGTTACGTTCTTGCAGCGTTCAATTGCACATTACCACAACAGTGATGACAATTGATATATATCCGAATGAAATGCACACTACCGACCACATGTGTTTTGATATGAATGAAACAATAATCAATTCATGATCTGATCAAATTAGGTAAGGGTTGATTTCTAGAGGTTGTTCAGTAACATATAGGTCTAAAAAACAAAATGACTTAAAGTGTTCATTATGCAACTTTTGTAAGCTATGATTTTCATAGTAGTGGCTATTACTATTAAACTTTGAAACAAGGATCACATAGTGAGAGCATAATATTTTAATACGCTAAGATAACTTCACCTAGACACAGTTGCGTCTAAAGTAATTGAAATAAAACATTTTGTTTTATGTTATAATACCATTAGAAACTTTTTTGTGTGACCTAGACCAAAATTACGGATAATCATATTGCGAGTAATCCAGACTTCGAATTCATGGAAGAATTATTTTATTTAATTATTCCGATTGAACCTCTTAACAAAGTCCCCACTCAATTGCTCTTCAGTTTTTTAAGTAAAAAAACATGGTGTAGCATCTGAATTATTCCAATTCTTTGTCCAATGAATTGAATACTTTTGTTGAAGGCGTATAGAACATTATTGTTTTAATTGTATTGTCAGTCAAACACCATCTTTTCAGTACGTTATGTTTATCCTTTGAAAAAATAAGCAGCTATTAGTTTAGTGTAATATTATATTTATCACAAGTACAGTAGTTTTTAATTCTAATTAAATCAGGTATACATAAACAAAGAAAACTCACTATCAAACTACCAGATAGCTGTAATTTTAAGATGTCTGCATAAATAAATATCATGGAAGTACTTCACGTGTAAAGATTGGATTCATGATTATTTAAGCCGGTAGTGTTTTTTGTTTGTAAGCAGCCGCCATATACCAAAATTTTGAAATACAAAATAAGATTTTTAAATTTCACTCATTTCTCCACAGTTTGAACCTAACAGGAACCTGTAACGATTTATAATTCTTCGAATAAATCAGAAATCTGATTCTTCCAAATGTAAACATAATTTTACACAAATTGTTCTTTTTCAAATTCTGAAGCAATGCTCCATTTTCGAGGATTTATTCTAGGGCGTTTATATTTTTCGTGGTAGAGAATATTGATCCATAAATCCGAAAGCGTTTAAAAAATAAACTTGTTCCAGCACGATTTTCAGCTCATTTTACTTATCAATATTTTGATCAGGAATGTTTGGTTGATAACGATATCCATAAAAAAAAAGTTATCCTCGCATTCATTTAAACATCGGAATCATTTCACTTTCCTGCAACGCAATTTACAATATTTGTAAGTTTTACAAAATGCTATTGCAACTCTATAGAACCAGCGTCAAGTTGCAAATAGGCTCCACCCTTGCGCTTTTTGCGTTGCTGTTGTGTATGACTTTGCGGTACATAGCCAAACAAAACTTTCCCTAATTAATTTCAAGAGAGATTTTTATGCTCTATTGAAACAAGTTGTGCTACGAGTGACTCGTTCCAAGAGATTGCTTTCCTTGTTGAAGAAGGAAAAAATGATAATCCTGTTCTCCGACGAAAAGCTTTTCAGCATCGATGCTGTGGCCAACAGCCGCACGGACCGGTTCATTTCACCGCAGAAAATGGAGAACGTTCCGGAAAAAGTGAAATTCAAATTTCAAACCAAACATCCGGCTGATGTCATGATGTTTGGCTTGGTGGCGTCCAACGGTTTGAAAATGCCGATGCTGGAGTTAAAATCAATACCGAAGTGTATATCGGTATTTTAAAGGACCAAGTGCTTCCTTGGGTGAAGGCCAACTTCTCCGAGGACCAAAACGTTGTCCTACAGCAGGATGGAGCGCCGTGTCACACGTCCAATTGAACCCAACAATGGTTGAACGATAACATGAAGTTTTGGCCGAAGGATTTGTGGCCCCCTAGCAGTCCAGATCTTAATCCGTTGGATTATTCGATTTGGGCATATGTTGAAGCACGAGCCTGCAAAACATCACACCCTAGTGTGAAAACCCTGAAGTCAACCATAACACGCACATGGAAGTCAATGTCGGAGGACTACGTCCGAAAGGCATGCTCTAGCTTCTGGCGTCAGCTCGAGGATGTTATTAATGAAAATGGAGGACACATTGAATAAATTTGTTTAAAAGCACTTTATAAAGATAACTGTACTCGAAAATGTTGATATTATTGCTTGAATTAGTTGAAAATGGGATTTGAAAGAAATAGGACAAATTTTCGCATTATTTTCTACCGCACCCTGTAGACAGCGGTGAAGTCATGAATTGGTATATGCAGAATTATGCCGATTTAATTGAGATAAGTATTAATTCACCAATATAATTCGGGCAGTTATCAATCGCAATTAAATCAAGATAATTAAATAAATGTGGTAAAATAATAAAAAACACCGTCTGATTAGGAGAAATGCTGAAAAAAAAGGCAGATAAGAAGAACATTAATACTGTGCAAGAAATGATGGGTTAAATTCAGCAAACAGTATGTAAACTCATCCAAAAAGCTGACCACTATTTTTTCTAGTATTTTTTCTTTAAAAATTTACAAAAAACTTACAAAATGAGATGGAGAGAAATCACCCATTTTGTGCGGCCAAATTAAAAAATAAATGGACTTGAGATACGTTAAAAAATATATTGCACACAAACACGATTATAAGAGAATACAATGATCAAATTCTTAAAAAGGCAAAGGGGGTGGATAATACTTTTGAACATATACAAATGAATCTGATTCAATTTTCGAGTATTTAAAACAACGCACTATGAACTTATGAGTCGTTTTATCTCACCAATAACACATGTGTTGCAGACCTAGGTCCCAAAGGTTTCCCTTGTCCATATAGTATCAGAAAATGACATCCTCACGCGTCCATAAATCATCATTTGGACACTCATAATCGTGATGTTGATGATCATCACACAACATATCATATGAAATCTTTGCACCGCTTCCCACTCAGCCACAGCCGGCTCTAGCTACAAAAAATACCCACATTTTATGTGCTTCAAAAAATAGCTTGCTATTTCTTAGAGTGCTAAGCTCTCACCTTCGATCACGTTAGACATTAGCCGTGGTCCAATATGGCTATCCATAACTCCTCAACAGCACAGAAAGTACCTCAGCCGGCGCGCGTACGGTTATCTTAAACGGATTATGTTCATTAATTTTATTTGGAGTCTATTTACGAGATGGTCAATTTTGGGTTGACTCTACCGGAGCCATCGTCGCCGCCACCGACGACGACGTGTGTGGCATTGGCGCAATAACGATGCACGGGGAGAAATGGCTTTCACTCTTCTCCTTCTTGCTGTCTGTTACCTTCCTCCTAGCGAATGGTATTATTCGAATCGTGTGATTTCATCCCGCGATAAAGCACAGCATTATTCAGACCCGAAAAGTATTTTTCATTTTGACAAATCAACTGTGTGGTACTTTTCCTCCATCTGGTTTTGGTGGTCGGAAAATTTATGTACCACGAATGAAAAATCACATCGATTGGATTTTCACCAACCGTTGGATGCGATCGTTAGAAAGTTGATTAATTTTTCACTTTTGACTGAAGTAAGCCTCATTTACTCGATGGCTCCTAAAGGGAATGTTTTTAAATAGTTTTTAAAATTCATAATTAATGTACAGTCGACATTTCCTTTTCCCATGACGAACAATGCATTTCATCGGGCTGGTGGTATCATCGTCGTTCTTGACAAGGCAGAAAACGAACAGGGCGAGACCAAACGCTCCATTTCCAACATTAATATCCAAAAATTTAATTCAAATAGTCTCCCGGAATCGTCAGCAAAGTGGTGAAGGAAATATTTTCCCGACGAAATATTTACGACCGACTCTTTCCCTGTCATTTTCCAAACAGCAGCACCGAATCGGGTGGCAAAATGACAAGTGTGTTGTCATACCCGTTAGCGTGTGCGTGAGAGACGATTTTCGCCGATTCGTAAGCGTTGGATATTTTCTTTGATTTAAACTGGAATAACAAATTTGGAGGTTAAAACATCTAAGTTTACATTTGTTTTCCGTGATCGATTCAATAAAAAGTAAATACCACTTCTATGAACATTGGCCATCAAGTTGTAGTCGGTTTCAAACTGGAGGGAAATAATTTATCCAATTGCCCCGCTTGGGACATCTAATCAAAGTGACTGGCAAACAAATTCCCGGCACACGCCCTCCAAATCAAAAACGTCGCTGCCGTCTCATGCTGCTCGTTAGGGATATGAAAAGAAATGTAATTCATATAACTGCATAACATTGCAACAAGAAACGGAACGGAATGGAAACAAATGTGGCACAATCATGCAAAGGCCATTACTCGTGGCTGCACATATCATCAATATTGTTCAGAAAATTACTTCGATAAAATCTGTTTAAACTCGATGATTTGCCTGATTTATTTTTTTTTTTTTCAGTCGACCTTTCACATTGCTGGTGGGAAATGTGTATTACGTTGACGTAGTTTGTTTGAAATTGTTATGCTTTTTAACGACTATTTGACTACAAAAGACGAATTTTCAAATACAACGTGCTCCTAACAGTCACAGTTGCATGATTGGTAATGTGCCCAAGTAGTAAGTGGAGAAGTGTGCTTTCATGTCTCACCTAATGATTTCTTTTCGCAAATTTTTACAGAATTGTTTTTGTTCGCAGTCAAATGTACCTGCTTTTTCAGTTTTTGCATATTAATTTTCAAGAACATAGAAATCACAAAATTAGTGATACCATCTGATCGTAATAAGAAATCAAGACAGGGCTCAAAAGTGATTCAAATAGCAAAAAAATTAATAAAATAGAAGCACCTGTGTTCAACTGTGTTTTATCTCATCTTGATTTATGCATAAAGTAATGAGAACATTGTAAAAATGACTCAAAGAACACGCATTAACTGGCGTCAACATCAATTTCGCATCTCATATTTTTCAGCAGACCCAATCCTATCCAGCAACTTTTTATTTGCAAGATTTAACAAATAATTATGATACGAAATGACACCTAAAATATTTCCAATTGAATTTGACAGTAGGTAGATGCTTGACGGTTTCAACCATTAACCGATTTCTCACTACAATGAAATCCTATCATGGAATAGAATCGCTCACAGTTGTGATTTGGTATTGAATAACAAAGCTGAACAATCTTTAACATCGCTGGGTTCCGGCCAATAATGAGCTTTCTCTGTGTGTGTGTGTGTGTGTGTGTGTGTGTGTGTGTGTGTGTGTGTGTGTGTGTGTGTGTGTGTGTGTGTGTGTGTGTGTGTGTGTGTGTGTGTGTGTGTGTGTGTGTGTGTGTGTGTGTGTGTGTGTGTGTGTGTGTGTGTGTGTGTGTGTGTGTGTGTGTGTGTGTGTGTGTGTGTGTGTGTGTGTGTGTGTGTGTGTGTGTGTGTGTGTGTGTGTGTGTGTGTGTGTGTGTGTGTGTGTGTGTGTGTGTGTGTGTGTGTGTGTGTGTGTGTGTGTGTGTGTGTGTGTGTGTGTGTGTGTGTGTGTGTGTGTGTGTGTGTGTGTGTGTGTGTGTGTGTGTGTGTGTGTGTGTGTGTGTGTGTGTGTGTGTGTGTGTGTGTGTGTGTGTGTGTGTGTGTGTGTGTGTGTGTGTGTGTGTGTGTGTGTGTGTGTGTGTGTGTGTGTGTGTGTGTGTGTGTGTGTGTGTGTGTGTGTGTGTGTGTGTGTGTGTGTGTGTGTGTGTGTGTGTGTGTGTGTGTGTGTGTGTGTGTGTGTGTGTGTGTGTGTGTGTGTGTGTGTGTGTGTGTGTGTGTGTGTGTGTGTGTGTGTGTGTGTGTGTGTGTGTGTGTGTGTGTGTGTGTGTGTGTGTGTGTGTGTGTGTGTGTGTGGTGTGTGTGTGTGTGTGTGTGTGTGTGTCTTTACAATCAATCTCCCACTGACCAGCAGTGCTTTTATGGTAGAAACTTGTCTGCATTTCTTAGATGATTTATATGTTATCACGATGTGCAAACATTTTGATCCCTGGAGATTGAAGGTGACAGCTCTATTGAAAATCCAACAACCCATTTCAAGAATGCCTGTTCATACACGTACATTCTGAGGTCATCTTTATATACAATAAGCCCCGCATGAAAATCTTCACAAATCAAATGGATATTTGTAGAGTTTTCACACTTCCAGAATCAAAAATGAAAATTCTTGATCCTGGCATGGATATAGTTAAGGTATATTTTTGGTAATAGAAAACGACCTCACCAATGTTCCTTATCTGATGATGGAAAGCTTGACCCGATGCGGGAGCGGGCCACTAAATACACAAAAAATGGGAAAGAACAATCTATCTCAAGAAACATGACTAAAACACACTATGAGAGGGATTCCATTCACAACGTCCTACGCAAAGCACTCGGAAAAACTACAATTTCACAATTTCTTTTAGTTGAATGAAGGAATATCTTTTAATTTTATTTCCGCGAAAACGACGCAGCAAAAGCAAAACACGTCATTTTCAAAGCACGGCTTGCTGCGATCTCCTTCCGGCCAATATTGAGCTTTCTGGCCAAAAAAAAATTTAGTAGCGCTGTAAACATCTTGAGTCATAGTTTCGAATTTTGAACTTTTTTTTTATTTTTCACCTTCTATCCTGAGCTTCGATAGTAATGATTTGATATTCAGAGGTGAACAGTTTGCTCAGATTCTTTCATCAAGAGAATCGCACATTTCCTCAATCTTTCGCAGCACCTCGGCTGTGGTGATTTCCTGCTTTTTGAGAAATGTGATTTTTTTACTAAAACAAACCATCAGTGAGTGTGTAAATAGCGGGTAAAATTCACTCAGGGCATAATTTAAATAATTGATGAGAATTTTTGAAAGCTGTTACTGCGATAGAAAATCGAATTCTAACGATGGACCCATTGGAAAAACTCGATCATCAAACTAAACCAACGAAATTTAACTATGATAACAAGAGGTAACAATATTCGATCCCCAACAAATCGCAAAAGTGTTTCAACTCACCCGTATAGATTGTAAACAAAATTAAAATTGTCAAAACAAGTGAATCCATACCAAAGTTTGTATTCATGTTGCCTCCACCAAAACCAACTAATCTATCTTGTAAATCGTGCTTCCTTCGCGCATTCGCAATTAATGCAGCAATCGTACTAGCCTTTTTATTTGGAGGAGATCCAAATCCTTCACTTTAACACCACCTTGCGATGCGTCAAAGAACTGTACGACGCTAGGAAACAGCTTTAAGTTTCCCGTGATTGCTTCCGTCTGTGCGTTCACTGATGAACGGTGTGCCAGAGAATTTTTCCATAGCAAAGTCAATTGAGTGCGGTGAAAATATCCCACAAATAATAGCTTCTGTCTTAGTACGAGAACAGGAGATCTTCTAGGGAGTTTCAGAGTCGTCGAACATCATACGCAAAAGTGCTGGTGTACAATCCATGGATTTGAAGCTGTTGTGATGCATTACAGTATGAAAAACAAAAACCCCGTTGGCAGCCAAAATGTTTTGTTCTGCTAAGGATTATTTCTGCACTACAAAGGAACTTTGAAGTGGATGCCAGTTGAAAAATCTTAGAATACTTTGGTCTTTGAGTATGCTTTTCCAAATCTGACTTACCTATAGCGAACCAATGGATAAAATTGAATTCCCGCCCTTGATGCAAAAATGTTTGCCACAATATCTCAACCTCCATTGATGAAGCTATCCTTGCTTTCCGGCGCAATTTATCAGTAAAATGACACTTCAGTTTAGAGATGTTTAACTGTTATATGCATCGAAGGGGCAAATCGAATGGAAATCTAAAAAAAATGGCACCGTGACTGCGTAATCTCAGGATGTAAACATAGGTAACTGTAACTCTTTACAAACTAGAAAATTTAAAATTTAATTTTTTTAAGGTTAAGCATGAAAATCAGTACAAATCGTTAATTTTGAAAAAAAAAAAATCAGGACGCTTCAAAAGATCTCAGAATCAAAACATGCCGTACAACCCAAACTATACACATAATTGTATGGAAAAAACTTTCCTTAAAAAAAAACAAAGATGGAGATATAAAAATGAATATAATAAATAAATGAATAATATATTAAGAAATTAAGAATATGATAAGATGTTTATGTATGAATGGGTGGGGGAACAATAGTTTCAGTTTATGACGTTTACTTTGTTTTATTGGGGTCTAAAATACAAAATGAGGGTTCAATGAAAAATATATATGATTTTGAGCATTGATGACTCAGTCATAATGCATTTTAAAGACCAGACTTAAGGCTGAAGCTAGTAGGATCGGGCTTGTGATTAATGCGTTGAGAACTAAATACGTTAAGGGAAGAGGCTCACGAGAAGACAATGTTAGTCTCCCACCACGACTTCAGATCGATGGTGATGAATTCGAGGCGGTAGACGAATTTGTCATTGTTGGCTCATTCGTGACCACCTGTAACGACACCAGTAGAAAAGTAGAAAGGCGCATACTAGACTACTGTACTAGACTAGTACAGTCGAGTATAAGTACACGATATTGAAGAAGTCTGCACATTGTAGACGAAATACGCGTATCTGTCAAGATGAGCAATAAGGGTAGTTGGAATTAAATGGAAATTACCAATCTTTCTTCTCATTTTCTAGAGAATTCATTGTGAACTCAAACTGCACTGGCCCTCTTAAGTTTCTATGAGAACTACTACAGGAAAACCAAACTTTTTGTTCACATTCCCTAGCTCTTTGGAAAACTAGTATACAAACATGTTTGCTTTGTTTACGAGAAACTTATCCAGCTTCAGCTTTGACCCAAGATCATTTTTCTATTGAACGTCTAATTGATTGCTTACCAATTGATTTCTGCGCCAGTTACTATGAAAGCACCACTGCTTGCATGCTCCATTGTTCGTATCACACATATTTCTTCCAAAGTAGTTGACGAAGCAGTGTCCAAGAACATTATCTTGCTTACTAAATAATAACTAATTATGATTAAGTATAATCAAAAAATGATATTAAGCAGAGTAAAACTGGATAATTCTGTCGTAAGAACAGATAGCCAACAATTTCTCAAGCTAGTATACCAAAGAGGTAGGAGGTTCAAAGCATGAAGTTTGGTTTTCCCAAAGAATATTCAAAAGTCCAGTGCATTTCTTCACCACCAACTGATCAAAAATCGATGGAGTGGGGTAAAGCTGTAGCGATACTTTGAACCACTCTAACATTCAACCTTGTGTACATTTTCATTCATCTCCCGTCGAAGTCACACAAACACACCTTTGTTGGGTGAGACTCTAACTCATGGAAAAGCGGTTCAGCTTTGCTTGATTCCGTTTGGTTGCCAACGCAGCAACCCAGACTGGAGCACCATATCAGTTGGTGATGTGCGTCTCCTAGACTTTGTATCTTTCTTCCACGCAGTTCGGTTTGGGAGGCCACGTCGTTGGGCCGTGCTGCGGGAAAAGCCCCTCAACGATTATCTTCAGCTTATCCGAGCACGTTT
>JAHHFK020003715.1:0-86201 GCA_024533555.2 Aedes koreicus
CCTCTGAAGGGTTCTGGATGCGGCCAGATCTTTCTTTCATCTTAAACATGCCGAGCGACACCTCTTTCTTCTTACTTTTTCATCACAAAGCTTTTCCTATGCTTAAAGTGGACATTTGGACACATTGGCCACTCCCGGGGTCTTCGGAATGTTCCTGGGGGAACCTGTAGCAGGGGCCAATTACATTTTGACGCCAAAAACATTCAAAAAGATGGCTCTATCTTCATGATTTTTCATAAATAGGGTTTTGGTATACTAGGAAAAGACCATTGACCATATTGCCCACTCCCAGGACTACCGGAACGACCTCGGGGAACCTGTAGTACACCAATTACATTTTGCACCCAAACATGCCGTGCGACAGCTCTATATTCATGATTTTTCATAGAGATTGTTTAAGTATACGCAAAAAGACCATTGGGCATATATTGTCACTCCTGTGGCTAATGAATTTTTTCTTGGGGAACCTGTAGCTTTTTCTTTAGGATGAGGGGGTTATTTCTTCCACAATTAGCTTATTGCTTGCTCTCAACTCAGTTTTCTAAATGCACTTCCACAGTTATTAATTATGAACTTTCGATGGCAAGTACCATTTTTGCATTAGTCTGATTGTGTGGCAAGTACAATCATACGCTATGCTCAAGTAATCTGAGAAATTTTTCTTGTTCGAAACTCAGCTCTCCTCCAGCATGGTTTCGCTTTTGTAGCTGCGCCTTTACCGACTGAGCTAAGGGAACCCTGTAGCAGGGACCAATTAAATTTTAACGCCAAAACATGCCATGCGACACCTCTTTCTTCTTTTTTTTTCATCACAAAGCTTTCTTTAAACTTAAAGTTGACAATTGGACACATATGGCCACTCCCGGGGCCACCTAAACGTCCCCGGGAGAACCTGTAGTAGACCTATTACATTTTAACACCAGAATGTCCCCGGAGAAACCTGTTTAACACATTAGCAACCCATGAAACCACCGATACGCCCCAGAAGGACTTTTTGTTGAGACAACTGTGTTTTCGTATCTAGACGTATCGTCTTTAGAAAAATATGACCTTTAACAAATGAAAGTTTTCTATATTTCTCTACTGTTTAATAGGAATGCATACTAATACGGCGTTGAACCGTTGCTTTGATGACCACTTGGATTTGTCTTGGAATTGGCTCATACAGCTCATGAATTCGGTTTCAATAGGAATTTCGTACCATTCTTGGATTAGAAAATCCTCGAGCGCTTTCAGCGACTATGGAGGAGGAAAAACACTGCGAATTCGAGCTTCCAATGTGGACCAATCCCAGCAAACACAAAATCGTATATGATAGCAAATATAAGTAAAAGTGGAGGCGAATATACGTACATGCGTCCATTTGACTACATGTTAACTGTACGTATATCGCCTCCATTTTTCACTTTATCCGCTATCATATACGATCATGTGTTGGCGGGATGTGGCTCGATGATGTTCAAATCCGGAGATTATGCTGGCCATGGCAGATGCTTAAAGTCCTCATCGTGTTCCTCATAGCTAGACTTGATAATTCTGGCAGTATGAATGGGCGCATTGTCGTCCTGAAAAATTCCTTCGCCGTTCGGAAACACAGTTTTCATCATTGGAAAAACCTAATAAGATTCATGATCAAAGTTGTTTTTACAAAAATTACAACATTATAGCATGAACACACTTGATCGCTCAACACATCTTCATAATCATTAGCAGTGATCTTTCTTTTCAAGAGGATGATCGGCCCAACTGAGTACCATGATATGGCACCCCATACCATAACATACCCTCCCCCGTGCTTCACAGTTGGACGCAGACAATCAGTTCTGTATGCCTCTTCCGGTGTCCTCCACACATAAACCCGCCCTGTAGTAGGGAATTGCGTGTACGATGATTCATCCGAGTATACAACATGCTTCCATTGATCAACTGTCTATGATTTGTACTCATTGCACCAGTGCAATCGATTAAACGCGTTGATCTTGGAGATCAAAAGTTTTGCGATAGCAGCTCAGCCGTACAAGTTTTGGTCGTGGGGTTCCCATAGAACTTTTCGAACAAATACGGGCTCTTCCAGCGTTGGATTTAAGGCCGCGGTTGCTTTCACAGCACTTATTCTGCAATCATCCGTTACAGTTCGCTTCAGAAATGTCCTTTGTCTGGCATATAATTTCTATTTACGTCCACACGCACTTTTATTTGCCGCCGTTTTACCATCCTTCAAATACTCAGCCATAATACGGCAAACCGTTGACGCTGATACACCCACTAATTTTGCTGGCTCAGATATCGAAGCTCCAGGTTCTCGAGCATCGACCATTCGGCCATGTTGAAATTCACAAAGAATTGTAAACATCGTGCGTGTTCACTACTTCGCGTTCACTATTTTATGACACAGTAGAGAATTTTGCGAAATGGCAGGCTTCAAAGGCCAGGCAAATTTTGATGATAGGGGCCGTTCATTAATTACGTAAGGCATTTTTATGTAATTCTCGACACCCCTCCCCCTTATAAAATTTGTTACAAACAAATTCGTAAAAATATTGTATGGGTTGTAAGAAAATGATAGACTCCCCCCCCCCCCCCACCTTAATTGACCTCCTCTATTGCCTCTCACAGCTGTTGTGTTTCTAAATACTGTCAAAATTCATTCATTAGTCGAAAAATAAGCTGATCAGAAATTTCACAAAAAAGGGCAAATATAATAATGCATAAATCAAATAGGAAAAGATCTCCCAGTACCGGACACCTTTCGCAGAACTTTGGACATTTTTCAATACCTGATTTTCATGTTACCAACGGTTTATTTTAATCAACAAACAAGCATTACAGAAGGAATAATGAAGAACCGCACATGACGAGACATGTCAAGTGTACCGTTGATACCACGAAAATCTTAAATGTCCGGTATTGACGGATGTCCAGCGCTAGGGGATCTCCCCCTACTGTGTCACAGCATTAAATGCGTTGTGATGAAAAACCAACAAGAAAGAGATGTTGCACGGCATCTTTTGGCGTAAACATGTAATTATCCCCTGCTAAAGGTTTCCCCGGGGATGTTACGGTGCTCCCAGAAGTGGCCAATGTGTCCAATTCTTTTCAATGTGGCTTTTCTAATATATTTATGAAAAACCATGTAGAGAGAGCTGTCGCACGGCTTGTTTTGGTGTGAAAATGTAATAAGTCTACTACCAGAGCTTGAAAAAATTGACTCCCATCTTGAACGACGAGTAAAAAGAATATTCAATACGTGCAGGCAAAATACGACATCAGGAATCTTGTGCGTCATTTTCGATCGCAACATGCAGAAAAGCCTACGAATGTGGTTTACTGAAAGATTACATTCCAGTTACCAAGAAATCGAGGAATATCCCAAAATGGTCGGTTCCTATAGATAAACCGCTACTCCTCGATTCAGCAATCAAACTTGTATCATATCACCAGTTACCGATGTCTTGTTTCAAATGGGAAGGATTTCAAGAACTCCTGGATCCTATAGCTGCTGCTGTTGTATGGGGTTGCAAAATAAATCCGACTAATATGAAGCTCCACATGAAAAATATCGCTGGTAAACTGTTTCTCAGTTACCATCCATCAAATCTTTTCTATCACATCGGACAATGCGGCAATATGTTGGCAGCTGTACGAAAGTTGAAGAAAGAGTTGGAGCATTGTCTTCTGGCAAGATTCGATGAAGAAGAAGAACTCGATGACACGGAACAAAGGGATTTGACGGACGAGCTATGTACAGAATTCAACGAAAGGTTGAATCTTATTCGATGTGCAGTTCACTCACTTCAACTGGTAATATTAGATGTCGTCAAACGAAGCGACCAATCGGTGAAAGTGGTAACCGAGGAGGCAAAAAAATGCAAGCTGACTCGATACAAAACGCATTTTGAATTCCGGAACGCCACTCTTCCACCAGTTTGGTGTCAAACGCGATGGGATGGGATATTCAAAATGATGCAGAGCTTCATGAACCAGAAAGAATTCTTCGAGGAACTTGCACTGCAGTTCCCTGAGCTTGGTACGTGGTTTGAAAAAATTTTTTTTTTAAATCCCACTTTTTATATAATATGTGTGTTTTTTTTTATATTCAAAAAATATCTTTCCTGTTTTTTTTATGATCTCCGTTCTTTGCAACCCACACCTCACTTTTCTTTTTTTTTTATAATTTTTTTTGTTGTGATCGGTATGTTTTGGATGAAAGAAAGATCTGGCCGCTCCCAGAACCCTTCAGAGGAACCTGTTCTAAGAAAATGGCCATATCTCTGCCATTTCAAAGTCGATTTTTGAATTCAACGTATCATTTGCATGGAAAATGTTACCGCAATTTGCGTATTGCCTAGAGAAAAACATTTCTAAACGGCATCCTGTACAAAATTTCACCAGAAAATCAACATGTGAAACGTCCTCTCCGGAAACCCAGAATATCTTCGGTATTCGGGAACCATGGCCATTTCCGTCACTGCATTATAAAACAACAATAATTTTCCCGTCGAATGCTTCTAAGAGTAATAAAATCGGTCAATATTTCGTGAAGTTAGAGTACTCCAAAGTTGACCATATATTTGCCTATCCCAGTTATTTTGTCTACCTCCAGTATGTTGTATGGGAGTAACTAGAGGCAGTAGGAACGGGTGCAATAGGACATTCCATTTACCCTCTTCGTTGATTTGGGGATTTTTAAATTTTTGACTACCCTAATTCGCAAGAGTATTTTGAGATTCGTGAGAAATCAACGTTTAAACTCATTGCTTTTTTAATTGGCTTTTAGGCCCTGATCATGAATTACTCAAGATTTGATGTAAATGCAAGCCAGATATCGCTGAAATCAGGTCTGTTGTATGAAAGATTGCAAACAATTTCAATGTTGCATCCTTGCTGTTGGAGTAAAGCGGTTCTCAAACTCGATGTTTTAACATATTTTTGTATTCTGCTGAAATAAACCACCCACACTTGTGAGTGGTCCCAACAGCATCCTTACTGTTGGTTCAAATCGGCCCTCAAATTTCATATTTCAACATATTCTTGTATTCCATTGAAATAAACCACCCACACTTATGAGTTGCCCCAACAGCATCCTTACTGTTGGTTTAAATCGGTGCCAACACTTGAATAACTTAAATGTGCATCTCTGTACAGAAAACAAATCGGGAACATAGTTAAATATCTTATTCGCTGCCGACGTCAGATGGATTCAGCACACTGTTTACCAAAACGGATCCCACTGCAAACCCAACAATGTTATCCAAAATCCCAGTGATTTCTCGTGGAAGTGCAGAGGTGTTCTCGGCTTCCAATAAAGTGAGTATCACGTCAACATATTCCTACCCATTCCCTACTTGACCTGAATTCACCGGTATTGCCTTAGATTGGGATCACCAGTTTTTACACATTGAGGATGTATGTTAGTCCTAAGCATCATCTTTTGGTTCTGTGTGTAATAAAAGCTGATCTGGCAATAACGGAGTCGCAACCTCGGACGGTCAATCATGCTCATGCTCATGCTCAATTACAACGGAAAGAAGTATTAATGAAACATAATTTCTTATTTTTATCATCCTCTACAGTTTGTTTGGCATTCGAAAATCAGGCAGATTACTATCTCAGTGAAAATCAAAACCCTCAAAGTCAACTAAAGTCATTAACCTTACAAAAACAAACAAACAGAATTCCACCACCCGATGGGAAAAGCTCCAGTCACTAGAGCATACCATCACATCAACTGTCACCTACAGACCGTAAACGAACAAATCTTCAATCAGAGAGTGAATTCAAGCTCTATCGAGCATGTGGACACCTTCCCCGTCCCGACGCTTCCAACGGAGCAAACACAATCGACACCCAATCCATCCGGCAATCAGCTTAAATTCTGTTGTAGTGGTCAATTCACAAATTGCTACGTATGCCATTTTACACACCCACACACACGCAAACAGAATCGAATCCAACTTGGGGGGTGGGTGGCGATATTTTCGTTTTGCTCGCTTTCGATTGGCACTGGAAAAAAGTTACTGCTTACAAATCAACCGAAAAATTAGAAACTGTCTAGACTAGAAATCGTTTACGATCGCTGTGCCACCTGCCGAGGCATCGTCGAAGAAGTCCTTTCGAGCACGGATTAATCAATGTTTGAAAAATAAAACTTAAGCCATAGTGGCACCGGTGGCAGCTTCTTAATTGCAAGTTGCACCGAATGAAACAAAAAAAAAAACATGTTTCCACTGAAGTTCCATTTCTGTAGGAGTTCTTAAAAAACGGGATGAGGTAAGCAATGCTGTAATGGAAGAGTTTCGGTTTTTATTGATGAAGTTTGCTGGTTGGTCTCGGAAAGAAGAGGATGATTTCTTGCTCAGAGCAATTTCGAATCGCAGCACTAAATCTGCTGGTTTCTTTTACACCCCAGGATGGCAAACATAACAAGAAAGCGAGTGGCAAGTTCTGGTTCTTTGTGTTTTATTGCCTCCTGCCATGAAGGATGTTGCCAGGCGAAGATTTATCTGCTGATAGCATTGAACTACCATGTTTGTCTCATAGCTTCTTGTGAGTATGGGGAGCGTTGAGTGAAAAACTATGTTTTTTTCTTAAATTGAATATAGAAACGAGAGATAGAGGGAAAAGCAATAAGCAAGGCGTTCAATCTCTGATTTGATTTAAGCAAATAGCTGATGAGCTTTTAATCTTAGGAAGATAATGCTAAACATGGTTTATGGCAACACACTGAGGCCAACCTTGGGCTGTCAAGGATAACGAGCTTTGGCTTTTTTCTTCAAACGTTTATGTACTACATACTATTTCAGTTGAGAATTAACAAGTTTAAAAGAAATTCGGACGAAAGTTAACCCCTGTGTGTGAACGTGCATTTCATTTACTTTAACCGATTCAATACGGATGGGTAATATATTTATGATCCAAGATTAAATTTTGCTGTCAAAATTCAACTTTTAGAGTTACAGAGGAGCTTTGTGATGCAAACTTGTTCAAAACTAACTATTTTTACAAGAAACAGGTATGGTTAAAGACAAAATGATGATCTAGAACTGTCCTTAAGTTCAGATCTTGATGTTGTACATGATCGACAAGGAGGTTTAGATTGTTTTGACCGTATTTCTTAGCTGTAACAGCTACAAGGAAAATCAAAACATCATTTCAGACAAATCACAATATTTTGAGAAATTTTACGGTACTCCAAACTATTCTTGAGTTCCGGTCTTGGTGTTTTGCATGATCAACAAGGTGATTTAACAGATCTCCATTGTACTTATGAGTTGGTAAAGCTCCATGAGACATCGTTGCACAATTTTAGTCATATTACAGTATATATTCTCAGAATATCTACGGTATTCCAAACTATTTTTGAGTTCCAATTAGAATATTTTGCATGATAAACAAGGCGCCCTACGAGGTCTTCATCGTACTTATGAGTTGTAAAAGCTCCATGTCCCATGGTGTTTTGCATGATCAACAAGGTGATTTTTACTACAATAACATTTGCATTTAAAAAAATTGACAAAAATTGCCGATTTTTCATGGGCTGTAAAGGGTGATACGGTCAAAATTTGGTCAAGGGAAAACGCGTGTAAATCGGTGAAATCGTTTATTTAAAAATCAAATTAAATTTCTTTTTCAAGTTCAATTAGTATAAAATTCAGGAAAAATATTCAGTTAGGCTTCCGCTTTTCCAAATCCGAATTGCCGGGCCTTACGCTTGACCCCTGCCATCAGATTTTGTACAGCCACCTTGTCCACCTTCTTCGCCGCAGAAAGCCAGTTTGCCTTGAACTGCTGCTCGTCCTTAGCAGTTTTTTTGGTCTTCTTTAGGTTCCGCTTGACAATAGCCCAGTATTTCTCAATTGGGCGGAGCTCTGGCGTGTTGGGAGGGTTCTTGTCCTTGGGAACCACCTGCACGTTGTTGGCGGCGTACCACTCCATGGCCTTTTTACCGTAATGGCAAGATGCCAAATCCGGCCAAAACAGTACGGAACAACCGTGTTTCTTCAGGAAAGGCAGCAGACGTTTATTCAAACACTCTTTCACGTAAATTTCTTGGTTGACAGTCCCGGAAGCTATGAAAATGCTGCTTTTCAAGCCACAGGTACAGATGGCTTGCCAAACCAGATATTTCTTTGCGAACTTTGACAGTTTCGTGTGCTTGAAAATATCTGCTACCTTTCCCCTTCCTTTTGCCGTATAAAACTCCTGTCCCGGAAGCTGCTTGTAGTCGGCTTTGACGTAGGTTTCGTCGTCCATTACCACGCAGTCAAACTTCGTCAGCATCGTCGTGTACAGCCTCCGGGATCGCGCTTTGGCCGTCGTATTTTGTTTATCATCGCGATTTGGAGTCACTACCTTCTTGTAAGTCGATAGTCCGGCTCGTTTTTTGGCTCGATGCACGGTTGTAGACGATACACCCAGCTTATTTGCGGCATCTCGGAGAGATAGGTTAGGGTTTCGCTTGAAACTACCGGCAACTCTCTTTGTCGTCTCAGCGGCTTCCGGTTTTCGATTTCCCCCCGATCCAGACTTCCTGGCTGTCGACAAACGTTCCCCAAACACTTTAATTACATTTGTAACGGTTGATTTGGCAACTTTTAGCGATTTTGCCAACTTTGCGTGCGAGTAGCTCGGATTTTCGCGATGCGCGAGCAAAATTTTGATACGCTGCTCTTCTTGCTTGGACGGCATTTTGACAACTGAAGAGTGAATTCCAAAATCAAAATAGGAGCAACATTCTACACACACACACCTTCAAAATGAGGGGTGTTCAGGTTTTTTAAATGCAAAATTGAAAGAAATACGTCAAGTTGATATTGACCAAATTTTGACCGTATCGCCCTTTAAATCATAGTAACCCATGAGTCAGCAGCAGGGATGCCAGATATGTTTACTTCAAATATCTGTGATCAAAATTTGAAATGTCTGGGAATGTCTAAAAAAGTCTGTAATTTTTTTTTGCGAAATTAGACTTCTTTCAATGAAAAGAGATAATAAGAGAGCGAGTTATGCCATTTTCGCTACATATGTGATTTTGTAAACATTACTGCATCTATTTCTTGGATTGTATGCAATCTTACACAGTTGTTGCATATTTTTAAAATGACACTTATTTTTAAAGATGACACTATTTTCTATAGTTTTTGTTTCCCTATAACGTTCTTTCCTGTTATGTATTTTAAAATCATCATTTAGTTTTTATTTGATAAATTAAACAGTCTTTTTTATTTTGCCAAAAAATAACCATTGAACTACAATGAATTACATAGTCAATTTTGCGTTACATATATTAAAAAGTTGAATTCAAAATTTTATTTTTATTTCATTAATAAAAAAGCACTACTGATATGAAATAAAATGTTTGGGTAGAATGGAATTTCTTTGTAGTTAAAGTCGAGGGGCTGTCAACTTGCGTATCTTCGATTTATCGATCGGTATTTAAAAGGTACATTTCATATTTTTGTTTAAATATTTTTGTTATATCGTGTAGTTGTATTTAATGGAGTATTGAGTGTTATTTTGCGTATTATGTATTTTACGCAGTATACCAGTGTAGTATAAAAAATAAGATTTTTTTTAAATTCACCCACTTTTACTTATCTACCTGCACCTTATTAGTTAGTTTATTTGTATTTTTATAGGGAGGTAGAGGTTTTTTAAAGCTTGAATTTATGGTTTAATTGATAGATAGAGTTGATTGCTTCTTGATTAAAATACTCAGCAACCCTTATTTTACAGTAAATTTCTCAAATATGATTTGTATTGTTGTGAAATTTTTCGTTATGACTTAATGGCAATCGACCAATATTACCAACGACAGTAATCTTCATGGTGACAATATCAGTGAAGATAATTGTATTTTTTGTGGTAGATGGATGGATAAGAAAATTGCATTTATAAACCCCATGTCTTATGCTTGGGATCGAACACTACCATAAGTAGGGACTCCATGCTACCTTCGGAAAGGGCCTAATACGCTACTTAGCTTCGGGACCATTGTGTATCCAAGTGCAGGGTGGCCACAGACTCGGGAAATGCGGGAAAAATGCAGGATTCCAAAATCATCGAGCAATATGCGGGAAAAAGTCAGGTATTTAAAAATCCATCGGGAATTTTTGTCATATGGCAGGAACAATGCTCACACCTTTTTCAAATTGATGATTTGAGGAGAATCTGTGTTCATTTCCGGCAAACTTGAGTAAAGATGTTTGGTGTGTGTTAGCTTTCATAACACTATTGCCATTTTTGATTCATTATGCCATTCGCTCTACCAACACACTGAGAAACGCGAGACTCGTCGGCCCGACCGTCGGACTCGAGCCTGTTTTTTTTTCAGAGTCCGACGATCAGGCCCACGAGCCTGACATTTTTTCAGCAGGAATTCGCTGTTCCGCGCCCGCATAGAGACGCACACTGTCAAACAGAAATAGATGTTTTGCTTACTCTTTCATTCTGCAGTAGCAGTAGCTAATAAAAGAGAAAACAACAGTCTATCCTATGCATTTGTTGAACTTTTAACCATTGAATCAAATCATCATTTAGTTTCTGCCATTGATGTGATTCAATTGAAAAGAAAACAACATCTATTAACTTTTGTCAATGGCAAGTGCGCGATCGACAACTTATTCTTAAAGAAAGGAAGAGCTGTATCCATGGTCTACCGCAGATCTTTCTTAGAGAGACTTTCAGCCTGTGGCTGGTTCGTCTCTTAGAACGTTGCAAGTGGTATAATCGTAGTTTCAAAATTAATTCTATGGGCCGCGCTGCCTTCGCCAGCCACGAGAAATGAAAAGCAAGAAATCAACGAACGGCGTACTAACCTCCAAATCAGTATTTTGTCGACCTCGAAGACGCTCTTAGTGCTGTACTTGCTGACAAAGTGAAGAAGAATTTGGGCAGCTGTGTTTGAGCTTCAAAAACGTTGCTTGCAGCGTTTGGACAAATTTTGGCTAGCACTGATTTATCATTCCAAGAAGGAGTTGCCAAATTTGGCAACATTTGTAACGGAAATGCGAAAAAGGAGCGATTTTCAATAAATGGAAAGTGTCTGGTGGTGAACCAAACTGAAAAGAGTTAGGTTACTCAGACAATTGTCTACGATGACATAACGATCGCTGGAACTGTCAACGACGTTGAAATCACGAAGTGTTTGATACAATATGCACGCAACGCACGTGCCAAATACTGGAGTCGCTGAAAGGTCAAAAGTGAAGGGGATTTGCAAAAAAAAGAAGCGGGAATGAAAAGAGCAGGGAAAGAACAGCAAAGAAGCTTGCCGCAAAAAAAGAAGCTTTTGGTCGTTGCCCAGAGGGATGCAGCGTGCATTGATGAGCAAATAAAAATGTTTCAAAAGTAAGCGTAGATACCAGAGGGTAAATCACTCTGCCACGTTGTGTTTGTGTTTCAGTGTGTCGGAAGGCGTTTCCACAGCCATTCAAGCTTGAATCTCAGTGTGTGTAAAGTAACCGTAACCGTTCATTTAAAAGGAATCGCCAAATGACAATCAGCAACTAGCAAAAAGCAAATCTGTAAGTTTTGTTGCCGCTATGTGGCATCTAATTACACGTCAAAACATCGTGTCAATATCGGGTGGCGTGTGGCGAACGTCGGCGTGATATTTTGACATGTTAGCAGATGCCGCAACTTCGCCACATCAGTGGGCACCTCAACTAAGTGCACTACGTGGCGTTAGTGAAGAAGGATTGCTAACGCTAGCGATTGCTAGAGATTTGAATATTTACACAACGTTATCGATTAATTTTGTTCTTGCTTAAACGTCTGTCTGTGGTGTTTTTGTGTTTTGACTTATCTGTCAATACTACAATCGAAAATTTATACTAATTGGCAACCATGGCCCTCGCACACTTATGCATCGTCTAAATCGTCTAAATCACATCAGTGCAAGCGACAGGGAAACAAAACAATCGATTCGTGTAAGTGTTGCCACAAATTAATTTATCCTTCATGTGGTGGCGAGTGTGTTTGAAGTGTGGCGGATTGTGTAGGTACGTAGGTGGCATACAGCGTCAACACCATATGCGCTTCCACAGCGTACAGCCAATGAATACACCATACCGGCCGCCGTTCTCTGAATATGATTGTTTCAGTTTTTCTTTTTCCATTTGCATAAATAACCTACCCATAAAAGTTGGTGTTTTATAGTGTAATGGGGGTGTGTAGATGTTTGGAATGCTTATGCTTTTCCATTTTTCTTCGATGTTTATGCTTCTAGAAACTCGAAAGATCAAATTTGTTCTCGTTTGCAGAATAAGAGAACTATTTACCAATGCAGGTTACGCAATAAGCAAGTAAGCTAATTTACAGCTCATATCCGCCATTTTGCGTAACTGAAACAAGTCAGAAGCATTCCAGATTGAACAATTTTCACAATAACCCAGTCGGGAAAAATAGGCAAAAATGCAGAAAAAATGCGGGAATTTAATAATTAAGATTGTGTGGCCACCCTGCAAGTGGCCCACCGCTTCGTTTCCTCAAGGATTACTACTTTAGAAACAAATTAAACCTACGCTATTTTGAAATATTTCAACAAAGCTTCTTACCGTATCTACTATACTGTTCAGATCCTCGTACGTTTTCAAACCCACCGAACTTCAGAGAATACCTTTATTTGAAATTTGAAAATAATTCAAATGTCTTCTTAAAAGTCTGCTACATAAATAAAGTGTCTGCTTAATGTCTGCATCGTTAAAAAAAATCTGCAACAAAAATGAAAAGTCTGCAAATTTACAGACATGTCTGTAAATATGGCATCCCTGGTCAGCATGCAAAATTTGACAGCTCTATCAGTCGAACTCTAACCGTGATGGCAAGAGTAGTGGAGCAACTTCGTTCAGAAGGGTGCGCATTCAAAGAACGGCACCCTACCGCGTCGAAAACGGACATCGTGCGGCATTTATTTTTTTAACGGGATGGAAAATCTGCTCACAGACTCCTGAAGAACTCAGGGTGTTGGGATGAGGGTGCCAACTCCTCGACCCACTAAAAACCCACCCGTGCCTCTAGCCTTGCCCCCCCCCCCCCCCCGGGACCACCTTTCAGTATTACTTCGGGGAGGGGGCTATTGTGCATTAAGCACCCGCTTATGTGTAACTACTTAGGGCTTTGGTAGTTAGTTAATTCCTCTGGCATGTCGCTGTCGTTTCACCACTTGTCTTGTAGCTCTAAGACAATCTGGGAGGCCACCGTTTTTACCGCGTCCCAAGTGTCCTGTTCTTGACACATTCTCCGGACAAGATTTTCCGGTGTCGTGTCCCAACCGCTTACGGCCATCATGCCTTTTCTCGTGTCGTTGAAACGAGGGCAGACGAAGAACACATGTTCCGCCGTTTCGTCCACATCCGCGCATACGGGACACGCTGAGGACTCGGCGTGCCCGTACTTATGCAGATACTGTCTGAGGCAGCCATGGCCCGACAGTACCTGTGTCAAGTGGAAGGTTACATCCAGATATTTCTGGAATTAGTCGGTGGGTCCACCGACGGGAGGAATTATTCCACTCCCTCTGCCACCTGGCCATCGATGTAGCTCTGGTGGTCCTGCGAATACCTCTTGTGCCCCTTTGCTCGAAGCACTCCGTATCCTCTTTTATTGTGATGCCAATGGGCATCATCCCCGCTAAATTGCATATCGCGTCGCGTGAAACTGTGTGGTATGCGCTGACCACTCTCAGGCACATTAGCCTGTGTGTACTTTCGAGCTTACCGAGGTTACTCGTAGTACTCAGGGCGGTAGCCCATGCCAGCCCACCGTACCTAATTATAGACAAAGCGACGCTTGCCAGGAGCCTGCGCTTGCTCCTCTGTACCGCTGAGCTGTTTGACATCATGCGGGATAATGCCGATATAGCCATGGAGGCTTTCTTGCAGGCGTAGTCGACGTGACTGGTGAATGACAACTTGTCGTCGATCATGATCCCTATGTACCTCAAAGCCCTCTTCGATTCGATTGTGCAGTTACCTGCACTAATCGTCGCGCGTTGCTCCGATTTTCGGTTGTTAACAACCGTGACCTCGGTCGTGTGGTGCGCTAGCTCCAGTTTCCTGGAACTCATCCATCTCTCCACAATGCCAATGGAGTGCGAGGCCATTAGCTCCACCTCTTCGATGGATTCACCACATATCTCAAGGGTGATGTCGTCTGCAAACCCGACGATCTTCACCCCATTCGGAAATTCAAGCCGTAGTACCTCATCGTACATCGTGTTCCATAGCACCGGGCCCAGCATCGAACCTTGCGGGACGCCTGCGGTGATCTGAACACATTCTGGCCTACCTGTGTGTTGTACACCAGCACGCGATTCTGGAAATAGCTTCCCAGAATCTTGTACAGGTATCCCGGAACGTGAAGACGTTGAAGCGAGTCAGCGATAGCTACCCAACTGGCGCTATTGAACGCATTTCGCACGTCAAGGGTGACCACAGCACTGTAGCGGACACCTCGCCTCTTGCGCTGGATTGCCACCTCGGCCGTTTTGGTGACGGACAGAATTGCGTCCACTGTCGACTTCCCTTTACGAAAGCCGAACTGGTTTTCAGACAGACCGTCTAAGCCCTCCGTGTACTGGGTTAATCTGTTAAGAATAACCCTTTCGACGACCCTGAGCGACAAGAAGATCCAAAGGATGCCGAAGAGGAAGACCGAGGGAAAAATGGCTACATCACTGCGTGTGCTTGGCCGAGGGTCGGTTCAACCGGCCAAACGGTGAAAAAGTACCTGTCAAACATGACATACATGTCAGGAAGCGGAAGTCGTGCCCACTGGTTTCGGAGCTGCAGGCAATGACGCAGTGGCAGCGGCTGAATAATATGGTCAACTCGATTTTCCCGGCGAATCGCGACGTGGTGGTGGTGATGGACGACGAGACCTATCTCACCCTGGATGGCAACGACTGGCAGGGCACTTCGTATTTTACTTCCCCCACGAAAGAAGTGAGCTCCGAGGTGAAGTTCATTTCACTCACCAAGTTCCCCAAGAAGGTGCTGCTGTGGCTGACAATCAGCGAGAAGGGGATGTCAAAGCCTCTCTTCTTTTGTTATTTTGTTCGGGACTGGCCGTGAACGGGGAAATTTATAGTACGAAATGCCTGCTGGAAGTTGCGTCGTTCATCAAGAAATACCATAAGGGGGGAGACGCGGTGTTCTGGTCGGATCTGGCGTCGGCCCACTACTCGAAGATCCTGTCATCTTCTGCGCGTGTTCCTAAATTTTTTACCGTGCCACTTTCGTGCGCTGTAACATTGCCCTTCAGGTGCCTGACGAAGTACTGCTTGAAGAAATTTTGATTCATGGGGTTGGATGTGGGTCGAGACTTCATTTGTGTGATGTCTCACCTCATGTCCACTCGTTATTCTTTGAACGCTCATCTATACCGTGTAGACGGGATGTGCCGGGAAGATTCAAGTTCGTGTTTACCGACAAGTTCGCGAAGAAGGCCATGATTTGGCAAGCAATTTGCAGTTGTGGTCTGAAAACGGAACCATTCGACACATTCTCGACGATGACATCCTAAGTTTACATCGAAGAATGCCTGAAAAAGCGTGTATTGCCGTTCATCCGCAAGTATAGGGGCAAAGTCATCTTTTGGCCCAATTTGTCGAGCTGACACTACTCCAAGATGGTTCTGGAGTGGTATGCTGCCAACAAGATCGATTTTGTTCCCAAACTAATGAATACTCCGAATTGCCCGGAATTTCGACCAATCGAAAAATACTGGGCAATTTCAAAGCAGCGACTTCGACGAAGCGGTGGGGCAAAAATTAATGCGCCTCGGAAATAATGCGAGTTTACAACAACAAAATCAAAATTTAAACAAATACATTCGATAATTTAATTATGAAATATTCTGAAAATTGATGGAATTCATTAAGGCTATCTAAAAAATGCCGAAATGGGTCTTCGATCTGCTACAGTTCATTTGCATTACTTATAAAATATGCATTTATTTATCCACATTTCAATTATTTTTATACATTAATATGGCGATTGAAAAAAAATCACAGTTTGAACACCAATTTATCTTCGCAATGACTACTATAAAACTAATTGGTCATTCGGTCATGCCGTTAAATTCATTTACTGGAGGCAACGTGGTTTTAAAATGTATTTTCAACGAACCATAATAGGGTAATATGAATGAGTTCTAACACGGCATTTCCAAACAGCATTTTACGAGTTCATAAAGTCGAAATAAAACCTTTGATAGGAGTAAAAGGTATATGAGAAAACAATGTTTTAAAAGCGTTGTTAACAAGCTGTGTAGATTCTCATAAACCTGACTAAAATATGAAACCTATTGGCACCTCCTGGAGCCATAATAAAATCGAATGGATTTCTAGTGGCTTTCATAAAACTTTAATAAAACTTGATAAAGCTGGATGATTTTGGCAATGTTACTTGGGATTGTCTCCATCTAGAGGAAGGTTCGAGATTTCGTTCGAACTGGAGAAATGTAACCATCTAATGCTGCAACCTTGAAGTTTTAATAAAAGTACTGTAAAGCTACCGTTAATGGACTTTTTATACATATTTAACGCACTAATTTAATTTTAGTCAGCCTTGAGACTGTAGTTTGATTAACCTATATGTTAATTTTTAGTTATTTTTGTTTGTTTTTTGAAAATATTTAACTTGAAGATTGAAATTTTGAAAACCTTACTTTGAATATCCACTGCTCTTCCCATCCATAAAATGGTTATTCCAACTAATCTTGAGACGACCACGAGTAATCGATTTACAGAAATTCAAAGGGGCGTTTTCTACGTAGGCGTGTTTTAAACCGTCTTCCCCTAAGTGGAGCTGCATGACAGACTAGGTTTTCGAAGGGATGGTTTCTTCCTTACTGCATATTATATATTTTTTATTCCATTTTTACCGTACATCTAAAGCATCACCGAAACATGATAAAAATAAGCTCCAATTTAAACATCTGATACGCATCAGCCTTCATAGTATCTGCCAGGAGTTGAGTTCTTTTTTCCATTTTGCTGCCAATTTTTGCAGCTGTTCCAATAAAATATCATAATAATGTAATTGGCGAAAATGATGATGGTTATGGCAGCACATAGTGGGAAAAATATGTTTCATAAAAAAAATAACGTCAACTTCGTTTGCAAGGTTACTTTCTGTCTTTCTTTAGCATTTGAAGCTTATTGCTTTCACAACTCGCTTATTGCTTGCTTTCAAGTTAGTTTTCTTAATGCACTTCCACAGTTGTTAATTGAGAGTTTTTTTGTTGTGCATTAGTGTGGTGGTGTTGCCAGTAAAATCCCGGGACGAATGACCCCTAGGGTTAAAGTCCCGTCAAAACAATAAAGAAGAAGAAGAAAAGCTAGTAAAATCATACACAATGCCCAGAGAGTGGAGAAATTTCGCTCAACGAAAAATTCCTAGACCAGACCGGGAATCGCACCCAGCCACCTCCAGCTTGGTGTTGCTTTTTAGCTGCGCCTTTACCGACTGTACTCAGCGAGGACCATCGTTACATTATATACTGAAACAATCAGCTTTTATTAAAAGAAATCAACTATCTGCACCTTTGAGTTTTGAGGCCTCAATACAAAAAAAAAACTGGTCAGATCGCAGCAAGCCGTGCTTTGAAAATGACGTGTTTTGCTTTTGCTGCGTCGTTTTCGCGGCAACAAAATTCAAAAATATTCATTCATTCAACTAAAATAAATGGTGAAATTATAGTTTTTTCGAGTGCTTTGTCTAGGACGTTGTGAATGGAATCCCTCTCATAGTGTGTTATGGTCGCGTTTCTTGAGATGGATTTTTTTCCCTCGTTTTTTGTGTTTTTATTGACCCGCTCCCGCATCCCGACGAGCTTTCCAGCATCAGATAAGGAACATTGGTGTGGTCATTTTATATTATCAAAAATATACCTTAACTATATACACGCTAGGATCAAGAATTTCCATTTTTGATTCTGGAAGTGTGAAAACTCTTCACATATCCATTTGATGTGTGAAGATTTTCATGCAGGGCTTATTGTATATGAAGATGACCTCAGAATGTACGTGTATGAACAGGCATTCTTGAAATGGGTCGGTGGATTTTCAATAGAGCTGTCACCTTCAATCTCCAGGGCTAAAAATGTTTGCACATAGTGATCACATATAAATTACTGAAGAAATGCAGACAATTTTCTTCTATAAAAGCACTGCCGGTCAGTGGGAGATTGATTGTAAAGACACACACACACACACATTCAATACAAAAAACCGGTCAACCGATTGTCAACATAACTTATCAACAGGAATTTCAACAAATTCATTTTGTGATTTGAATAATAAAAACAAAATCATAATTTTGGTAACTCTCTTCCTGTTTCAATGAGTTCTAGATTCAGATTCTAGATATGAATAAAATTTTAGAAAATAGCAACCACCATCAAAAGCGAAAGAGGTCAGTTACTTACAATAAAAGAAGAATGCTAAAATAATTTTTGCTAGCATGGTTACCACACGTCTCAGCGCTTTTGAACCACTGTGCAGTGGCGTTGGTCAAAATAATGGAGCGGGCATTTTTCTTCTTGTTTACTTTTTCGGAAATTTCAATGTCAATATGTACATGTTTTTGCTCGACGACGAGTCCCGCTAATGGAGACAACAAATGATGGTATTGATTCTGGCAGCGAAAATACAACACCCTTCGCTGCAGCCCCTCGTTGTGCCATGCATCCAAAAGACAACAGCGCGCAAAAATGGCAGCTCGTGGAGGACTTTTCTAGGATCATTTTTTTTTCGTGCTGCTCCATCGACCGCTTGTCCACGGGGTGCTGTTAAGTGCGGAAATTTATTATGTGATATGCGAGAGTGTTATGCTTCATAATGTCATGTCGCCATCGTCATCATCGGAGCAACCGGGGCGTTATCGCTGTCGCCGTCGCATGTCGATTCACATGCGTTTGGTTATGAATGGTGCGGAAATTTCCACCAGATGGTGCAATGCTCCAGGGAGACTGTCGAACATCCACCTTTCGCCGGTGTTTGGTATGTGGCGGAGGAAGCTGTGCATGTAAGCGAATAAACATTTAAGAGCGTTATGAAAGGAGAGTGGCATTGACAGGACCATATTGACAGGATGAAATGAGGTTAGGATCTACAATGGAATGTTGCATGAATAACTTTTCCATATTCCCGCCAAGTGAAAACCAATAAATTTGTCATCTGACACTACCCAATGTTATGTGTTCATAAGTCATGCTAACCGATTCTTTTGCCAACCGAGTTCTCATAATTCAAATAGAGCCATATGAAAAGAAAAATCAAAAACAAGCAAGCAATAACCATATAATTCATTTTGATACCAACTAAACATGCATGAAGCCTTCTCTAAACAACTCGTGATAAAGGACATCAGCCCTACCGGCAGCAATCGATGAGCAGATTTATGATTAAAACCAAAATAAATCAAATTTATAAAATCACAGTCATACGACCAGCACAATCGTTCCAGGCGAACCAGCTAGGGCAATGCTTGGGCTTCGATAGCATTTCTGACTATGGCAAATGACTCCGTACCAAAAATGTCCTCCTAGGCCCGGGATTTGAATGTGCTGAGAGTGCGAATTCTGCAGGCCTTGTAGTCGAATGGTGCAGAGAAGAGATGCAAACCGCATCATAATGCGATAGGCAAAATTTAGCACCCATGCAGCGAAGCCCCAAACAGCAGTCTTGGGAGAGATTTTCGGTAACACTTAGGCTTTTGTGGGCTAGACGTCGACTAAAATAATGGAAGTTTTAGCAGAAAATAACTTCTGCCCCTTTTTAACCGAGCTGGTTGTTTTTTTTTTTTTTTTTTTTTTTATTTTTTTTTTTTTTTTTTTTTTTTTTTTTTTTGTTTGGTGGTACAAAAAATTAAAATTTCTTTTTTTTTTTTTTTTTTTTTTTTTTTTTTTTGTTTTGATTTGAATTTTAAAAATTTTTTTTATTTTTTTTTTTTTTTTTTTTTTTTTTTATTTTTTTTTTTTTTAGTGGTGGCACGGGGACTGGATTTCAACATTTTTTTGGTAACATTTAACACTTTTCATAATGACCAAAGTGAACACAAGGAATAAAAAGAATTACTACAATTGAAAATGTCATGACATTCTGCAAAAATAAAATCATCCCGAGCAGAAATTTACACACAAGTGCACCGAACTTTTTCCTTACCGTGAATTTTCAAGGAACAGTACAATCGTATTTCTTCTTCTCGCGTTATATTTTTCGTAACAATTGCATCACGTTCTTTTGCTGGTGTCTTTTCATCACTGCACATTATACAAACCAACACATACATATCACCAAACCACGCTCTGGACGAATGACCGCTGCATTGAAGTCCAGTGAAAACAACAAACAAAGAGAAGAAGAACTAAGCCACGCACATATTCAACCGTTGTTTATCCAACAACAAAAAATACCTTTAACACGTACGACCCCAACCCCTCTGAGAAAGAAAAATATAAATTTAAAATTAATAATACTCCATCGTAAGCCATTGGATTTTGATGCGGTTATTTGCAATAGTTCACAAAATTACCCTAATTTGTGGATCTGCACTGGCTATTCCGAAAATATCCGAAGGTTCGGATTCCAAGGTAAGTAGTACTGGGGTAAGTACCTGTCCAGGGATAGTTGGCAAAATATTTTTAGATGCGAAACATGGCATGCGGCATATTAAACTTCATTATTTTGCAAAACGAGGTAATCAGAAGACATTTTGAGGACTTATGACCATACTGGCCACTACGGGATCCGAGTTCCTCCATAAAAGTGGCCAAATTCAAATATTTTCCAAAACCTAGCTTTCGACACATCAAACTTCATGATTTTGCAAAACTTTGTTTTCGAAGGACATTCTGAGGGTGTTTGACCAAACTAGTTACTTAGGGAGGTCCTGCGGGATCCGAGTTCCTCTGGGAAAGTGACCATATTCAAATCTTTTCTAAAACCTCGCTTGCGACATATCAAACTTAGGAGGATATTCTGTGTGACCATACTGGCCACACCAGGAGGCCCTGCGGAATCAGAGTTCGTCCGGGAAAGTGACCATATTCAAGTCTTTTCAAAAGCATGGCTTGCGACACATCAAACTTTATGATTTTGCAAAAAAAGGTCTTCGGAGGACATTCTGAGGATTTCTGACCATACTGGCTACTTAGGGAGGCTCTGCGGGATCCGAGTTCCTCCAGGAAAGTGACCATATTTAAATCTTTTCCAAAACCAAGCATGCGACATATCAAACTTTATGATTTTGCAAAACTTTATCTTAGGAGGACATTCTGAAGATTCCTGCAGGCCCTCCGGAGTCTGCGTTCCTCCGGAAAAGTGGCCATATATATATCATTTCCAAAACCTGCCTTGCGACACATCAAACTTAATGATTTTGCAAAACTAGGTCATGAAAAGACGTTTTAAGCAATTCTAACCATACTGGCCACTTAGGGAGACCCTGCAAGTTCCAAGTTTCTCCGGAAAGGGGTCATATTCAAATGTTGTAAAAATAGCTGCGGAATCCGAGTTCCTCCGAAAAATTGGCCATATTCAAATCGTAACCAAAAATCTTGATGCACTAAAATGTGCGTTTCTTTACCAGCTCGACAGTATCCTTTTGTAAAAAAAGGTTTAGTTGAGGCATGTACCACTAGCCAAGGCAAGCATAGAGCTAATGTCAAAAAATATTTAAGATATTTGAAAAAGGATTTTGGTTTTGGTTTTTGTTTTGTTCTATACTGTGAATTATGTTTGTGCAAAATGTTGAGTGACTCGAAAACCGATACTTTAAGCATCACGGATCCAGATTCAGCCAGGGTTGAAAAGGATAATGATCCATATTGATGCAAAGACAAAGTTTTGCAAACTCATGCAGTTTGATATGTTACAAGCCAGGTTTTGGTAACGATTTCAATATGAATACTTTCCTGGAGGAACTCGCATCCCGCAGGACCTCCCTCAGAATGTCCTCCGAGGACAAAGTTTTGCAAAATCATGAAGTTTGTTGTGCCGCAAGCCAGGTTTTGGAAAAGATTTGGATATGGCCACTTTTACGGAAAAAAAATCGATCCCGCAGGACCTCCCTAAGTAGTCAGTATGGTCAGGAATCCTCAGGATGTTTTGCTAAATCATAAAGTTTGATTTGTCGCAAGCTAGGGTATGGTAAGAAATTGGTTATGACCACTTTCCCGGAGGAACTCAAAATTTCTCAGGGCCACCCCAAGTGGCCAGTATAGTCAGACACCATAAGAATGTCTTCCAAAGACAAAGTTTTGCAAAATCATGAAGTTTGATGTGTCGCAAGCCAGGTTTTGGTAATGATTTGATTATGGCCCCTTCTCCGGAGGAACTCGGATCTCACAGGGCCTCTTTTAGTGGCCAGTATGGTTAGAAATCCTCAGAATATCCTCCGCAGATCTATTTTTGCAAAATCACGAAGATTGATAGGTCGCAAGCCCAGTTTTGGAAAAGATTTGAATATGTCCACTTTTCCAGAGGAACTCGGATCCCGCAGTATACATATACTAGAATTTCGAATAATTATGATTTATTACGCGTGACTATTTTCCGAATATCTAGAATGCACTACTAGGCATATCGCTTCTATTTAGGCAAACTTGGGTGATTTGAAGATCGTGAAGATTATCTGTCAACTAAACCAGTGAACTTATGATAGCTAAAACAAAGTAGAAAAACAAAAATCTCACACAAGCATATAACTATGAATTGATGAATAATGCCTCAACTGCTTCAAAATAAATCGATCATCATAATGTCAACATAAAATTTCCGATTATCGCTGGATTTATGATATATTTGATATTTACATAGGCCGAATCAAGGAGCTAGGCTAACATTACATCCCATTACTCTACATAAATATTTCTAAATATTTGCAGTCGATATAAATTACACAACGAAAAAATTTGAGACGTCAGGAATGCGCCTTTTCCGGCTTAATTGATTAAACAAAATTTGGGGGGGAAAAAATCAACTTAAACTCGGGGATAAAAGGGTGTCCACGAGGAAATTGCCAAACAAAATGGATTCGCAAAATTCGAGTTTTCATCCGATTGCCATCAAATTTTCAGGGATTGAGAAATAACTATTAAACTTCATTTTACCATTTTACTCGTATTTTATTTACAGTCCATACGCAAATGCCCGCACCTTGGCCTTAACCCCGGCCATAAGATTCTGCACAACCTGTGAATCAACCGTTTTTTGCATGTAAACCCATACTCTCTTCAGTTCCTCGACTGTCTTCAATACCTTAGGTCGTTTAAGAAGGTGCTGCTTCATAATCGCCCAGTACTTCTCGATGGGGCGGAGCTCCGGAGTGTTGGGAGGGTTGAACATTTTCGGCACGAAATTGACCTTATTGTCCGCATACCACTTCAGCACGTCCTTGGAGTAGTGGCATGAGGCCAAATCCGGCCAGAAGATTGTTGGGACGTTGTGGGCCTTCAGGAGAGGAAGCAGCCGCTTCTGGAGGCACTCTTTTATGTACACCTGTCCGTTCATCGTGTCCTGGGTCACGAAAGGTGCACTCCGCTTCCCGCACGTGCAGATGGCTTGCCAAACCAGGAATTTCTTCGCAAATTTGGACATCTTCTGAGTGCGGACATGCTCCGGAACGCTGAACTTATCCTTGGCCGTGAAAAACAGGTTGCCGGGGATCTGTTTGAAGTCGGCCTTCACATATGTTTCGTCGTCCATGATGCAGCATTCAACTTTCGTCAGCATGTTGAGGTACAACTTCCTGGCACGGGTTTTGGCGGACTTGTTCTGCTTCTCGTCGCGATTAGGGGCCTTTTGTACCTTGAACGTTCGAGGTCCAGCCTTAGTTTTGGCCTTCTGGACAAAACTTCGGCTTAGGTGCAGCTTCTTAGCCACATCCCGAACGGAGGCGTTCGGATTTCGGTTGAAGGCCCCAACAACTCGGTTGTGATTTTTGGTGTTGTACGGAATACTTTTTCCTTCACTTCTGGGCTTCCGATCGGTGGTCAACCGTTCCTCGAACCGCTTAATCACTCGCGACACCGTGGAATTCGCGATTCCCAACGTTTTAGCGATGGAACGATGCGAGAGATCCTTGTTCTCGTAATGAATGCGCAAGATTTTATCACGCACGAGCTGTTCTTTCGACTCCATTTCCGCGAGTTTTGATCACAGGACTTTAAAACTTGCAGGATATAAATAATGCACTAAAACCACCCAAATTTTCATTAAATTCTACCCAACGGTTAAAAAGTTAGAGCAATTTCATAGTGTGGCAATTTCATCGTGGACACCCTTTACTTCTGATAGGACTCAACCATAGCGCACCACTGGATCTACTCAGTTCCCTCCAGGTGGAAAACTTATGTTGCGAATTGAAATTCCGCAGTTCAGCACATATCGGCCAACGATCCTTGGGCTTACCTTTCAGGCATGGACAACCCTGTAAAAATTATCTCCCGCGGAATGGAACCTAGTCAGCTAGCAGAATCATCGAACTGCTGTACTGAACCTCCATGGTAAGGCAATTGTTACGTTTCTGGCCTCCTATTATCCAAGCATGGATGCATTAGAAGAACGTTCCGTGTCGCTACCGATTCGTGCACTTGAGCCTAACGAAATATTTCGTCAACGTTCTTCCTTTGTTTCCTCAATTTGACTTGTTGCTCTGATACATTGATTTGCTCCCAACAGGCGACCTGCAAACCGTTTAAATCGCAAATTAGGTTTCCTACAAACGACCGTTCTGAATAATGCTATTTCGATTTTGGTTCAATTGTCTCAAGTCGAAGTATTTCCGAACGAAAACGCTGCGGTGGCATCCAATGGGCTAGTTAAGTCAAAGTCTCTGAAAAATCTTCATCCGTTTTTGAAAGATGGCATCCTACGGGTTGGTGGACGTTTTAAAAACGCTTCGATTCTAGTGAACAGAAAGCATCCTATAATCCCTCACGCCCGGCATCCACTAACCAAAATAATGTTGGTATAAATGATGGAACGGTCAGAATTTTGTCGGCCTCAAAAGCAGTTTTCATTCTCGGACATTTCTTTAGGTATTACTTCCGGCGTTTCTAAAAGTATTCTTCAGACGTCTGTAGGCATTCCTCCAGGGATTCTTTCAGGAGTTTCTTCTGACATTGCATCGGCAATTTTTCAAAACTTTCTTGTGATGAAATGTTTGGAGCAATCCCTGATCTTGTGAATTTTTGTTATTTTAAAGTAATCACTGGAGGACACCTGAAAGAACTACACAAAAACTACCCCTTTTTTTTCTGAAGTAATTCTTGGAAAAAATCCTGATTTGTTGGAGAAATCTAAGAAATTTGTTTTTGCCTGAATTCCGTAATCTCATCTTTTTAATTCTTAACTTAAAAAATTTTGCAATGGGTTTTGGTAGAATTATTTTTCAAATTTTGTCTAGGATGCCTGCAAAGATTCTTACTTATAGTTCCCCAGATATTATTTCAATCTTTTTTCAGGTATTCCGCTGGAGAAGTGTTTGTTTCAAAGTTCCGCAAGAGACTGCTGCAAAAATTTCTGCAGAATGTCTTGCAGTGATTTTTACAAAAATACTATTCTTCTAATTTAGAAGTATGTTTATGCATTTATGCAGAAGTATTTTGGGAAGTTAGAATAATGTTCTCGATAGTAATTTTTTTCCATAAGAAGCATATTTATTTCGTACGAGATTTTTTGTTATCTTAAATATAATCTTGCAGTTCGAAAACCCATACATATTTTGCGCAATTGATTAACAGTTGCAGATCGATGGCACTGATTACAAAAAAAAAAGGTTTGTGGGTTTTGGATCCGATGGAGCTTCGGTAATGATGGGTTCTGATCGATCCACCAAGAAGCTGTTGAAACGTGACTGTCCTCATTTGATAATTATCAAATGTACTTGCCACTTTTAGGCCCTTTGTGCAAGTAACGCATGCAAAAAACTGCCATTGTACCTGGAATAAATGATGTGATATATCTGCAGTTACTTGTCCGATCCAAGAACCAAGAAATTCCAGATGACACACTAGATGGCTTTCGTTGGAGTCAGTTGTCAAATGGAATATGGAACGGTTTTCGGAGCTCGTGTTTTTTCTCGTTCTAATCAAACTGAGACAACGGTTTTTTGTTGCCATCTTAATGACCCGATGACGCAGCCATTACTCTTCTTCTTAAGCCACGTATTGTCTCTTATCATCAAAGCGAATCGAATCTTCCAGTCAAAAGATATGTAATTCCTGAAGATGTGCAATCAACTGAAGTCTCGCTGATGGAGCTCCGAGCAAATTTTTGTGTGGATGATTACCTAAAACACCTGACGAATTTAGGGGTTTCAGATTTCGAAAAACATCTTCGTAAGAAGTCGGAAATATATAACGGTGAAGCTGCGCCCTTTGAAAGAGTTCAACTCGAATAATGAACAATATCCGAACTTCTTTGAAAGCGGTGAGGAACAGGCCATTGAAAATGATTTTCGTTAGTTGAGGACGAAAACCATCTGCAAGGACAACGATGTGCAAGAATCAGAAGACATCGAAACTTGTTGAAGAAAACGTCTGATGGGAAGCTGGCTTTTCACTTGCTAAGAAAGTTCATTGTGAACTTTTTACTAATTCCGCATTCTTTTGGAGGAGTGAAGCGAGCTTTCTCGGAATACAATCTGAATAAGTCCAAAATTCGGAACCGCCTGAGTACGGACATCATGGAGGCCAAAGGAAGAAAGCAGGGGTTGATCAGCTAATATTAACACCAGAACTAAATTCTAAATTCAACAAATTAATGTACACGGATCATAACAATAATTGATTGTTAATTCCGTTCCAATTCTGTTCACCTATCAAGGAGCTTTGGGTAATCAAAACAAGCACCTCATGATTCATTATCATATCAAAACTGGTCTGTCAGATGGACTTAAATGCAATGATCGATTTCCTCCGAAAACATGTATCTTTCGTATACTGATCTGTTTTCCTTTTACAACACAAAATTTGAAGTAAAGATTTTTACCAAGATTTTTTGCAGTTAAACACAGATAAAAAAGATTTTTTTGGCAAACATTAAAGATGGGAACGAAAAATAATTTGGCAACCCTGCCGATGGCCTCTTTGTGATTGTTTGCTCACGGGTCACTTAATTCCATTCTCAGCTCATCTATTGGCCCGGAGAGAGGGCAAAAAACGCGTGAAAGGAGAGGTTATTATCATATCAAACCTTCACTACTCTAAAGTTCTTAGTCTAAGGCAGTTTTCAGCGGTGTTGTATTATTTTGGTCTATTTTTATAACAGTTCTAAAAATATAGACCACCAAAAATAGATCAACCATTTTCCATTTTCAGCGCCCTTGTTCTAAATTAGGTGTGTTGACGTCAGCGTGTTTTGTTTTGTACTTCATCTGCTTGTTTTGCTTTGGCTGATTTTAGCTAAGCTAGCTCGACTTTTCGAATTTCTTTAAGTTTCCGAGTTCACGGTTAAAAAAATGCACGATTCTTGAAAGATGAGCGATTGGTTCAAAACAATGTTGATGCCGCGGCTGCTATATGCCATTTTATCGAAGGCGATGTGGAGGATTTGCTTCTTTCCGAAGCAGTCAAACATGGTAAGTAATTTTTATGGGAATTTCTTTTTATAACGACATGAATTTTTATTTCAAGGTAGCTCGACTAAATAACTACGTCAAGATGGTGGTGATCCCTGTTTGAGCAGTACTGGTCAAATTCCTGCACCGACAAATGAAGATTGCCATGCATGTGCATTAAATACGGCATACCGTGGGATGAGTCTGGACGAAATAACCGACTCGAGAACGGACGGGAGACGGCTGTAAATCTTTTAAAATGCTAAATGGAAAATGGTTTGCAGCGATTGCATTTTTCAAACTTGTGTAGAATATTCCGGATGACTCTCGTTACTCATAACGGTCAAAATCGGGGCTTTGAAGCAGTCGTGCTGGCAGAACGACGGGATACTTTGCTTCTTCCGATTCTATCGAATGCTTCAGAGGAAGGGGTTGAACCAAAGTTATGTTGACCGCTTTGGAACCGTATCTCCGTTACAAACAGCCTCCTGTTCCAAGACGAATATTTCCTTCCGCACTAAACTATCCAAAGTATCTTCCACCTTTCTTAGTTTAGATGTTAAAAGAAATACTGGGTTGCTTTTTGGGACGATGGTGTTTGAATAAGCTTCGGTTTGGATGAGATTTGCATCAGTACCCGTGATGCGGACGTATAGACAGGCACCATACGTCTTCTTTTTGAAGCTTACCTCTTATCAAACTTCACACAACTTCATTAAAGTTGGAAAAGAATCAGCATGGTTTGCAGAATTTTTATTAAAGTTGGTAGAATTTCAAGAAAGTAAAAACAATAATGCTTTAGCAAGATTAACAGAACGTCAATGAACCACAGGCCACTTACACTACCCCCCCCCCCCCCCCCCCCCTCCTACTACACCATCGTTAATTCTTGTAGACTTTTAACAAAAAAATTGTAAAAACATGTCAAATATATTTGATTTGATTTATTTATTTTAAAAACAAAAGTAAAGGAATTTGTTTTTAATCTTTCGTGTACGAAGATTGTTTTACCGTTAGAGAAAGAAAGAAAAAACAGAGGTTTACGTAGATACACCTTGCCCCCTCGTAGACAATTGTAGATCTCCAAGTTATAGAGAAAAAAACACTAGTTCAACTGTCACTCAACCAATTTGATCCTTCGTAAGTAAATATATAGAACATACACAAAATTAGCTTTAAAAAATCACCGTTCAGACCTAGTCAATAATTGATTCAAGGCAATTGTAATGCTTAAGGTACTTTCATTAGCACGATAATGATCAAGAACTTTAAAACTTATTGGGATTAAAATTCACATAAAGCCAAACAAATTCTGTGAACGAAAGATCCCTAATGCAGTCTATGGAGAAATACAGTAAAAGAAAGAACGATTGGCCTAACCATAACGGGCGGTGAGAAAATATATATCAAACAGAAAATATATATCAAATATTATTATCAATGAAATCAACGGAAAGAAGGGAAACGAATTATTGGATTAATATTATACATGAATACCAGAATTTCGTAAGACACGAATGCATCCTTCTGGTGTAAAGTGTCATTAATACAAATAAATCAACGTTAACAATTCAATTACATGTTTGGTGTAATACTTTAGCTGCAACATGACTTCTAGAACGTAATTTAGAAACCCTTTGTTCGGTATACCAAAGGGAATCCATTCTTTCATCACGGTGATGGGCCAAAGTAAAACTCATTGGCATTGCAATGTGTGTTTCAGCCGAACAAAAACCGTCAGAAGCGGAACGTATGGATTAAGAAAACATGATAAATATCATGGTGTCCGAACCTACAGACCAGAGTCGATAATGAAAGAGCTATGCAAATACTGGCACTCATCGAGCAAAGACTCTGAAACCTACATGAATCGTTCCACGACATTACCCGGAATCACTCAATAAGGAATGTATGCCTTTTACCGAGAAATGAATAATTTCGGATAATAAATGATTTTCTGGATACTCTCAGAGAAATACACGCTCATATCATGAGAATGTATGAAAATGAGTGTTACAAGATCCTCTTTGAACAACTCTACTGCTTCAATAAGGAAGATAGTAAAACAAAAACATACCTTCATCAAAATTCATCGCTTGGCAAGATGAAAAGCAACCACAGAGCAGCGAGAGCAGCTTTACCGCTATTCAGCTGAAGTAAACATAATAAAAAATGGAAAATTGTATTGGGAAGTTCTGACAATTTCTATTACAAAATTTCACTGTTCCGTGCGCTGTTGGAAACGGCCAAGCACATAAAATAAATCCAATTTTCACTTTGATTACCTGTGGATAGAGGAGCGCCGTATAGCCAGAATTATCGAAAATGCAACTTTCGACAACACACTTGCAAACCTGCAATTTCCGGACGATGCACTTATTCAATTTTTCACTTCACCTCACCCCTTTCACATCACTTTTTTACAAACAGTTTATAAAAACTACTTCCACTGCCGTATCACATAGACGTTGTTGTTGTTTTTTTTTCAGCTGTAAAAAAATTTAGAACGGCCTGGATTCCGTTCCAAATTTGGCGCGAAATAAAACAAACCGTATGACAGTTCTATTTTATTTAAATCAGAACTGTTCGAAAATCAAATTTAGAACGCCCCGGTGAAAATGGAAAATTTCGTTTGGTCTATTTAACTGTCAAAATTTAGAATAGACCGCGACCGCTGAAAACGGCCTAAGCGTCTATATAAGTAGCTGTTCTTGGTTCTGGTTGACCTCTGGTGGATAGGGGGGTTGATTGGTTGTTTTGTTGTTTTTTGTGGTAAAAGGTAAATTAGGGGGAGTTATTTTAGTGATATTTTTGTGGTTGAAAAATTTATATTTTTTTTTTTTTTTTTTTTGTGGGGGGCTTTTTTGGCTGTAGTTTTCCTTGACGCGGATTTTTTGTGGACCACAACATGCTTTTTTAAAGGAACACTAGATGCAAAGTTAACTACACACTCATCGCGTGACCTCTTTGCTAATTTTTCAGTAACAGATGGACACAACTTATCGTATGGCATGTTTTCTTCTCCAAAAAACGCTAGATTTAGAAAAAAGTGCTGCGTATCTCATAGCAGATGTTTGTATGTAGCACAAAGGTATTGGCGCTGGCAAGAATCGTCGTTGGATGTAATCCAGATAAGAACTGCGGAACGGAACCTAAAATTTCTCGTCAGTACATTCTGATCTGCAGCATATACTGGGATGAACGAACATGCTTTGCCATCCAAGCAGCTGGTTTGGTTAACAGCTCTGACTTATTGATTTCAGACTCGTCACTGTCGACAAACTCAGAGATGACATTGTAGTCATATAAGACAACCGAACTGAAAAGCTCTGTAAGCGTCTCCCCTGCAAAACTAAAGTTCTTCCGTTCCCGTTCTGCATCCTTCTCTTCCCTAGTCCATCCAAATGTGTTCCAAACTTATCGTGAAGGAGAACGGTTCCTGAAAGCTGCTTAGACAGTGGAGCCAATTTGCGCTCCACAGGGTTGTATGCCCTACGACCTGGTGCATTAGTGCAGATGAACAAAGCATCTAGATCCAACCGTTGAAGATGAAGCACAGCGATATCAATTGTCTTTTGGAATCGCGATTTGTTAGCTGGCTCTCCATCCATACTCACAATGAGAACAGGCTTCGGCGTTCCGTTCGTCGCTTTGAGGCATTCATCGAAATAAGTACAGAAACATATATTGAACCTGAGTATGTTACAGTTGTTTTGTCTCCAAACTCGTGTTCCTTGATCAAGAAACAGCATAAACTGAGGGAATGAGTTTGTGACGATCCACAACAGCCCAATCACGATCTATTATTCGACCAGCATAATCCATATGCATGATGAGTGGTGCTTGCAAAGTTGCGGCTGTAATGCTCAGAGGCACTCTCGCCTTGTTGTCTTGACTCAGTTTTGCTATTTCAGTGAGGCTCAAAAAACTGGTCAATGCATCAAGGTAGATGCCATGCAAAATGTTGTGTCAACGTGGAACTTGTGAAGGTTTTTACCTGGTTTGACGAGCTCCATACGTGTCGCTTAGGGACTGTTCATGAACCACGTAGACTCATTTTTTGAAAATCTCATAACAAACCCCCCCCCCCCCCAGTCACGTTTCTCCTTACATTTTTTGAAATTTTGTATGGAGCGTTGACTTTAATCAGAACCACCCCCCCCCCCCTCCCCCCTGTCTCCTCCATTCGCAGTGTACCTTTCGGTTTTGAAGCTTTCGTTTTCAAAGTGCTGATTAATAAACCTACGTTGATCACCTACGTTTGTTTTTGTAGCAACGCTGATCAAATTTGATTACATAATGAAAAATTTTTGGATGTCACATTTTTATTTTTAAAACCCCCCTCCCACACCTAATGAGTGGACGTCGTTTTTGAATGACCCCTAAGGGCGAAGACGCGGTGTTCTGGCCGGATCTGGCGTCGGCCCACAACTCGAAGCGATCGTTGGAGGAGATTGAGCGGCTGAATATCGATGTGGTACCCAAGACGGCGAACTTGCCCAACGTCCGCCAGCTGCGTCTCATTTGTGGGCCAACCTGAAGCGTAAGATCTACTCCAACAATTTGGTCGGGAAAACTGAGGAGGAATTGATAAATAGAACGAAGAAACATCTCAAAAACATGCCTACACGCATGTTTTCGTCCGCCATGGCGAATGTTCCGGTTAACTGCTGGAAGGCCGCTCGCAAGGGCGTAGAATTTTTTTTGCAAGTAAGCTTAAATAATTACCTTCCATGGGATATTTATCAAAAGCAATTTTCTGCCTTAGCGTTTTTTTTTATCACCATCCAAAAATAAAGACCATTTTTTTTAAGGCAAACGTTAATTTTCGGCTCCCGTCGATCAGCAACATTTGAAGGCACAGCAATGCGACATCAAAGTACAAAATCATTGGTGTGCAATAATTCTAATGCAATGAACTGAAAAGTTTTCAACTTTTTGTGGTTTCATCCAACTCCACAGAAACCTGGGATAGAAAAGAAGCAAGAACACTTGCTAGCTTGCCAGGTGTCATTTTGTCTCACCGAGATTTTCGTACACACTAACATATAAGATTGATTTACCACCTTTCTTGTTTCCAATAATAAAAAAAAAATTTCTCTCTGTACCTCCCTGCAGAAAAAGATTGTTTGTTCCTGTCCATGGAAACCCTGATAGAAGAACTTTGTACACGAAACAGACTGTTAACCATCGAATTACGAGCATGTGAAAATAATCTCTTTGTAGTCAAAGATGAATTTTCTTTGAAAACTCTACTTCGAATCGCACATCAACAACAACAATAACAGTATCAGAAATCAGCCGAATGGCTTAGTGATTTATGAAAGTCATAAAAATGAGGTGTTTATGGGTGTTTTGAGAGAAGAAAAAGCAGCCTGGTGAGCATCGTAAAAATCGACTCCCGGGGTTGAACAGAGTTAAAAGCTTCCCAACTCCAACCGACAAGGGCCATGAGCGTTGATTCAATTTAAAAATGTGATTAGCGAGTCGTGTCTAGAGCTTTGGGTTATGATAATGATGATGATGATGATGATGTGTAAAAATGATGCCGCTCAGGGCATTTCAGCACCAACGTCTACATGACGCATTTTTCACGAAGATAGATGATTTTGATGTCCCGGCATAACACGGAATGGTATTGAATTGCTCTTGTTTGCCCTCAGGATCTGGCTGAATGATTCCGACATGAATTTAAAGCTCGTTGAATTTATGGATTTAAGTGAAATTTTCATCCCCTTACGAGTGAAATTTTGAACGCGTTATCTTTTAAATCAAAGTGCCGCTTTGCGCTGAGGTGTAAGCAGGTTTTTGTGCTTTCTTGCACATTACTTGGGAGTTCATACATGCACCCAATGAAATTAACGCTGTTCATGAGCGCGAGGTTTCTTTTTTGTACATCGTTTGCTTCAGCGTTTAAACATCGCTAAAACACAAGTGCAGCCTACAGCCGTAGGCTCGCCACAGCCACGTTTTGTGTTAGCGAGGATGAATTTGAAAACAACAACCGAAATGTTATCATAAAAAAACACACACACATGTTCTCTAGTAGTAATTCAAGAGTACTACACACTGTAACCGGCCAGTACCCATTAATGAGTAAAAGTGTACCCATTTTTTGATAGTATATGAAGCTGTCAAAAAATGGGTACTTTTAAGATTAAAATAATGCATACTAGTTACCCATATTTTATTTTGAATGGAAGACCAAAAGATGGGTATTTTCTACCCATTAATGGGAAAAAAATATGTTAGCATTCTCCTGGCTCACTTTGTATACAGTAGTAGAAAGTGCGCTGTTCGAAAAATAAAAAATAAACTTTGCGTCGGAATCCAGTCTACGAAAACGCGTAGTATATGGAAGAACTGAAGGCTGAATTGGATAGCGAAAGCTTCCAGAAACTGAGAGGTACGTTAATAATTTAATATAATAACATAAAAGTAACTAATCTTAAAAATTACTTTCCATGTAAATTACTTGTACATCTCACTAGATGAGAGATTCGAAAAGCTTCTAAGGAGAAGTTTCTTGACATAGAGCAGGATTTGGTGGCTCCAATAATTCAATGGATCGAGGTTAACATATATATAAGATTTACTTGATATATTTTTTTTAAATTAATTGACTTTTACATTTGTAGGATACCGAATACCGGATACTGCGCTGGAGATTGAAGAAAAATTGTCGATTTTAATAAATTTACAAATACAAATACAGATACAGTAATTGAGATCTTTTGTGTTTATGCTAATGCTCATTATTCAATATCACAATTAAAAACAAATCACGAAAAATCGATATTTCATACCCATTTCCCAAATGACAAACATTTCAAAAAATGGGTAAAAAATACTCGATAGCCTGACGTACAGGCTCTTTACCCATTAATGGGTAAACACGTATTACCCATTAAAGGAGTTAACCCACTTAAGTTCGAAATGGGTGATATTTTACGCATTAATGGGTACTGGCCGGTTTCAGAGCACAATTCGGGAATTACTCGTTTAATTTCAATCGCCGAGTTATAGCAAACAATAACTTTATCTTCAAAACTAAAATTACTTCTAGCTGGTGGAATATTTTTCCTATTATATGGTTTGTGATATTTAGCTAGTTTTTCCGAAAATCGACATGAACGACATAAGTTCTACAATTCGAATTACGACAAATGATAAATTATTGATATCCAAGAGACTATCTTATGAGATACAATTTGGTAAAAATGTAATTCACAGGCTAACATATGACAATGGTTTTTTTTTTGTTCTATACAAATGAGTGAGTATCTAATGAAAAACACAAAATTCTTTTGACAAACTTAAGGGTCATTTGTGCTACAAAATAAATAAACCTGTTCATAAGTTCGTTCTTTGAAAAATCATGCATGATCTTTGCCTCAGTGTATGTTTACAAATGCAGTAATGCTCAAATCACAAAGTACTACGAAAATGAAGAAAACCCCGCCAGCCCAGAACCAAGATTTTCGCACTTGATGTTCAAATTTGGAGTGCAGATACACGGCCATTAATTTAACTCAAAGTACGAGTCCACTTTACTCAGTCGGATGAGAACTAAGATTCAGTTTGGTAAAAAGTGGAGTTACTCAGTCTATGAGTGGCTCCACTTTTTACGAAACTGAGCCGAAGTTTCCATGCGACAGAGTAAACTGGACTCTCACATTGAGCTCAATTTGTAGCCCGGCATCTGTTGTGAATACTGGCTTAGGGCAATTATGTACTTCGCGAATAAGCTGTACCACGTTTAGAATACCCACAAGCGAACGTATGCTGTATAAAACGCGAACTTTTCAAGCCCCGCTAAAACTAATTGCCCTCCTTTTGATGACAAAACGTTCCGCCTTGTCCCATGGGTGCAATCCGAAAGCTCTGTAAATTCAGCTGCTACCCGACTGCACGAAAATGCTTCATTTATTATGCTTGAGTTGAATTGCCTGCACGAAAAAAAAACAACAACAAAGATCCTCAACGAAAGAAGGATTGAGCTAACGGATTTTGCAGGTTGACCTTCGTCGTCGCCTGCTTCGGTTGCATGATGAATGGGCTTATGCTCGAGCTGGTAGACAATCCTCCATTTATACAGAGCTTATCAGAGTTTTATCGTTGGAGCAGGCCTCGACGAGCCATGCGAAAAACAACAGAAAATTGTTTCCCCCCTTCGGTGACGTAGGAGATGGTGTGATGTTAGGCGGCGATGGCGTTGACGATAATGGAAGATCATTTCTCTACTTTTTGTGTGTTTCTCGTGCTGTGTAAAAGTGTTTATCAACCAAAATCAGGCCGAAGAAGACAAGATATCGTGTCGTCCAACTGTGGTGACATGACCAAAGTGACAATTAGTGACTAATGAGTGACTGGTTGAGAAAGAACATCAATCATCGGCTCGAGTGGCCCCGGCTGAGATTAGCAGGCCAATTTATCGATTATCATCTGGTCTGAGTTTTATTATCTGGTTGGACTAGCAGATGGTACCAACAACGGGGTTGTTTTTGTTAAATGGAAATGTGTTCTTCGCGTTTGAAATAAAGATATTCTCCCAAAGAGTCTTGTGGGTCTTCTGCAATAAGACAATAAGTTTTCATAGACTTTGGAATCGTCGAAAATTCTTGTGCTCAAATATTATTCGCTTGATGAACTTTTCAAACTTATGATACCTCAATTGCAGGAGTTTTGATATTTCATCCGTAAAATTATATAGTCTACCAGTAAACATTACTTTTTTATTAACAGGTATAAAAGGTTAAAAAAAATGGGATTGACGTGGCTGGCAGGATTGCCACATTAAGTTTCGTTCCCATCTTTAATTTTTGCCAAACAAAATTTTTTATCTGTGTTTGACATCTTTGCTTGGCAAACATATTTGCTTCTAGTTTTGTGTTGTAAAAGTAGAATGGAAACTTTTCAATGGAATGGAAACATGAATGCAAAATAAAAACATATATAGGGAAGATGTACCTATATTAATCTCATCACTTTGCAATTCATCCTATGTTTGTTGTAGTTATTTAACGTAAGCAAATATTATTAGAAAACGAAACCGATCCTTCAACTGCCCAATTGTTTGATTCATCGTAGGACGAATATAGGTACAATGAGATTAATATGGGGGCAGTTTCCCTACTTATCCAAACACATTTATTTTGATTAGCCGATACAAAACGGTCTTTTCAATAGGGCTTCAGTGCAATTATCGATGTCTGTACATTGCATTACAGCAAAACGGATCTTCCCACGGAAAACCCATCAGTATGTGAGGGATTCATGTTCTCTGGGGAAATCGATCATTGCACTTAAGCCCTTCTGACAGGCCAGTATTGACATAATAATGAATCACGAGATTTTTGTTTTGGTTAGGGAAGGATGGCACAAAACGCACCGTTTAAGCAACATCGTGAATTTCCATAGCAGTGGAATAATCTGAAAAACGATTTGCTCAGGATTCTATAGTTGTTTGTGATCATCAAGCTCCCCAAGTAACAAATTCAATTTTAAGGTACACTTGAAGAAGTTCTCAAGAATCATTTGATAAAACCACGCATAAAACTAGATATTCTACAAAACATCGATAAAACAGCCATAAAACCCTCATAAGTTCAAAAAGGCCCATACTACAGGAGGTTTTCAAGACTATTTCCCAAGATGCGCTTAAAACTTGATAGTTTTATCGGTACATACTTGTAATGACATGCAGGACATGCTTAAAACTATGATAAAACTACCACAAGTTTTGGTAGTTTTATGATTTTCCTCTTTAAGAACACTTCCAGTCCGTCACAAATATGTTTCGAAGATTCGATTTTTGGATTCGTTCTGCTGAAAGAGAAAAAAAAACATAGATAGACATATGATGTTTCTTTTCCAAAGTGGATACGTATGTAAATTAATTGTAAAATTGACCATAAATGCATGAGTTTTTTGCCTGCAATTGATAAATTTTTCATGCGACGTTCAGTTTATTGGTGTTTTATAACATAAAAGCTCGAAAATTTTAATGCGCCACGGAATCATTGCTAGACCATTGATTTATTTGAAAAATAAAAAATACTTGAAAATTCAACAATTAGGTGACAAGGCTGATAAATTGTTAGATCTTGAATAAATTGTGTCTACAATCCATGTTAAGTTTAAAAATGTATTTTAAACAGCAGAAATTGTTCGTAGCATTGGAAAAACGAGAGTTTTTTTTTGCATACATATGCAAATGGCTACCATTCTGAGGGAATCCAGAATAGCCACACTCGCCATTTTTTCAATGGTTTTATCTAAAACTACCATAAAACGCATATAAAACTAATATTTCTTGCACAAGACTAACAAGATTTTTTTAGGAGCGCGATAAGATCATCTTTACTTGTTCTATTCTTGAAAAAGAGGACTAACGCTTGAATAAAACTTGTTTGAATTGCTCAAGGTAAACAAGTCTTTCGTAAGATAGCCATAAAATCAGTGTGAATCAGGCACATCATAAACAAAGAAAATGTGAACGTTCAAATCAAAAGTGCCTATGCATAATTGTTGTTCATAACTACAGCTTATAATTTATTGTTTTTAATCACCAGCGTAAGGCGATTAAAACATTAAAAAAAACTCTAACTTGAATATGCTAACAATGGATTTGGAAAGAAGAACAGATAATAATATTGCGTCGATGGCTGAAACATCAGTTGAGCGAAAGGTGATTTTTCTCTTGATCTGTACGCTGAACTTAGCGTTGGAAAAAGTGCACTGTGTAGTGGATCACTGAGCGATTCCAGCGCACTACTTCCGACTTTGGTTTAAACGTGCGGATCATGGGAAAAATCGATTTTCGCTCAGATGATATATACTAATTTTTACTTGCAACGACTATAAATATTGTGTAGCCTACTGGGAACTGAAATGCACGACTCGGGAGAATTCAACATTAACATAACATTTTACAATCGTAGTGCACATTAAAGCTTACGTCAAAAGTACTGCGCTGTATTTCCACGGTGGTGCGCCATATAACGCACTACCTGAGACGTTAGGTTTAACTTGCATAACTGGCATAAAATCAAATATCATGAGTAATGCATTTCGGTTTTCAACTGGCGACACATTGCACCATTTTATTTTATTCGTTTTACGCATAACGCATAGACCCTTTTGATAAGTTAGTCTCAGTAGGCTGCGAATCCAATGGAATGGTCAAACAAAATTGTCGTTGGTGGCCGAGATGAAGGAGTGTTCAATATATTGGATAGGTTTTTATTGAATTTCCGCTTGAAGGATCCGCTAGTTTTTCATTTCTTCCACCTGTGGGCGTCCATTGGGACAGTTTGTTTATTTTTCACATAATGTGCTTTCTCAAGAATATGTGCTCTTATTTAAAATCAAATGGTTCTAAGAGAGTTTTATGGCAGCATTTCCAAGATACATTCATCTTACAGAAGAATGTCATAAAACTTTTACAAAACTTTTATCAGGTTTTATGCAAGTTGCGAAACGATGTCTTGAGAGGGGGATCAAGTATCTTATAAAACTACTGATAAGGTGAATTACACTTATAAATGATGTAGTTTTATGGAGGTTTCTTCAAGTGTTCTTTAATCACTCTTAAGAACTGTTAATGAATTAAAACCACCTTATCTTGGAAAATGTCCTGATAAAACCGGATGAACTCCATAATGCTTTGATAAAACTACCATAAAACATGAATAAAACCAATTTGCATTTGAATTGCTACTTGGGTCCTGTATGAAGGGCCAAAAACGTTTGTGCGGGCCCGTAGGCAGAGACACTTACGCGAAACCCGTTAATATGGTATGGGACGGGTCTTATGCAGTTTATTCAGCACCTGAGACATTTGATAAAGCTGTGAGTAATCTATTATTAGAATTGCAAATATTTAGACATTAATCCCTCTGCTTATGTCTGGTCTACCGGAACATACCTTCAACAACGAGCATTAGACTCAGAAAATTTCATAGCAATGGAGTAAAGTTCCCAATTTCAGGGACTTTTTAAAAGCATGCAGATTGCTTTTCGATTAAAAAAATATATTCTTCAGCTCCTCAATCTGTACAAAAAATAACAATATTGTATGAGTGCGATTTCGTGCATGCGTGCGAAGGCGAAATGAAATAGGCCAGTTCACGATTTGCCGAAGACGTCAATTTCCTCAACCCGCTCCTTCGTTTTACCCATCCGCTCTCGAAAACAATCAACCAAAACATGTCGATTGCTACGATCACAAACTCATCTACTAGCAGGTTATGAGACAGACGTACACAACCAAACTTTTAGTTTGTCATTGATCTTTAGATTGGCAATGTGTATTTCTTGTTTCATTTACTCTCACGCAAATGTTAGCCAAAGCGACTGTGACGACAAACGGGATGCTTCGTTTAAAAACAAACAAATGCAAGAGACAGAGGGCTTCACGTTACATTACCGGTGCGCTATATCCTTGGTTAACAACGGAGAGAGGAAACATGGGCTCTCTCAAAAGCAACAGTGATGCCATAGCTGCAGCTCAACAGCGAAGCATTTTTTATCGTAAGGTACTATTGGCTCCAAAACATATTTTTTATTGCAAATGATAGTGCCAGATGATGGACAATATAATCATAAGCATAGATCAACCTCCAATGACTGGAAGAAAGATGAAATAAATAGTGATTTCAGATTATCTAAACATGTAATAAATTTAACTCAATGTTCAACATCACATTCTGGCAACAAGCCGAGTGTGAGAGAGAGCTAATGAAGACATACTCTCCGGTACACACGATTAAATGCAAAATACACAAAGGTAAAATTTGAGCGAATTTCTTCAGCAGGTAAGAAACTGAGGGTTTCTAGATGATGTATTTTCAATCTTCAAAATGACAGTAATAAATTGGTAATCAATCATGATTCATACATCGAATCATTGGCCCTATAGATAAAGCTTATGATCGTATCATTAAAAGTGAAATAATTTGGAAAATGTAGAAGTTATAGACCTATTTCCTAGCAACTGATTAAAATAGTGACCCCTGATTAAGCCGTTCCCTACCCTATAGGGAAGAGAATCTCCTTCCAAAAGCAAGTTCACACAGACAGCACTAGAATCCAGCCCTCGCATGACAGAATAAACCCAATTGATGGGGTCGAAGAGCCCGCCCTTGTTCCGCCAAATGTTAACAATAGGGAGGAGACAGTTCCATGCTCCCTATCCAAATCGTTTCACTTGGGTGCCCTGATGGTCCTTTGCTTCCCTCGTTATATGTTATTTATTTAAAATATAGTAAATTTGGGGGTGGTTATTTGATTGCGTACCTTGTGTTAGAGAATTTAGCTGAAAGTAAGGGTTGTTTATTATTTTTTTTATCATTGAAACTGCCGTCAGGACCAAGGATAACATTATAATAGCAAAGTTTGTCTCTCTGAGTGCATTTAATTTCTAGATTTCAGCTTACTTGAATTGTAAAAAATACAGTAAAAATCAGATTTTTATAATTCGTTGTCGTTTTGCGTACCCTTTGACTAAATTGTTTTCGATTGTGAGTATCTCTTTTTTTGTATGCCATGTTTTCTGATTGCTGTTATTTTTTTCTTGGTTCGTTCCTCAACTTTAATCATAGGTTTTAGGCGTAATGTGAAGTAAGTCGAACTGCTTTGTAGTAAAGTTAATAAAAATGTATATTTTTAATATTTGCTTGAGTCTATTTCGTTTATCCCATTCAACCCAAAACGAGAATATTAAAATTCGTGATGAACTCATTCTCGTGAGGTTTCTTTATTTCTGCTCATTGATGAACCTTGTAATATCAAACCTTAATGTTGTTGTTTTTTTTATTTTTAATTTTTTTCATTTTTTTTTAATAAGGGTTCTTGCTAGGGTTCTAGAATTCAAAATTTTTCTTTTGTGCTTAGGTCTAATTATTTTTATTATTGTTTTTTTCTAAAGCTTAAGGGTAATATCTAACGTATTATATTAATTTAGTATTTATGTACTTAGATTTTTTTTTTATTTCATAACTTAGTAGTTTTGTGCTCAGTTTAACCCTTATGTGATCGACAGGGTACCCGGGTACCTTTTCATGTTTTACATTACGAAATTTGATAGTTTATTTTAAAACAGGAAGCTGAAATTCAGTGACATGTTAAAAACAGTTGGAAGGCAACTTTTTGCCTTAAAACATTTTGAATAGTAGAAATGGGGTTTTTAGAAGGGGGGGCCTTCGATTTTTTTTTACCCCTTAAGTGATCGACAGGGTACCCGGGTACCCACCAAATTCAAATGATTATAACTCTGGCAGTTCTTGACCGATTTTTATTCTGTTTGCACCGTTAGATTCAAAAACTCATTTGCTGCAGAATCATTATCAGCAATGACAATTAAACTTCATCTGGTTCCCGTAAATCCGGGTTTCCGGGGCAGTGGTTCGGTACGGAGACACTATTTGGAAACATCTATTGAATTTTCGGGAATGGATGTCAAAATCTTTGGAATAATTCCTAGAAACTATTTCTTTTCCATTGTGGGCCATATGCCGACTTGTTCCTGCAACGGCCATTTTGTAGCAGGTTCCCGAGGGGCCTTGAGTGGCCATGAATATATTGGAAGGAAACCCTGGAAATATGGGTATCAAAATTCATGAAATTTCGCCACAAGGATATTTCTCAACATTGAGTGGCCATCTGATGATTTGTCCTCGAACCTGTCTTTCCGGAACAGTTTCTCGGGGGGCCTCGAGTGACCATGAACAGTTTCAGTAGAAAACCCTGGCAATATGGGTATCAAAATTCATGAAATTGCACCAGAAGGATATTTCTCAACGTTTTGTGGCCATCTGATGATTTTTCCATGCACCTGTCTTTCCGGAACAAATTCCCTCTTGGCAACGAGTGGCCATGAACATTTGAAGCAGAAAACCCTGGCTATATGGGTATCAAAATTCATGAAATTTTGCCAGTAGGATATTTCTCAACGTTTTGTGGCCATCTGATGATTTGTCCTAGGACCTGTCAATCCGGGACAGATTCCCGTGAGGCCTCGAGTGGCCATGAACATTTTCAGAAGGAAACCCTGGCAATGTGGGTATCAAAATTCATTAAATTTTGCCAGTAGGATATTTCTCAACGTTTTGTGACCATCTGATAATTTGTCCATACACCTGTCTTTCCGGAACAGGTTTCCGTGGGGCCTAGAGTGGCCATGAACATAATTAGAAGGAAACCCTGGCAATATGGGTATCAAAATTCATGAAATTTTGCCAGCAGGATATTTCTCAACGTTTTGTGGCAATCTGTTTTGTGGCAAATTATCAAATGACCACAAAACGTTGAGAAATAGCTTTCTGGTTAATATTCATGAATTGTCATGGTTTCCAAGGTCCCATATTGTCAAGGTTTCCTTCTAAATATGTTAATGGTTATTCGAGACCAAACGAGAACTTGTTCCGGAAAGACCGGTCCGAGGACAAATAATCAGATAGCCACAAAACGTTGAAAAATATCATGAATTTTTGTATCCATACTGCCAGGATTTAGTTCTTAACATGAAAATGGCCAGTTGAGGCCAAACGGAAACCTGTTCCATAGAGATAGGTCCGACGATGAATCATAAAATGGCCCCTTAACGTTGGGAAATATACTATTGGCGAAATCTCATGAATTTTCATACCCATATTGCCAGGGTTTTCTACTGAAAATGTTCATGGCAACTCGAGGCCCCCCGAGAACGTGTTCCGGAAAGACAGGTCCGAGGACAAATCATCAGATGGCCACTCAATGTTGAGAAATATCCTAGTGGCGAAATTTCATGAATTTTGATACCCATATTTCCAGGGTTTCCTTACAATATGTTCATGGCCACTCAAGGCCCCACGGGAACCTGTTACAAAATGGCCGTTGCAGGAACAAGTCGGCATATGGCCCACAATGGAAAAGAAATAGTTTCTAGGAATTATTCCAAAAATTTTGACATCCATTCCCGGAAATTCAATAGATGTTTCCAAATAGTGTCTCCGTACCGGACCACTGCCCCGGAAACCCGGATTTACGGGAACCAGATGGAGTTAAAAGGTCATTGCTGATAATGATTCTGAAGCAAATGAGTTTTTGAATCTAACGGTGCCAAAAGAATTAAAATCGGTCAAGAACTGCCAGAGCTATAATCATTTGATCATTTGGTGGGTACCCGGTTACCCTGTCGATCACTTAGAGGTGTTTTTTTTTTGTCGAACACATAAGGGATGATTTTTTTTTTTGTATTTTTGTATGTATTTTTTCATGTGCTTTGTGTATCTTGAATAATGTATCTTTTTATACTTACATTACAATCCCAAATAAACCAGTTAAACAAACCTACCTAAATTAATTAATACCTTTTTATTCTTGTTTCAATTATTCGGCTTGAACCCAATTTTTTCAGCTTTAAGTGTTTTTTTTTTTCCAATATTTGTACTTTTTAGATTTGCCATTTTCTTCTTCCGATGTTTCTCCGTCCGAAATTTTGCTATCTGATTCTTTGTATATTTCTTCTGCCTTTTTTTAATTTCTCCTTATCCTTCGCTAATCGTTTCCATTCTTCACTGCTTAGATCTTCTCAAATCTTGTTCTAGCGAGTCGTTCCACGTTAGGCTTGGTCGTCCTTCTTTTTTCTTGTTGAATTTTAGTTTGAAAGCTAATTTAAGTGGATGTAATTCAACTATTATCAGAATGTGATCATAATAACTGATTCTCCCTACTCTTGCTCTCTTATTTATTGTTTTCCCTTCCAACAGCGACTTTGCATTGAATTTAATATTTGCTGGTTTCTTACAATGATTAAAAATACTTCTTAATATAAGCCACTTATATTATCAATAATTTGCCATATTTACTCTATTTTTGTTGTTGTCAGAACTGCCACTTTCGTTCTATATATTATAGATGGGGCTATCACTGTTTTATATATCAACTTCCCTTATTTCCAGGTGGGGTTAATTTGTTTACAAAACTCTAGAACTGTTCTACTTGTCTTATATGCATTTTCGCATCGTTGTCTATTTATTGATCACCTTTCTAATGATGCTGTAAGACAAACTCCTAAATATTTTATCCTTTTGTATACCTTCAAAGTTTTTCCAATGTGTACTATTTCTTCTGGCATCTGATCGTTATTGTTTGGAAATCTCAGTAGTAACTGGCATTTGTCGTAATTCAATTCAAATCCTATTTCCCCTAATTGATCGACGAGATCTTTCAAAATGTGTTCTAGTTTATCTATACTGGTTGCTATTATGAACAAAGCATCTACAAACGCTAATAGTAGCGGCAATTTGAGAACCTCTATGTCCATTAACTTACAATCATTAATACGATGTGTGTACACAAATTTGTTGAATTTGTAACATTAAATTATTGTCCTCAGTTGTAACAGAAAAAACGATAGTGTGCCACGACTCCGAGCGGACGTGTTTTTTTCTTGTCATATTTTCTGCTCGTGTCCAATAAATTTAAAAATTAATTTTCATTTCTTGGAATAAATAATACAGTTTTTAAAGCTCAGCGATTTGTGTTGTGATTGAAAACGTTCAAATGTGGAGCAAGCATCGACACGAAAAGTGATAGTACGAAAACAAAGTGAATTTAGAGGGTGGTTGTATTCTGTACTGAGGCGATAGTGTGTGAAAAAATATGTTGAGGCAATAGTTTTCGCGACTCGAAAACTGTTGCCTCAAACTGCTGATGTAAATGAGGACTACGGCTGAATTGTTGCCGATCAAAACGAATATAGCGGTGCTTGCATTGATTAAGTGGTTGAAGAAAAAATTAACAAAAACAAAAATGCAAAGAACAAAACACGAAGAGGGAGAATGTTGCATTAGGCAACAAAGCAATGTTTCTTCGTGGGATGACTTGGAGATGGTCGCTCTTCTTGAATGAGAACGAGATCGAGTAAAATTCAGCTAAGTATAATATTCATGGACGATCCAGACCCGGTCTATACAGAATTGAAGGGCCGCATGTATTGATACGGTTTAGGCCCTTTCATTTTTTATTTTGAAAACGCTCGTTATTGTTAGGCACCCTCGCATTACCGTCGTAACGGATATTTGAATCTACATTTGTAGTATGTAGTATGTGTGAGAATGTGTGTATGTGCGTGTGTGTGTGGGGGGGGGGGGGGGGTTGAATTCTTCATTTTTTCTTGCATCCTTCTTCTCTTTGCAGAAAGCGAGTAATGGCGCTATAACCAGAAGCCATTAAAGGCTAGGACAAAGGTTAGTGCTCATGTCCCAACCGATAGACAAGCTTGCCCGCAAGAGAAGGCTCTACACCCTTGGCATTGGACCCTGAATACAAGTAGGAAACGACGTGTTCCAGCCCAGAATCAATCGATTCTGAAACATGCATGCTGTCATCGTCTGGTAGGGTGGAATCCATAGTGTTATACGTCATCTCGTCGTCAGCTGCAGGATTGCGTACTTGTTCCACTATAATCTTTCAGAACTTCATATTTAGCATTCTCATCATCGATGACGCTCGATGCCATAATTTTGGCGATTGATTCTTTTTACCTTTTTCGTGAAACTCTCCTCATCTTCCAAGAACCTCTCGAATAATAATGTGTCTGTAGCGTTACATAATCATTTGGATCATGTTTTGATCCATTGGTTGAACTACAGCTGTGATGTTGGGTGGCATAAACACTGTCCAGATAGCACCGTCATCTGTCTTCAATTCACAAAATTCACAATAACTGCTCGCAAAGGGAGATCAGTTTCTGTCAAAAGCTTTCGGACTTGTGGCACAAAATGTTCGAAAAACCAGGTTTTGAACAGAACGCGCGTAATCCTTGCATGCTTTGATGTGACGTATTAAACAGGCAACTCCTTCAAAATTCTCAACGGTCAGGCAACGGTAAGAGGCAACTTTAAAAACCGTCCATGTTTGCTCATGGCAGAAAAGTCAGACGTTCTTTGTTTACTTTCAACGTATGTGTTGGTCAGCGTACATTTGAAATACAGGCCGCGTCAGCGTTAAATATTTGACTGGGAAGCAAATCTTTGGAACGCATTTCTGTAGCTAAACCATTGACGTACTCGTTAATAATTGCCATGTTGCTTGACAATTTCTCGCCCGTATTTTTCAGAAGACAAATATAATATCTTTTAATGAACTTGACGATATAGTCACGACTTCCAAACTTACCCACACTAACCAAGTCATTGAAAAATTTCTCTGATTGAACATGGAGCTTATCCTGGCTTACCGGAATGTGTTGTTGTCTTTTTTGCAAAAAAAAAAAAAAAACCAGATGTATAATGCTTCATCCATTTTGGGGTAGCTAGCTGGCTTGAAGGTCTTTCGATAATATACATATGCTTTCTCGCTAAGGGAAGCCTCCCGCACAATCCCATCCAATTTCCAACTCCAGATGTCTATTAAGGTAACATGAGTTCACAGCATCTTCTTAAGTAGCCATCTAATCAACACTTCTCTCCCATCCCTTACTGATCATAAGGACCTGGCCAGGTGTTGTGCAAGGAGCTCGATGGATGAAGAGCCTGTCACGCCCAAGGCAGCACTTTAGGCGCAGCCAACGCAGGATAATGTATGGTCGGAACATGCATGCTCTGCTATGTTTTTCTCTCAATATTTTTCCATTAAATCTCATCATAACATTCACTGCTAAATTTTCATAACGAGAAAAATTAGCTACAGACCTGTAATTAATAAAGAGAAAGGCTTTATTTATTTATTTATCATTTATTTCGTCCATAAAACATTCTTAACTGGTGGCCGTAGAATATATTGATTCATATAACGGTAACAAGAAAGAAACAATGAAACGTATGGTTGTATATTAAGCGAACGCAATGTTGTTGCTTCCATCCAAGAAATCGAAAATTCTCTTTCACCACCCGTTCTTACACAGAAAAAAATAATTAATTTTAACAAGCACGTAAAATTTCCTCTCGTTGAATTTCAAGCCAAACGAGACGTAAACAACGAAATCGTTTGCAATATTTCATGTGCCATACAACAATGTTTGCAATCTTTCATACAACAGGCTAGATTCAGGCGTTACCTGGCTTAACTTTACATGAAATATCCCATTATTTTCTGCCAAATCTAGCATTCCCTTTATGTGCATTAGATAACGCAGAAAATTCAATGTTTCTTTTTATCTGTGTATATTTTCAGACATTCTTCTCTTTTCAGAGAGCAAGTACTGGCGCTATAACCATAAGCCATAGGGAGCTAGGGCTATAGTTAATGCTTAAGTCCCAACCGTTGGAAGAGAAATGGAGCATCACTTAACCTTCTTAGACTAGATGCTCCCAACGACCATTTTTAAATAAATTGTTCTATACACCAAACAGGGCATTCTGTTCAACTATTCTCTCCGACTATTCATTTACTTTTTCCTTTGATATCTACTGAAGGCTACGTGGGTTCCCCGTGTCTTCTTAAGATAGATATAAAGTCCTCCCTATCACCAACGGTTGCATGGACGTGGCCAGGTGAGCGATCGAGGAGTGTCTGCGTGGAGATTATTGTGTGAATAAACGTATCAGTAACTGGCTCCGTTTCAGGGTGGTATGCAATGTCTTCAACGAATTATTCCTCATCCTAGCTCCATCCACGATGTGTGCAAACGTCAATGCTAATGCTAATGCTAATGCTTAACTGATTATCTTCAGTTGTAACATTAACTGATCAACTCCTACTTTACTCCTTTGGCATCCATGGTGTCCGTACTCTGGCGGTTCCGTATTTGGTCGAAAATTCAGCTTCCCATCTGCTCGTTTGAAATACAACAGTTTCTTCCAACAAGTTTACAAGTCTTCCAATTCTTCCACCTCGATGTCCTTGCACATGATTGCCGTCCTCAGCTCACGAAAATCGTTGTCAATGGCCTTTTCCTCACCGCTTTAAAAGAAGTTCGGATACTGTTTAATAATCGAGTTGAATTCCTTCAAAGTGTGCAGCTTCTTGGGGTCAACGCTCGATGCAGAACTGGATCGTTCAGATCAAACCGCTTAATGATCTGTTTAATCAACTCGGTATAGAAAGCACAGCAGACCGAGTAGAAAGCCTACTTCCTTGTATCATCGAGAGTTTCGGAACTATGCCTTTTTCCTGCTGCTACCCCGACGTATAAGTCCGACTTCTTACAAAGATGTTTCTCGAAATCTGAAACTCCTGAATCCGTCTGGTGTTTTAGGTAATCATCCTCACAAAAAAAAAGTAAGGATCACCATTAGCGAGACATCAGCTGATTGCACATATTCGGGAATTCTAAAGCTTCTGATTGGAAGATAAGATCCCAAGTAACAATTTTAGTTTTATTCCAGCCGTATAGCACCCCTCCCGGCTTTGTTGATAAAACTACATTCAAAACTGTTTTGTCTACCAACACGTCCTCTATGCTCTATGCGAAATTTGTACAAAATGGCCCACTCTATAGACGGTTGTTAAAACAAGTTAATAAAACTTTTGTAAGAACACAAAGATTTTGCAAATGTTCTAGTGAAAGCTGTTATGACCACTTGAGAACCATCATAAAACCTATTGGCTGCCATGAAAACCAGAATGTGGCCAAATGGCCACAGCTGTCAAACTTCACTGTTAAATCGAGGTTGGTTTTTGTTGTTCTGCTTTGTTCGATTCTCTGCTCTTCTGATTCATTTAGCAGTAAAAACAAGGTCTAGTGTTGCGGGAAGTTTTGTTTGATAGCAAAATATCAAAAAAAAATTGTTTTTTTTTCTACTGCGTATTATGCTCCAAATTATATGCGCTTTTCTTTTTATGGTGAATATTGGCACGATAAGAGCCGAAAATTAATGCGCCTAGGAAATTATGCGAATTTATAACAACATAAATCAAATGAAAACAAATATATTCGATTAATTAATCATGAATTTCCTGAAAACTGCTTGGAATTGGATGAGATTATCTAAAAGAATGCCGAAATAAGTCTCCAATCTACAGTTTATTTGTATACCATTGAAAATTTGATGCATTTATTTTTCCAGATATCAATTATTTCTTTTTATAAATATGGCTATTGGAACAAAAATCACAGTTTTGCCATAGAGCAAATTTTTCTTCGCAATGACTATTATAAAACTATTTGATCTTATGGTGACTTCGTTCAGTGCCAATTTGCCGTTTAATGCATTTACTGGAGGCTAAATGGTTTTAAAATGCTTTTTCAACTGACCATAATAAGATAGCATCAATGAGTCCTAAAACGGCATTTCAATACAGCATTTTACGAGTTCATAAAGTCGAAATAAAACTTTTGATAGGAGTAAAAGGAATTTGAGAAACAAGGTCTTAAGATCATTGTTAACAAGCTGTGTAGGTTTTCTTAAACCTGACTAAAATATGAAACCTATTGGCACCTCTTGGTGCCATATTAAAACCAAAATGATTTGAAGTGGCCTTCATAAAACATTAATAAAACTTAATAAAGCAGGATGGTGTTAGCAATGTTACATGGGATTCGCCTTGTTGACAAGCGGCAATACGTAGCTCAGAACTGGCTGGGTCATCTAGTCATTATGATGACAACAATCAAACTGTTGTCGCAGTTGTATTCATTTATTTATTTATTTATTCGTCAACAGATAAAAATGTGTATCCCAATGACAATAAGATAACACTGAATTACATACAACAATTAACTCATACATCTTTGAAAACAACGCTAATTAATCTCACAAGATACATTAAAATTAAATACGTTATAACAGCTGTTGAAAACGCGAAACATGCTTAGCACGGGCTCGTATTTGCCGTAGGTGTCCCTTGAGTACCGGTTTATAAAGAAAGATTGTAAACGGAGGTTTCCTCGCTGAATGTTGATGTTCAAGAGACTAAGTAAAGTTAAAACACGTTTTGGCCATCATACGCCTCCCTTCAAACAATTTCAGGTTGATGAGCTTACACCGACTTTCTTAACTTGGCAATCTGCGATGGTCTTGCCAACAAAAATGTCGCAAAGCAAAACGTATAAACCTCCGCCGAACGGCTTCGATCCCCTCGACTGCATTTTGGTAGAAAGGGGACTAAACGACAGCACAGAACTCCAAAAAAAGGACGAACCAAAGTGCCGTCTTTGAACTTTGAATTTTTTGCCTAGTGGAAGATGAATCCTAGCTGCGACGAGGCCTTAGAAACAATGTAGGAAATGTGGTTCTCGAATGACAGTTTAGAGTCGAGCATTACTCCCAGATCCTTGACTATTGTATCACGTTTCAAGCGCGTTCGTCGAAGGATGTAGTCGTGGAGATACATCGCTCGTTTTCGGCCAAAGGAGATAGCCGAGCATTTAGGTAGGTTTGAGGACATTCTGTTAATCTGGCACCGGTCGTCGAACACTTGTAGTTCCTGCTGAAGAAAGTGGGCGTCTTCTGGACATTTTATGACGTAGCCTTAGGTTGTCCGTGTAGGATAATTTCAGGCACTTGAGGACCAAGTTCACGTCGTTCATATATAACAGGAAAAGGAATGGACCAAGGTGGTTGCTTTGAGGAACGCCAGATGTTACTGAAAAGCATAATCTGAAATCTTCACGGACATAGTTCTTCCAGTCAGGTATGAGTGGTGCCAGTTCAACAATTGATCGTGTGCCCCCATTTTGTCGTATTTAGAAATGTCAATCTGATGGTTCATTTTAACAAAGGCTGCTTAGTGGAGGGTAAACCGGTTTCCTTCCGTTGTTCATTCACAAACCGCCAGAAGCTCTTCGGATTCGTTTTGAGACGACTCTGCAATTGAGACTGATGAGCGTTGTACAGGCTGTTATTGAGGTGTTTGTAATCGTCGCTGGCCCGTGCGTAGTTTGTCCTCGTTGAATCGGCGCGATACTTGCTGTGTTTCCTCATAGCAGCAGGTCGGAATTAAACCAAGCATAAGTACAGTAAAATACCACACACAGTCAAAGCAGCAGAATTCGCATCCCCGTTTGCAAGGGTCGTGTTCCAGTCCACGCCGGCGAGAAAGTTGTTCATTCCCTCGAAATCAGCATGGGTCAAGTCATAGTAAACATTTTCGATGTTGTCATGGAAGCTGTACTTAGGATTAAACTCCAGTGTCAGTAGCAGAGGGGAATGATATCTGCAGCTTTTGACAAGCGGTGTCGGAGCTTGAATAACGGAACATCTTTGACCCAATTCTTCGCTAATGAAACAAAGATCCAGCAAACGGTTATTCACGTTTGGAATGCCATTAGCTTGCCAAAGTCTGGCGGTAGAATAAGTATCAAGCCAAGAGTGTGGCGCCGGTCTGAATTACAAACAGGAATTGTCTGGAAAGCGGATGCCGTTAGTATCGATATACCATGAAATCGTGCTCCAACGATGACGATGTTGTCGCTGGGTCTCATTTGTAACACGATCCAATCCAAAGAAACAAGTGTTTTTCGATAAGGCTGCGGTTGTTAACACGATCGGGGGGATATATAGACCACACAGATGAACAGAGTCTTGGTTTTAATGGACTAAACCATCCAAAGATATTCAGCCAGGTATTTAGCCAGGTTTTCGTGAAGGCGTAAACTTCGAAGCATGCGTCACTGCATGTCAACTAGTACAGAAGAGCTTTCAATGAGGAGGCAGAGGATTCGGCAGGCAGCGATCTAAAAGATGAGGCAGCATCAGCCCGAGGAACGTCATTAAACGAAGGATACTTGCCATAGCTTGGAGAGCCCTGTCCCCATCACTAGACCCAGGGGAGGGACGACTTTGACGGCTGGAACTTGCAAATAGAACATCGCTGAAACCGACAGTGGGCACAACTGAGCTAGGATGGTCCTCTTCCATGGCGTCTTCTCCCGATGCCGACAGAACAGTTCGGGACGTACCATTTCCAAGCCGAGCAAGAGTCGGAGCTTGTGAAGGTTTCCAAAAATTTGCGGCTGATCTGCTGTCCTTAAATTCCTCGAAATAGATGCCTTTCGGCCACGTTGATAAGGAGAGCGCTTTTTCCTTCAGATCTGCATTCAGTCCAATTTTGAGGGAGATGAAAGACATGGAGTTGACGTCCTTTTCGTTGGCTACTAGTCTTAAAACCTCCACGTCGTCGGTATCAAGGCGATGCCTTCCTTAAGCTCCTACCTGCTCGACGGTTACATCGAGGTTTCAGCTCGTAGCTTGGTTTACGGCCGCCGAATTGCCGAGTGATGGGGATACTGACTCGGCTGAGTCACACATGAGAGGCTTCTGCGAAGGCTTTTTCGATTCTGGTCTGCCGAAAAGTCGACGACGAACGGAAACGTTAGTATTTTCGGTGCGCTTCGAAGACATCGGCTTTAATGAGTTGGAGCTGATAAGCGCAGTAAAGTTGTTCCGTAATTCGTTTCTCATGATCTCATGATCTCGTCGTTCATGATTTCCAACTTAAGGCTTTCGACGATTTCGTTGTGCTTGTGGAGAATAACTTCTTGGCCAGATTCGTAGGTGGACCGAATTGAGCTGCGGACACGCATATCTCTCATCAGAACAGAGCTCGATTTGTAGAGCCAAAATAACTGATGGTATTTGCTGATTTCGTCTAAAACAGATGTAGAAATCCCGCCGCATCGAGCATGGTATCCCGCATTACAAAAGCCTTGGCAGGTGAGTTTCATTTCAGAAATCTCGCTTTCGCAGGATTTGCACGTGTTATTCATTTTGTGGCAAGCAGAACTATTGAAATTATCGCAGTGCGGTAGCGTGGTGAAAAAAGTCGAATTGCCTTTGGGTATGCAATCAAAGAGAGCCTTGTATGCGTGAAGTTGCAAGAAATTGCTGCCAGAAAAATCTTCCAGATGGCACTGCTGTCGAAAAAAAATGCGTGCTGGTGAAAGTGAAAGATTCCACGGTACCACAAGAAGCAAAACCCCAACAATGAACTCACAGGAAAAAAAATAATAGAAGAACACGACGACAATGTACGAATTTTCGCAATCACGCGCGAGTACAGGTCGAAAGACGTTCAAAACAGTATGTTGGGGCTATTTTCACGAGCGATTGCACAGTTCAACGGTAAATAAAAACAGTCGATGGAAACAGCGAATGCAAGCAAATATACAGTGTTCCCAAAAGTATCCAAAAGTAGCCAAAAGTAATATCTTAATACTAAGACAAACTAATGTATCCATCATCAGCTACAAGCTAACGAGGCAGTCCTCTAAGAGATTTACTGTACTTTGCTCCATTTTTCCTATGAAGGAAATCACTTGCACTAGCCCTCGATGTGTCACATTGTGAGTCCTAGCACCGGTACCTTTGCAAAAACACAATGTTTCACTTACCGATAATGAAATTTAAAATTTATTGCTCCCGGCTACATTAAGCAAACGACATCGTTTTCAGCTGCCACATCAAATATCGTTGCGTCGTTTTTTAAGAGCTACTAATTAAATTGCACCTGACAGCACCCTCGCTTCCGTCGTACGCTGGAAATACAATCTAACAAGAAATGGGCCGAGAATCCTGCGATTGCTTTGTACCTGATCGGTCTTGACTTTGGCAGAACAATGGCGAAGATCCAATCGAACTCAGACTCAATTATCCTAAAAGCAAGCCTCTTTGTTCTCAGCGAGCGTTCGGAGGCTGCCTGGCCGTGGAGGAGGCTACCTTCTACCCATCTCATCATGGTTTTCCTGGCCGTGAATGTGAATTGCGAAACGAGAATGATGCCCGGCCAAAACAAAGCCATGGATATCACTTAAAACGAATTGAAATCGAATGCAATCGCTTTTCGTTTTCCTCTCCACGGTAGACGGGGATTATGGCCTGTGCTGGTCTAGTTTGACTGACCGGTTTGACCCTTATATAGGCAACAGCCCCGTTTCAAATGGTATTCCGGAGATCGTTCCAGGATGGTCACTGGGGCACAGTAAATATCAGTCATCAATTCATGATATGTCCTTTTCCTCTCTTTCTCAAAGACGAGATAATGCCGACCCAAAGGGGTTCAAGTGGGGAAATATTGTAATAGGGTTGAGGCGTCATCACTCGTCCACCTGTTAGAACAACTCGAGGGTTTTCATCACAATTTCATTATATTAACGTATGAATTTTGCAAATATATTGATTTTTTCTTAAAGACTCATGCCAAAATTCAGAATATTTACCCTAGATGCGATGGCAGCAGTATTCAAACGGACCGAATGCTTCTAGGGATAAGGTCAATATTTTATCGCTACCTACCGTGTGCCATGTGCTTCTAGCTTCCACGTGAAAAGATGAGGGGATGGAAATCAACTTGGCTGTTTCTCGCTGTATTGATGAGGGTTTGTTGATACTCTTGGGTAATTTTTTGATCATCAGAAACGATTTCCGCGATATGGGCGTTGCCAAATGTAGGAAGGAAACATAAAATATTGATAATTGCCTGTCTAGAGGAGATTGTTTTCGGGCGTTTACTTAGGCTGCATCTGGGATGAAATGAGAGACAGCTCAAATTTAATATTCCAACTTGTGATAATATTTATTGCAGCAATCTAAATTGATTTTGTGGGAGAAGTAAACAACCAGGACGAAGGCATAATCAAGTTCTGCGTTTCTAATGTAAACAACACGCAGGGTAATTTTAAGAACATCGTATAGCTTTCAGTGAGTTTGAGGAAAATAACGGTACCACTGCCTTGAATATGTTATTTCTGACCTGCGTAAGCATTAGCTTACTGAAGGCTGTGAGGACGGTGAGAAACGCAACTAAGATCTATTTTGTTAAAGACCTAGAAACTAAAATCCTTTAAAGGAGATTCTCAAAAAAACATAGCAGAACGCCCAAGCAACCAAATCTCGACAACTTATTTCAAACGACGTATCTGATTTTGTGAACAAAGAGAGGTGAACAAAGAAAAGGAAGATTCAAACGATAAATTCTTGAAACAATTTGCAGTTTCACGCAAATTAGGACCACCAACACAAGGAATAACATTTCCCTAAGAGGCTGTTCATAAACCACGTAGACCGAAATTTGGCACTTTCAAACCCCCCTCCTCCCTCGTAGACTTTAGTAGACTTTTTCCAACACACAACCCCCCTCTCCCCTACTTGAAGTCGTCGTAGACTTTATCAAATTTATTTATTTTAATTTGTGGAAAATGTTCTACAATATGTTTGAGGAACGAATTAATGTTCTGTCCAGTTAGAATCCGGAATCACGTATTGTGTTGCAGCGGCACGGAAAGTGACCGCTGCAAAAATTCTTTTACAGCGGTTTATTAACCTAGACGCTCACTTTCTGTGGTATAAATTTCGTGGTGTTTCGTGCCGTGATTCGAAAGGAGAGAACAAATTCTGCACACCCACGTTGATAATCCAACGTGGTCCGCAATAAAAATCGCAAAAACGTTGAAAATCGCCAAATCAACCGTGTATGATGTGCTCAAACGCTTCAGGGAGCGAAAGAGCGTGGATCGAGTGCCTTAAGGTAAGCGTCGTAGTGGAACATATAACCACAATCTGAACCAGAAGGTGTTGGGAACCGTCAGAGCAAACCCTGGACTAGCAGATAATGAAATCGCACAAAAATACGCTGCTGCTCGCAGTACCGTTCGAAGAATTCGTTTGCAAGCAGGATATCGTTCTTATCGAGCCAGCAAGCAACTAAACAGAACGTTGAAGCAAAGTTTCGTCACCAAAACTCGGGCTCGGAAATTGTACCAGCAGGTTTTGACGAAGTACCAAGGATGCCTGCTCATCGACGATGAAACCTTCGTCAAAATGGATTTCGGACAGCTTCCTGGCCAAAAATTCTGCATGGAAACGGCATGAGGAGATATTCCTGCGAAGTTTAAATTTGCTTTTATGGACAAATTTGCAAAAAAAAACTGATGATTTGGCAAGGGATATGCAGCTGCGGAGCAAAGACCAAAGTGTTCGTGACGAATAAGATGATGGACTCGAAGCTGTACAAGGAAGAATGCCTCAAAAACCGCGGACTACCTTTCATTAAAGCCCATAAATGTCTCATGAAGTTTTGGCCAGATTTGGCGAGTTGCCACTACAGCCGGGAAGTCATCCATAACGTAGATTTCATCGATAAAAACATAAATCCACCCGACTGCCCGCAGTTCCGGCCCATGGAGAGATTTTAGGCAATAATGAAGCGGAAGCTTAAAAAAAGTGGAAAAACGGCTCGGGACGCGACTGAGATGACCAAAATGTGGAACAAATGTGCCAAGGAAGTTGACTCCGGAGGTGTGCAGCGTTTCATGGGAGGAATAAAGAAGAAAGTGCGAATGTTGTTTTTATGTTAGTCGCGAGTCCAAAATTACGCCTAAATCCTTCACGTGGCTCACCCGTTCAATTAAGGGCGATACGGTCAAAATTTGGTCAATATCAACTTGACGTATTTCTTTCAATTTTGCATTTAAAAAACCTGAAACCCCTTTTTGGAGGGGGGGGGGGGGGGATTGTGGCTTTTTGTTTTGGTTCTTGTGCGCGAAGGGTATTTGGCGGCGGGGGGAGGCAGTATGTTGGGGGGGGGGGGGGGGGGGGGGGAAAAGGGAGGGGCCCATGCCGCAAATAAGCTGGGTGTATCGTCTACAACCGTGCATCGAGCCAAAAAACGAGCCGGACTATCGACTTACAAGAAGGTAGTCACTCCAAATCGCGATGATAAACAAAATACGACGGCCAAAGCGCGATCCCGGAGGCTGTACACGACGATGCTGACGAAGTTTGACTGCGTGGTAATGGACGACGAAACCTACGTCAAAGCCGACTACAAGCAGCTTCCGGGACAGGAGTTTTATACGGCAAAAGGAAGGGGGAAAGGTAGCAGATATTTTCAAGCACACGAAACTGTCAAAGTTCGCAAAGAAATATCTGGTTTGGCAAGCCATCTGTACCTGTGGCTTGAAAAGCAGCATTTTCATAGCTTCCGGGACTGTCAACCAAGAAATTTACGTGAAAGAGTGTTTGAATAAACGTCTGCTGCCTTTCCTGAAGAAACACGGTTGTTCCGTACTGTTTTGGCCGGATTTGGCATCTTGTCATTACGGTAAAAAGGCCATGGAGTGGTACGCCGCCAACAACGTGCAGGTGGTTCCCAAGGACAAGAACCCTCCCAACACGCCAGAGCTCCGCCCAATTGAGAAATACTGGGCTATTGTAAAGCGGAAAAGAAAAAAAAGAAGACCAAAAAAACTGCTAAGGACGAGCAGCAGTTCAAGGCAAACTGGCTTTCTGCGGCGAAGAAGGTGGACAAGGTGGCTGTACAAAATCTGATGGCAGGGGTCAAGCGTAAGGCCCGGCAATTCGGATTTGGAAAAGCGGAAGCCTAGCTGAATATTTTTCTTGAATTTTATACTAATTGAACTTGAAAAAGAAATTTAATTTGATTTTTTAAATAAACGATTTCACCGATTTACACGCGTTTTCCCTTGACCAAATTTTGACCGTATCACCCTTTATCTATCCCTGACAGATTATAAGGCTTGCTTCATTTAGAATTGGAACAAACTTTTGCTCATATTTTGGCACTCCTGGTGGACGGATTTGGAAATTCTTGGCGCCCACGTGTCGGGAATTTTGTCAGCTTCACGTATGTATTTTTGACATTCCGCAAATCGACTGTACTTTGTAAACAATCAACATGGATGCCGAAAGAAGGGAAAAAATTGTGCACAGTTATTTAAAAATCCATTGTGGTTTGCATCTAGGCTAGCTAAACAGCTGAAATTGCCCAGAAATACCGTATTGCGCGTTATCAAACGGTATAAGGAAACATTGACGACGATTCAGAAGCCTCAAGCCAATCGTCGGAGTGGAACTGTCGACCGGAAACTGCGTGGTAAGATTTTGAAGACGATTAAGAGGAATCCCAATCTGTCGGACCGTGATTTGGCCAGAAAATTCGGTGCTGCCCATAGTACCGTGAGGAGAACTCGACTCCGGGAAGGAATCAAGTCGTATCGAGCTAGCAAACAGCCAAATCGGACCATAAAACAGAATAGTGTGGCCAAAATCCGTGCTCGGAAGCTATACGACCAGGTGCTGACCAAGTTCGACGGGTGTCTTCTGATGGACGATGAAACCTATGTCAAGGCTGACTTCGGGAAAATCTCAGGTCAAAAATTTTACTTGGCAACGGCTCGGGGGGATGTTCCAGCCAAATTTAAATTTGTTTTTGCCGACAAATTTGCACGAAAATTCATGATTTGGCAGGGCATTTGCAGCTGTGGCAAAAAAACGAAAGTTTTCGTTACAAATAAGACAATGACGTCAGAACTATACCAAAAAGAGTGTCTCCAAAAACGAATTTTGCCGTTCATTCGATCCCACGACCATCCCGTAATGTTTTGGCCAGATTTGGCAAGCTGTCATTACAGCAAAGTCGTTCAAGAATGGTATGCAGAGAAAGGGGTCCAGGTTGTTCCGAAAAACCTTAACCCACCCAACTGCCCCCAGTTCCGCCCTATTGAGAAATACTGGGCAATCATGAAGAGGAGACTCAAGGCAAAGGGAAAGGTTGTCAAAGACATCAATCAGATGAAGACCTGGTGGAATAAGATAGCTAAAACGATGGACGAGGAAGGTGTGCGCCGCCTAATGAGCCGTGTTACAGGAAAAATTCGAGAATTCCTTCGAAACCGTGACGAATAATTTTATCCGTATTTTTTCTTAAAAGTATGAAGAAAACGATACATTTGTATAAAAAAGATCTTGAATTCAATAATAAATAACTGAAATACAGGCAATTGTTTTTGTTCCAATTCTATCTGAAGCAAGCTTTAGTTGAAGATGATTTTTCGAGAAAAGGAGATAACTGAGCATTTTGTGGGATTCACTTCCATTCGGTTAACGATGCACTAGTCTGCGAAGGCATGTAGGTAGCTGACGCTGAAGAGTGTGACAATCGGCAATGGAACAGATACGAAGGTAGAGTTTGAGATCATCAGCATATGATAGTCGAGGTCCCACAATGACAAGGTTAACATCGTTGAAGTAGAGCAAGAAGATCAATGGTCCAAGATGGCTACCCTGAGGTATTCCCGATGTCGCTGGATAAGTATCGGAACGGCAGTCACCTATAGCAACCATGAGTTGGCGACCAGTAAGATATGATTGAAACCATTGTAATACTGCGAACTGACAATTGGAACACATGGCCGAGCGGTGCCAATAAGGAGTCGATATTCTTCTTGAGAAAGATGAACGGGATTCCATCGGGTCCAGGCCGACAGGAAGATTTCAGTTTGGAAGCGGCTCTTGAAATAGTCGTATCGTTGAAGTCTATATCGCCCAGAGTGTCACCGTGCATAGGGACGTTGCTTGCTGCGAGGTTAACGTGTTCTTTGGTTAGGCTCTCATCAGTGAAAACTTTGGAGAATTTCTGAGAGAAGAGTCGGCAGATCTGCTGAGTCGATGAAGACCAAACTCCTTTCGCTGCTCGTTTTCATATTTCCAAACCCATATAGGGTTCGATTTCATCCTGCGCTGAATCCCATGTTGATATCGCGAATGACTTTGCCGGCTGATCCGCTTGTATTGGTGGTTAAGTCGAACGTAATGGCATTCTAGTTGAACCGTTCGGTACTTCGTGAATTTTCTCAGTGCTGCACTTTTGAAAGACTTCAATCTACGGCGTTCCCAGTCTGCATGGATGTTACGTTTCTTTCTGGTGGATGATTTTCGGTACGTGTCTGTCGATGGTGTACGCCAAAACATGTGACAAAGTACTTGCCGCAACTTCGACATTATAAGTATCGAGGATGGTTCCCAAGTCGATACTCAAAAGCAGGTCAGAAATGGCACGGTAATCTGCTTTCGGAAAGTCGTAGGAAAGAACGTCCGGTGTAATGACAAAGTCATGAAGCAACTTTCATTCCATAGCCACAGCCAAAGGAGGGTGATGAGGAGTCTGCTTCACTAATGGAGCAGGTGCACAGAAGATTGACGGAGCAACGTCCTGAGCGCTAACGAAGCAAAGGTCCAAGCTACGGTTGTTCTCATTTCTCACGTGATTGATTTGCGATAACGTACAAGTACTGTAGCTGTCAAGAAGGGTGGTAGCTCCAGAATGAAACGCAGAACATACAGGATCCGGATAAAGGAAACCACTGTGAGACGGTTGCCACGAAATACCTGGTAGATTATAGTCGCCAAAAATGATGATTTCGTCTATTGTAGCTGCACTTTCCAAGATAACTTGGATGGAGCGGCAATGAGTGTTAATAAAATCAATGTCACGTACACGGTTCGGAGGTATAGATACTACACATATAAACAATGTACGGTCGGCCAATTCAACAGCTACCCAGACCTGTTCCACGCTACTCCACAAATCATTCTCAATTGCTCTGGCTTTCAATCCGGAACCGACTGCCAAGAGGACACCACCTCCCGTTAATATTCGACTGTTAACATAGTAACGATCACATCGGAAAACATCGTATTCGGATCCGAACACTTGATTAGAAAGCGTGCGGAAATCAAGCCAAGTCTCGGTGAGAGAAATAATATCATAGCAGCGGTCCGAAACGGATATGCGATAGTCTTCAACAATTGAATTCATACCGCCTGCGTTCTTGTAGTAAAAAGTGACGTTTTGGTTACAGCTGCGTGAAACTGCGTACGCTTTGTCTGGGAGGGAACTTCGACGGATCTTCGTTACACTTCCATCCATAGGATCGGGATGGTTTCGATTATCTGAAGCAGCAATCGGTGGTGCTACATCGAAAGAACTCTATGGTAGGGCATCCAAGGCTTTGGGTGTCCATGACTGACGAAACGGCGCTGAAATTGAGTACGGCATCAAGCACCGTATTTTCAAGATCATAATAGTACTTGCCCTGAAATGCAGGATGGAAGACCCCTTCTCTACTTTCAACCACAGGGCCGAGACGACTATGAAGAGCGCTGGCTGCAATAGGCGGGACTGGGTTGAAGAGATTGGGGACTTCCATCGTGCTTTCTACGGTGCGTCTCGGGCCCTCAAATTATCTTTGATAATAGAGCTCGGTTTTAAAGATATCGAGAGGGCGTTCGTGCGATGAGCAAAGGTATCAGCTACATGCATGGTACTGACATCAAACTCCGCTATCATTGAGCGTTCCGGATAGAAGAGCATGTTGGGGATGTTTTTTGATTTTTCTGACAATCGGTTTCTGACCCTCCCCCAAACTCCGACCACAGAACTGGAATGGCTGAGATGGCAGGAACAGATGCTGGATTGATAATGAAAATCAAAAGCAATTGCCTGTCTTAGCTTTTTTTTATCACCATTCGAAAAAAAAGTCCATTTTTTTTTATGCAACCGTTATTAGGTTTTTTTGCTACTGTGAGTAGTTATCAACTATATTTTTTCGAAGCACATTTTGAATTGTAACCACAAATCAACAGGCTATGTATTGGAAGCTTACAAACCAGCACAGATTTCATGACTCAGATTGGTTTACAATTGCAATAAAACTTACTTTGGCAAAACAAGTATATTGTCATACTTCATTCAACTCATGAGGGCTCGAGCATACTTGGTTCAGAAATGGATTCCGAAAATGCTCGGAGTGGCACGAGGATTATACGCAAGGTCTTAACAATTGTTTTAATCCTTCGTGTATGACGTGCGAGAAAATAAAAACAGAAGTCTTCGTCGACTTTTGGTAAACCCCTCCCCCCTCCCCCATCGTAGACAAACGTAGACTTTTTCGAACCCCTTCGCAGCCCCCCTGAATTGTCTACGTGGTTATGAACAGCCTTTAACATGATGATGATGCTAATTTCCTAGCATGCATGTTTCCTAGGTGCTGAGAGTTGTGTGAAATTTACGTTCGAATCTTTGTTCCCTTTTTTGTTTTCAAAATCGGATACGTCGTTTTGAATAAGTTTTCGAGAAATTTTCGGAAAAAGGAGTTATTTTTCGCAGAATTAGCTAAACGTGGGATCGTGTATAGAATTCTATGCAACTTCGTTTTTAAGTAATTAACCGAACTTTCAAGTTCCCTGCCCTTCGGTTCAAAAGGGGGTATGGGCGCGTGCTGGCGACTTGGTTGAGGCAGATTTTTTGTGTGCATAGGCTGCCACTTCATCGTTCAAATGCTTAAACCAAATGGACAGCTTGTAATGATCACATAAAGATGCTATGGGGTATCATTGCCCAGATATTTCCGAATGTAGCACGTAGTAAAATGTCTCTTGTCTTCTATAACTTGTAACGAACCATTTTTGGGTTACAGTGAAACCATTATATTCGTTGTTATAAGCTTGATTTTGTTTAAATGTTTGTTTTTAGAAGTATTGTCAGTAAACGTTTATATATACAATAAATGTTAATGCTCCGTTGTAAATAAACGTTTGAGTTAATATTTGTTCTATATTTATAAGTCGCTTATATTATTATTCATTATTTCTATTGTTTATGATAGGTTTTTATTTATTTGCTTTCACTTGTTTAGTTGTTGCATTATTTAGTATCTTGAGTTCAAACCTGCCGAATTAAAATTTAAAAAAAAAATACATCAAAATTAATACATACAAGAGAAAGGGCTATGAACTTGCATACAACAAATTTAATTTTAAAATTGACACCAATCCAACCATTGTAACCCCCCGTTATCCCATCGAAGAAGTGTCTTCAGTCAGCGTTCATCAAGCATCATCACACCGGGGTGGTAGCAAGGACCGTCTGAACGAATATGACGGGGAGATGGGATTTATTGTTTTGGGAGGATTTTTAAGGCTTAGCGGGACACAAACAGGGGGTCTTGTAAGGACTGGACTCGGAAAAAATGAGACACTCAAAAATGATCACCAAAAATTCATTTTAAATCGGATACTTCTCAAATTTTCAGGGATTAAAAAACTATATATTAGCTATGTTTTGCCAAAATTTATTTATTGAACTTCCGCCCCCAAACTGAATGCTCGTACATTTCTCTTAACACTGCTCATGAGATCTTGGGCGAGGCTTTGTCCATCTTCCTTACACAATTTCTCCCAGTTTTTCTTCAAAGCTTCATCGGTTTTGAATTTTTTTCCACTTTTCTTCAACTTCTTCTTCATTATCGCCCAAAACTTTTCGATCGGACGAAGTTCTGGTGTATTTGGCGGGTTCGCCTCCTTCGGGACCACATTAACGCCCTTCGCTTCGTACCAATCCATTACAGGCTTGGCGTAATGGCACGAAGTGAGATCCGGCCAGAACAGCGTGGGACCACGGTGAGAGCGGAGGAAGGGCAGCAAGCGCTTCTGCAAGCATTCTTCTCGATAAATATGCCCGTTTATGGTGCCGGTTGTAACGAACGGCTTGCTGTACCGTCCGCACTCGCAGATCGCCTGCCACAACAGGTTCGCGAATTTGTCCATCTTTCTCTTCCGGAACCATTCCGGAACCTCCATGCGGGACGTACCGACAAAAAACTCGAGGCCGGGGATTTATTTGGTGTCCGCCTTGATATACATCTCGTCGTCCATGACGAGACAGCCTGGCTTGACCAGCCACTCACGGTACAGCTTCCGCGCACGCAATTTAACCACCGTGTTTTGCTTGTCAGTCCAGTTTGGCGCCTTCCTGACCTTAAAAACACGTCGCCCAGCCCGCTTCATGGTCTGCTGGACGAACCACTTCGACGAATTGACCTTTTTGGCCACGTCTCGGGTGGAAAGGTTTGGGTTATTCTTATAGTACTGCCTTATCTTCCGCGCCTTCTTTGGGTATTCCGTTTTCGGTTTTCGGCCGCTTCCAGCGCGCCGCTCGATGGTCTTTGTCTCCTGAAACATCTTTACAACGCGGGACACAGTGGAATGGTGGATTCCAAGCCTTTTGCCGATCCATCTGTGCGACTGACCAGGATTATCGATCACCGCGCCCAAGATTTGCTGGCGTAGCTCTTCTTGTTTCGAATGCATCTGAAAACTACTTGACAAATCGCAATAAAATTTTGCACAAATAAACAACTCTTAACTAGTATTATTCAACATTTCATTAAATTTTTACTCACGCGATAAAAAGTTACACCCAAAACAAAGTGTCGAAACCCGCAGTGTTCCGAGTCCAATCTTTATTCTATTTGGCGAACCGTAACAGTAGTGCGCGTCACGCTGTATTTTGTGACCGCATGGTTAAAAGTGAAAAAAAAGTGAAGATACTAGAGTCGGTCAAGTGTAGAAGTATTTCATTACCCAGGTCCGGAATAGCTGTTTTAAGCAGGGTACTGGAAGCACCCAAACCCAGTGTGTGTCTCCATTGCTAAGACACGAACAATTGGGCCACGTGTATTATTCGGCCCGAACTATTTCCACTCAATCCCTGGAGACATTTTATTGAAAAGTGCTTCCAACACCCTGCTTGAAACAGTGAAACACCAGACCATCCGTTACGCTGACCGGGTTGCCGCATATTCGTCGGAAAACCAGTACGCATTGGAAACCTTACAAAGAGAAAGTACCACATCATCTCGCTACGTATCCTTCGCCGGTTGTGACCTGGCATGTTTCTTCCCGCTAATCACCCCTCCGGATTTAAGCCCACCTCGGTGTCACCAATGTCATCAACGAGCTTCGCATCGGCTGCATCCATTAAAGAAAAGCCCAATCCACAGGGAAAAAAATTATGAAAATGCGGAAGTACCACAGATTATAATGTTAGCTCGTTTAAACACTTTGAAGTTGCCCTTGGTTTTCTTCCGGGTAACACGTTTTTCACCTTTCTCCAGGAAGTTTCTTATCACTGTATCTCATTTGTTGATTCTTTTGATTACTTAAACCGTTATCCTTCAATTTGAGGAACATTCTCCGCTCTGTTTCGTCCAAAAACTTTGCCTCCGGCATCGTGCTTGGAAACCGCCATCAACACTGTATTGAGATGCAGTTTATGGTTTACACACAAGCTCTTACAGCCACATCATGAAGCGCACGACAGATAGACAAGGTGTGCTAAAGATAGACTAGTTGTTGATAATTCAATTGCGCAATTGGAATTGTTTTGTATTTCTGTATTTCTGTGACCTTCATCATGGGACTGGTTTGTCACGCCAGGAAGACGACCTGAACCCTGCATATCGAACCCATCAAATCATAAACCGTTACCAACGGCTTTACTTCCCATCCGAAGAAGAAAATCCCAACGGCGTCGACAATCGTGTGAAATTTAGGAATGATTCTGCCCTTTGTTCTGACAAACAAATGAAACACTCCATTCGAACCTACGTCTCGATTATTTTTTCAGACGTAGGTTCGAATGGATCTGAAATACGTTTCAATGCCTTTTCGGCCAAGTGAAATACTTAGGCTAAGTTTCAACATAAGAAGAGGTATGAAACATTTACTAAAATATCAAAACTACGGGACTTGTCAGTCTTTATAAAATTTCGTATGGAATGGTAAAAATTAGCAAAAAATAATCATTTTGTCTTAAAATCCTTCGATCATAGACCAATAAAGGAATTGAGTGCCACTCTAAAAATAATGGATTATAAAAGTGATGCAATCTCTTTTGCAAGTAAATACAATTAGGCTAAAAGATAAATATGACGCAATTTTCTGTTCTATTGGATGTATTGTTAAACCCTAATTTTAAACCCAAAATATTAAATACGATTACACTCAAAGTTAGGATCCGGATGCCAAATTCACAACAGCTTCTATAATATATTTGGTAACCTCAAATCTAAGTCCGTAAAACAAAAAAAAAACAGCCACTTGTCTGAATACTGGGATTTGAAAGCCTTAAATGTACATGATTCATGTCTTTTGTACTATAAAAATATCTGAATTTTTTTTTAACGCAGTCAGTTCCACGCGCCACGACAAGTTACAAGTTCAAATTCGTTGTCTCCCATGACAGATTAAAAAATTATTTCTTCATGTTGCATAATATGCTCAACAGATCTAATTTCTGTACTCGTAAAAGTGATGCTTGAAAATTAAAGGTGCAGTCTTGAAAAATTCAAATTTGGGGTATATGAAAAAAAAACGAAATATTTTCAAATTCAACTTTTTCAGTGAAACACAGTTACAAAGCGTAGCACATGACATTCCTTTGCTTATAAGATTTATTAATCTGAACATGTCGACAACTTCAAGCATTCTTAAAATATTATCTGACGAAGGCCAACGACCGGATTTTGTATTTTATTTTAAATATTTACAAGCATTTAGAGATGAAGGATCAAATTGAACTCTAGAGGATAAGATTGTGCTAGTTCTCACCAATGCAATCCTTGGCGTTGAAGACCTTTTTATTTTTAATTGAGTTTGATTACCGTAGCTTGATTTTTTTTGACGGTAACTAAATAGAACTACAAACATGGAAAAAAAATCGCAGCAAGCCGTGCTTGGAATCTGACGTGTTTTGTTTTTGCTGCATCCTTTTCGCGAAAAATAAAATCAAAAATATATTCGTAATTCAACCGAATCGAACAGTGAAATCATAAGATCTCCACGTGTTTTGTGTAAGATGTAGTGAATACAATCGATTCCCTCCCGAAATTTGTGATGGTCGGTAGTTTTTCCCCGTTTTTTTTGTTTTTTGTGCTTTGCCCCCGCACACGGAGGAAGAGTTGATATCAGCTTAATTGTGTTTGTTAGTGCGGTTAATATTGTGTCACGCAGATGATTAAATTTGAGTATTTTTCCGCTTTGTCACGAGTGAATTGAAGATTATAAGCAGTTTAGAAGTCGATATAGAGTCGCCTCATAGCGGCGGATTTTTATTATTGACAGAGTGTGGAGAGAGAAAAAAGAAAGCCAGTGCAAAGTAGCAAACGGTCATTTTCTGGTCACAAGCAAAAGACGAAGCCAACCCCCCATGCGTGCGTGAGTGACTGGCATATAATATAACTTCAGCTATGAAGTTTTATTTTCTTTCGTTGCACAATGATTGTGATTTTCAAGTAATTTTTTTTCTCAGAAGTGCTTTTTTACCTGTGATTTTCGTTGTATTGCATTTGTGCGCGAAGTACTAATTGAATTCGGGCTGTTCCATTCGAAAAGGATGATGTGAAAATATTTGCCGTATAACGGAGTGTAGAGACATAAAAGCCTCCTTTAGCATCACAGGGAAGCCGTCCAATTGAGGACTGTATATCAGCAACAAATTCCGGTGAGGTCTATGGTGAGGATTATAACTAAATTTGAACGATATACTGCTAAATACGTGCCATCCTCAAAACAGTAAGATTTGATGATGGAAGTGTATGCACAGTACCTGTATCCATTTGATTTTTGTACTGTGTCTATGCGGGGTTTGTTGTAAGTGAAAGTGACCTCGGAATAGACGTGAGTAACCAGGCATTCTGAAATGGGTCACTGGAACCCAACAGAGCTATCACCTTCCAACTCCCGGGCTAAAGGTGTTTGTCGATTCGACAACAGTTCGTTTAACTGCAAACATTTTTCTTCCATAAAAACACTGCCGGACGGTGGGCGTTGGATTGTACACACATTAAAAAAATATGAAAACTACAAGAAACGCACTTTGAAAAAATCACACAACTTGAGTAGACGTAATGGTTTGTTGCAGTATCTTCAAGTTCTATTGAGGGTATTTCAAATATCCGTTATGAATACTAATACGAGTCAATCAAAATAACATAATATTACATGTCCTTCATAAATTATATTGCTTGCGCGCCATTTCCCGTCAAAATTACAAGATCATTAATGTATACTGAAGGAGCTGCTCCTCTCTTGTTCGTATCATATACGCTTCAGTTATGTTTTGACTCTAGGCTGTCATTGACGTGTCAACTTTCTTTTGCCTCCTGCGGCAGTAAACTGATGTGCACATTTTTAAATCGGCTATAATTTGCACACTATTACATCTGAGTTTCACTACGCTTCTGGGCAGGAAAAAGATCACAAGAGATAAAAGATCATAATTTTATCTTCTAATATTGTTCCGCAATGCAAAAGAGGAATATTGATTTTGATTTTGATGATAACAATAGAGCCTACCACATACATGTACCAATTATAACATGAACCCCTGATTATAAAGCTGGGGTAAAAATATACAATCATGGAAATTCATTTTTCTATCAAGCATTCGTTTCAAGTATTTATTTTACATCTATCGGACATTTACATCGTCTTGAAATATTACATTAACTTGAAATGTGTCGTAATTGATTACGGTCCAAATTTAATTTGATTGGTGTAGTTTTCCATGCAACAGATTATTATATCATTAGGGCTGCTCCATTTATGTGCATTCTGTTAGTCATAAATTCACACGATTATTTCTAAGTGTGTATATACACATCACACACCCCCCCCCCCCACACCCACACACACACACACACACACACACACACACACACACACACACACACACACACACACACACACACACACACACACACACACACACACACACACACACACACACACACACACACTAAATAGAACTACAAACATGTGTTTAAAACAGGCATCAAGAAGCATTTGTGTTTGCATTTTTTGTAGTAGCACGTGGAAAATGTAATTTTATGTTCCTCAACTTATTTGTAGGTCATGTCACGTTAGTTATTATTTCGAGTTTTTAAGGTCTTGTAAATTTAAGGATTTCGCTATTTTAGAGTTTCAATCATCTAAGATCGCAGCGGAACAGGCAAATAGCGGCATTTAATTGTTATATGTACATTATGTAGTATTTCTTTACAACATCGTATTATTTCCATCCAACAATAAATTAAAATTTATAAATGTTAGTCTTGTAAAATTCCAATAGATTTGACAAACTTTTTCAGGATACCTCAAATCAAGATTTTGGTGAATTGCTGCTATCGCTGAAAACGAACGAAAACGTGCTTAAGCGCGACCACAGAACTCTACACTTTAACATTTTACAACATTTCTTGCATTTCAGGATCAACCGAATGAAGATCATATATTATAGATACGAATGCTTGTAGTATTTTTCATTTGCATACATACATACATACATACATATATACACTATTATATAAATATTTCATGGGAATGGGAGGGACCATCAGGGCACCCGATTGAAGCACTCTGGATGGGGAGAGTGGGAATGCCAACTCCCCATTGCTAACAGTTTGTGAATAGAGGGCGGGTTCTTCTCCCCGCCCTTTGGGGCATCCTCATGTTAGATAGCTCGCTCTTATGACCAATTGTTCAATCTTGTTGTTGGAAAGAGATTCTTTATATCCCTGTGGATACGTATAAGTGATGTTGCATATCGATCCACCCAACTCCTTTTTGGCCCTTCATACAATGGCATGATTAGGATAATCAGTGGTTATTAAAGCTTGATCAAGTCTAACAGAGAGGAGAGCCCATTGCTGTCGGACTTAGTTTCCGTGCTACAATGGGTGGTAGTACATATCATACATCATACATCATACATCATCTTGTAGATTTAAGGACAGACGTAATTACTTTCTACCGGGCCGCTCCGTTTGTGTGCACGCAAGTAAACTTTTATTTACATGATTTTTTCTAAGAGTGTGTATAGGGCCAAGAACATGAATATCCTAATCGAAATGCATCAGCTTTACGTAGTTATTTATTTTACTAAGATGTCTGTTTCAGAAAAATTGTAAGTCCTGATGACACAAGATTAAACAATTCAGTCAAGAACATCCTTCAACTGTTACGATAACCATTTAAGCCACATCTCGTTTATAATGTTAATTGAAGTTAACGTGCACTTGAAAACCCTACATAAAAAAACAATAAAAAGTTCATTTTCATCAGCAAACCGTCACGCCATGCAACTAATTTGACGCCAACGCATAAAGTTTTACTACAGCTACCGTCAAGCTCTGTGCTCGAACTCCCTAGAATGTTCCACAAGCAGCTGCATACATGTGTTTTCACAGCTCATTTGATCCATTTCTCCTAATGGAATTCCCACAAATTTAGAACAGTTCTCTCAGTGTTCGACTGGTTGCTACTGTAACCACATCTCGAATTCCACTCACGACGCATTCCACGACGTCCTTCAGCAGGGTTAATCCAATTTGAGCAACAATTTATCAGCAACGAATATCAAATTGTAGATTCTTGCTATTGAGCTTTTCTTACTGAAAATGGCAATGAGTAAAATTATTTTTGTTTCGACCCTATCAAGTTGAAAATGATGTAGGGTAAAACACAACTTTGGTATTAGCAGCAATTTTTGGCAAATTAAAATATTATCTTATTTATCTCGATATGAAATAGCAAATCATACGTTTGGCTTGTTTAGTTATAAGCTCAATAGTTATTAAACAATATTTTTACTTATGTAATATAAACTGCACACTACCAAAATGTCATGTAAATTTCTGTTTCCTGAGACCGACACATGCAAGCATCCTTTAGCACATAAAAATGAGTTGAAAGAGATGAGAAAATAAATTCAATCAAACACATCTTTCGTCGAATTGCGTATGTGTCAGTTTCAGGAGACATAATTTTACACGAATTCTTTGTTTACGTTCCCCGACTTTTTACAAACATGAATTACGTCTCGTGTAAAATTCATAATTTATAAGTGTGTGTCCTGCTTGAAAACAATCCGAAATAGAAATCTCATCTTAAGCACAGTTTCATACTCAAAATAACTTGATAATTGATGATAATGAAACGATTCAGTGTTGATAACTAAATTCGTCATGATAGAGTCCAAAATGATATCTATAATAGAAGAACTTGTTAATAAAATGATACCAGTTTGTTATTTTACTTTGGTATACGGAACAGATCGTTATCATATTTATCCAAACCACGACTAGCTAAAAGTCTCAGTAAGGAAAAATGGAATGTATAGTCGTTAGTAAATTGACCAATGATTGACTGGAACGCAACTTTTGTCCAGAAAAAAACGAATAATTTTCGCTCCAAACATCGCATCGCCTGGAATGTGCCTCTTACAGCGCCATTTCATCAAACTCGAGCCACATTGGAAGAAGTGGAAGCTCGTTCGAGGGTGCACCAACTTTGACAATCCCGACACTCGCCCCATGTGCGCAGCTGATGGATTGGAGCCACACTTGTGAGGGTCTTACAGGGCCAAGCTTTTACGATTCCCAGTTTCGTCTGCCGGCTTCGAGATCCCTCGCGGTTGCCTTCTGCACTCTCAAGCAGCTCGGTTTCATCTTGCTCCCGGCATGACGTTTTCAAATGAAAGAGTGCCTCTTAATTGAAAATTTCCTTCAAGCTAAAACAAAAGCCAACGAGAAGTCAAGTCGCTTTCATTCGTTGTTGGCATGCTGCGTGGTAAGTAAGAGGAGGTGGAGCTCAAGCTAATCCCGCGGGGTCTTGCCGAGCGCATTGTTTTCTTTCATGTGGTAACGAAATGGGGTTTTCGAACAAGTTCTCGGTTATCATATTCAGTCGATTTTCTTTGTCTTGAAGGTTTATTTCGAATGCTTTGGGCCACGTGTTCCTTTTATTATGGAGTACGAATTCGGAAATAGCCCGATAAATCGTAACTACTTATTACTAAACCATATTTATCATAAATTTGTTCCAAGTTCTATTAGAACCACGTTACTGTGCTACACTGACGCCTCAACCCCTGACAACCTTGACTTGAACTGGCGTATTTCTCATAAGACGGTTTCACGTGTGGTTGTATTTCAAATTAGCCACAAATGCCTCTAAGGCTGCTGCTGCTGCTGCCACCCGTCAGTGCTTTTGCCACATCGAGGATGTAAAAGCATGAAAGCGTTCCAGCTGGAGAACACCCACGATAAGAGCACATTTGCCAAATCTTCATAGAACATTACATTTTCTATCATTTTCGAAGGTTCTTTTTTTCATTCGTGGCTCGTGGCGGGCGGATTTCTGCAAATGATGATGGTAAGGCTGGCGGTTCCATCCAAGTGGCATTTCATCAAACTAAAATGTTCCACTTCATCGAGCTTGGTTTCCCGCTTTATTGTGTTCTCAGAACTCGCCTTGAGCAAAATGGCAATGATGAGGGTTGTTGTTTTGTGTGGCCTTATTTCGTAAAGGTTACTCGGGAACAAACAGTGAAAATGGGACTAGTGTTGTACTAGCGATTTTCACTGAAAGGGTGAACCCAGGCTTTAGGTATAAACCAAAGAGATAAATGCTGACGACACAGCTGAGGACAGATTTTTATGAAACTTTGTCCACGCGTAGAGTTTATGGACATATGAACAAATTTTATTATTTAAACCAGGGTTGCCAGTATATCCGGAAAACCTCTGTTGAAATTTTCCTAACTGATGATGATGATGATGTAACACTACCATTTATTCTAGCAAGGCAACTTTTCTTAGCAATGGAATCCGGGAGCTCGAAAGTGATAGCTCTACTGCAGATCCAGTAACGCATTTAAGAATGTCTGGAGAGTCACGCCCATTCCGAGGTTACTTTCACGTACAATAAGCCCCGCATGTAAATATTACCGATATCATTGGATAAGGGCACTGAGCTTCCAGATTTGGAAATGTAAAATTTCCAAACCAGGCACGTATTTAGTATTATTTGAAAATAGGATTAGGATATAGGATGGTATATAGTTATAATTAGATAGATCTCACCTATGGCCGCCTTCTTAATAACACTACCTTGTTCATTCGTAAAGATAAAAAAAATCGTAATTTATTTCATGCACTCATGACAAAATAAGTGCACAAATTTTCGTTACTAAGCCGCCTGTTAGCTAAGCAACCTGCAAACCAAAACTCTGTACACCAGGCAACTCTATATAAAATTTCCAAACTGCTGAAGATCATCGATTCATTCGCGACAAAGCGGATAAAACACTCGAACTTAATAATTTATGTCTGGGTGTTACAATACTACCACTAACTAACTAACAAAACTAAGCTGATGTAACTTTTCTTCCGGGTGCGGGGGCGAAGCACAAAAATAAAAATAAAATGGGGAAATACAACCGACAATCACACATTTCGGGAGGCAATCGATTGTATTCACTATTTCTTACACAAAGTACGCGGAAATGTCATGATTTCACTGTTTGTTTATGTTAAATTACGAATTATAGTTTGATTTTTTTTTTTCTTGAAAACCAGATCATCAAGCTGTTGTATGAAAGGCCAAAAACGTTTGGGCGAGCCCGTAAGCAGAAATACATACGCGAAACCCTCTCCAAACCCTCTCCTTCCAAAAGTAAGTTCACACTCACAGCACTAGAGTCGAACCCTCGATTGACAGAACAAACCCGATGGATGTGGTCGAAGACCCCGCCCTCGTTCGTTATGGTTATTTGTTCGGTTGGGCGCCTTCCTTACCTTGAAGACATGAAGTGTGGCCCGCGTAATTGTCTGCTAGATGAACAAGGATTTGAAGAAAGAGTGGACGAAAGTGTGAAAGAAAGAGGGCGCAAGTGTTGCACAGGATTTAATGGGTAGCGTTAAGTCCAAGGTGCGGGCATTTAGCCTAGGAGAGGAGGTTAAATACACCAACTTTGCAAACATTTATTTCCTGAGAGTTTCAAAAATATCCGACTTAAAATGAATTTTTGGTGATCTTTTTTGGCTGTTGCATTTTTTTCGAGTACAATCTTCAAATGACCCAAGTGTTATTCTATTCGAAAGTTGTTTGAGCAAATATTGCTATATATGAAGCCTGCCTTGTAATATTTTATAAATCTAAAGAAACATTTTACCTCATAAAAAGCACCTGGAAATATTTGTTAATGCCGTACCTGAAAAGAAAAAAGATGAAAAAGTATTAGCGTTCTGCCAATCTAAATCAGGTGTTTCGAAATATAATCGACGGGCGATGTGACAGTTAATTGGCTGAACACAGTTTATTTCATATTAAAAAATAATCTCTCTGGAACGTTCATTTTATAGAGAAAAAAATGGCTATTAAACTCACATTTGTATTAGGTGCGCAACTTAGTTCTCGCTGTTTTTTTGATGAAAAAGGAACTTTATTTTGAAAACAAAGGTTACACACGAATTATTCAAAGTATTGCCCATCACTAGCTACGACTTTTTCCCATCTTTCTGGTAGAACGTGAATACCATTTCGATAGAACTGTTCGTCTTTTGATGCTATCCAAGAATCAAGCCATTTTGAGATGTCATCATATGAGTGGAATTGCTGACCAGTGAGACCATGTGCCATCGAACGGAACAAGTAATAATCGGACGGTGCAATATCAGGAGAATATGGCGGGTGGGGTAGGACTTCCCATTTGAGCGTTTCCAAGTAGGTTTTCACGGGTTTCGCAACGTGAGGTCGAGCGTTGTCATGCTGAAGAATCACTTTTTCGTGTCTGTGCTCGTATTGTGGCCGTTTTTCGTGCAGTGCTCGGCTCAATCGCATCAATTGAGTTCGATACCGTTCCCCGGTAATGGTTTCGTTTGGTTTCAACAGCTCATAATAAATAACACCAACTTGGTCCCACCAAATACACAGCATAACCTTCGCAGCGTGAATATTCGGCCTAGGCGACGATGTTGAAGCATGCCCGGGCAGTCCCCATGAATGTTTCCGTTTTGGGTTACTGTAATGAATCAATTTTTCATCACCCGTCACAATGCGATGTAGAAAACTCTTCCTTTTTTGCCGCTGGAGCAATTGTTCACAGACGAAAAAACGTCAACATAGACGCTCAACATCTCTTGGCTTCAAATCGTAAGGAACCCAAGTTCCTTGCTTTTGAATCATTCCCAACGCATGCAATCGCTTAGAAACGGCTTGGCGGGAAACTCCTAATCCTGAACCAAGCTCTTCTTGCGTTTGACGTGCGTTTGACACGGATCCTCAGCGAGCAATGCCTCCAATTCGGAGTCTTCGAAGTTTTTTGGCCTTCCTTCACGCGGACGATCATCAACACTGAAATCACCGTTTTTGAAGCGACGAAACCAATCACGACACGTTGTTTCACTCAGAGCAGCATCACCGTAAACTTTTTGGAGCTCTCGATGTGCTTCAGCCGCCGTTTTCTTCGAATGAAAGAAGAAAATCAACACTTCCCGCAAATGACGATTATTTGGCACGAAATCAGACATCTTCAAACAACCAAAATATATAACACTAAACCAAAATCACTGATTTGGCAAAGCGGTTTGTTTACCATATGTCTGAGCTTGGTTTATGACGCTTGAGTTGTACAACATTCGACCAGCACTTACTACTGGCGCCATCTATTGCTAAACAGCGGGAACTTAGTTGCGCAGCTAATACTTCCATTGAAATTTTATCTCTTATATTTGAAATGATCTATTCTGTTATCAGCTTTCCCAGGACTAGTGGGATATTTATACATATCTAGCTTTTATTTATTTTTTCAGTAACAATCCATTCAAGTTTGAAATTTGAATAAATACTAAAATCCTATTTAGTATAAAAATTAGAGAATACCTGCCAAATATTCACACACAAGAATTTGTTTTAACGTTGTTGATAGATTCATGATAGCACTGGTTTTGTCGCCCATGATAGTATGTTTGCAAAAACATAAAGGCTGCGAAAAAAACAAAAACAAAAAAAAAAAACAGATGGGAAGCTCTTACCTCAAAAATGGACCATAAAAAAAAATCCAGCTGTAATAGAGTTATAGTGCTGCTTCTGTCAAAATCTTATAATTTTTATGCACATCACGTCACCAATCATTTCGTTTTCCGTTATTACATTTCACGGGTTTGTTGGAAATGACCATACAGAGTAGTTGGCATAATCTTTGGCGTAGTAGAGAATGAAAATCTTGTTCCTCCACTACCAGCTTGAATAGCAGAGGTCCACACAATTATAACAGTGGTTTTTTTTTCACTGACGTTGTATACACGGCTTGTCATCTTCGTGACAAAAGTAGCTGCTTGCATAAATCCACGTTTAATTATTTTTATAGCAAACTGCACTTTTCCTTGCACTTTTTACAAAATTTTAATTAATTAAATACATAATTTTACGCCGCTGAAAATATCCACTTGTCAGATTTAAAGAGAAGTCTAACGATTGTCCGGAAATTGACTATTCTTCTTTTTCTGCTGTTGTTATATTTCCCCACAACAATTAAATCACTATCTTTTCATCCAGTTTGGTATAATTACACACGCGAAAAGCAAAATAAAGAGAAAACTCCAGAATCAAAGCGCACTATCACATGCATATAATTTTCACACCTGAAAATAGCCAATTCCTTCGAAAAAGGCGTTCGCGCATTTTATCACTTTTTTGTTAACCCAAGGACCAACAGACTTTGAACTGTATCGCTTTATTCTCACACTGTTGTCCAGCGACACACCAATGCACTACAAAAATTGAAACAATGGTCTGGTTGCGCGCTTGGGCGCCTGGATGGGCCGGTTGTTCCGAATCTCCAGTCAGCCAGACTTCTGCCTTAAGTTTGAGACTAACCTTTAACCGCACTTTAACGCCCGTGAGTGTAACTTCAACGTTCAGATCTAATTTGTCTTAGGTACCGAAAAATGTTTTATATCACAAATTTTTCATTTATTCTGTTCGCGTTAGAATATTTTGTTTTCAGATTCACTGATTATCGCAGTCCATGCTTCCGGCTTTTTTCAAATTGGCAAACAATACCGATAATAAACAAAATTGGATTAAAATTCGGAAATTTGACGGGAGAAAAAAATTTGCTTCCATCGTCTAGCAAAGCACACTTCGATCTAAAGGGTGATACGGTCAAAATTTGGTCAAGGGAAAACGCGTGTAAATCGGTGAAATCGTTTATTTAAAAAATCAAATTAAATTTCTTTTTCAAGTTCAATTAGTATAAAATTCAGGAAAAATATTCAGTTAGGCTTCCGCTTTTCCAAATCCGAATTGCCGGGCCTTACGCTTGACCCCTGCCATCAGATTTTGTACAGCCACCTTGTCCACCTTCTTCGCCGCAGAAAGCCAGTTTGCCTTGAACTGCTGCTCGTCCTTAGCAGTTTTTTTGGTCTTCTTTAGGTTCCGCTTGACAATAGCCCAGTATTTCTCAATTGGGCGGAGCTCTGGCGTGTTGGGAGGGTTCTTGTCCTTGGGAACCACCTGCACGTTGTTGGCGGCGTACCACTCCATGGCCTTTTTACCGTAATGGCAAGATGCCAAATCCGGCCAAAACAGTACGGAACAACCGTGTTTCTTCAGGAAAGGCAGCAGACGTTTATTCAAACACTCTTTCACGTAAATTTCTTGGTTGACAGTCCCGGAAGCTATGAAAATGCTGCTTTTCAAGCCACAGGTACAGATGGTTTGCCAAACCAGATATTTCTTTGCGAACTTTGACAGTTTCGTGTGCTTGAAAATATCTGCTACCTTTCCCTTCCTTTTGCCGTATAAAACTCCTGTCCCGGAAGCTGCTTGTAGTCGGCTTTGACGTAGGTTTCGTCGTCCATTACCACGCAGTCAAACTTCGTCAGCATCGTCGTGTACAGCCTCCGGGATCGCGCTTTGGCCGTCGTATTTTGTTTATCATCGCGATTTGGAGTCACTACCTTCTTGTAAGTCGATAGTCCGGCTCGTTTTTTGGCTCGATGCACGGTTGTAGACGATACACCCAGCTTATTTGCGGCATCTCGGAGAGATAGGTTAGGGTTTCGCTTGAAACTACCGGCAACTCTCTTTGTCGTCTCAGCGGCTTCCGGTTTTCGATTTCCCCCCGATCCAGACTTCCTGGCTGTCGACAAACGTTCCCCAAACACTTTAATTACATTTGTAACGGTTGATTTGGCAACTTTTAGCGATTTTGCCAACTTTGCGTGCGAGTAGCTCGGATTTTCGCGATGCGCGAGCAAAATTTTGATACGCTGCTCTTCTTGCTTGGACGGCATTTTGACAACTGAAGAGTGAATTCCAAAATCAAAATAGGAGCAACATTCTACACACACACACCTTCAAAATGAGGGGTGTTCAGGTTTTTTAAATGCAAAATTGAAAGAAATACGTCAAGTTGATATTGACCAAATTTTGAAATAATTAAAAAATAAATAATATAGTTAAGGGGTTATTTTTGTTGGTGTTGTGTTTATGGATTTGAACTGAAACTTGCCTTCAAGCTAGAGCTAAGCAGTAATGGCAGACCGAATGTGATAACCCTCTTTGAAGCTGCGAGATCCATGAATCACGTTTCGAAACTCTCACAAAAGAAATCTGAATTTCAAAAGCACCGTTCTGGGAATAAAAGCACAACTTAGTTTGGAAAACGTTCGCCGAAGAATTTCAAGTGCCTGCAAATGTGAGAAATCTAGCCAAACCTTGGAAAAGGGCCTATATTTTAAGTCAGAACAATGGATTGACTCGTTTGGGAAAATCGACCGGTTGCTCGGATAACGTACCTTGATTGCCATTTAAAGACATTGCTTACGTTCAGTTCAGAGTCTGCTTCGCATGTTTGGCTAGAATTCATCTGGCTCTTGTGTTTCATGCAACTGAGTAGGAATCCAACAATGGATGCGAGCCACCAAGCGTAGTCGGGTTGAGAATGACTTTTCCCGGAAAAGTTTTCCGATAACCTTCACCGGCTGCGTTAGTTGCTATCCTACAATTCAGAATGTGAAATCGAAACCCACGACAAAAGGGCTCAGCTTGCGAACACCAACAGCCACCGCTCCATCCGTGGAAACGTTTGCTATAAATTATGAAATAATAGTTATTTATATTTATATTTATAGCACTCGCCTTTCAACTGTATAGTTGCCCATCGGTGATTTATCCGGGACCCTGGACAGGCCCTGAATGCAGCAGCGTTCGCTCGCTCGCTGAATCCCTGATAGAGATGCAGTTTGGTGCACGTACAGGCAGCTTCCAGCTCAGAGTCCTAGCTAGTGTCGTTCCCGTAAATAAACACGGCACATAAAAAGATCCTGTAGTAGTAGCAACCATCCCTTTCGAATTCAGAGAGAGAGAGAGAAAGTAGTTCGTTGTTGCTGCCATTGCTGTTGTTGTTGGGATTATTTATCTGGTGTGAAGGCAGACACGTATCCTGCAGCAGTACTCTCGTACCGTCACGTGTTTGTGTACATAAAATGTAAAATGCATGGCTGCTCTTTGCAACAAGCGGCTCTCTTGCAACCGAAGAGCACTTCATGTAGGCTGGACTTTGGTACTAAGTGTAGGTGACTGCCTCATCGTGGTTGAAGTAGGACGATCTAAACCATACGAAAGTTGAAATTTAATTAGCCGCTAGAATTCTTTTCCCATCGTGAAGGTCCTACTTTAATGGGATTTTATTTTAAAATTGATTATTGTGGGCACTGCCATAGTCTGTGCGCTGATAACAAAGTATGTGTTAAATTTATAATATCAGCAGCTGAGTTCCGGTGATAAATTTCGACGAAAAGAAGAAATTTCTCCATGTAAGGTAAACACTTCAATAGTTGCGGTACGTAAGCAGATTTAGGCTTCATACACAACTATCAATGCGTTAACCCTATGGGATGAGAAGAAAGACAATTCAAATCGAACTTCAGCTGCAGGTAATGAAATCAAATTAGGCTGGTCTTATCCATGAAGGTATAACCCAAACTCAGTTTAATAAATTGTAGAAGATGGAAGCACAGCTAGATAGTTTTATAAAAACATCGATAGAAAGTAAAGAATAACGCACTTTCCATAGAAAATTCTAAGGGCGGCAAGATACGTAAAATATAAAACGCTAAAGTTATGAAAGCTGGGTCGAACAAAGAAAACCACTTAGCGTTCAAGAAGCGATATCTCGAAGTGCACAAATTCCGGATAAATTGAGCAGCTTTATTCGCTGGTGATGTGGTGTAGACTTCATGGCAGATTCCACTATCCTGTTCTCTAAGGCTAGTACCCTAAAATGCCCAGTAAAGGCAAATAAATTAAATCATACCCATTATTTTTATGGAATAGTGTAAATTCTTGCAGTGAAGGAAGCAAACGCTGCTCTTCCAATAAATCAAATCAAACTAGTGATCCGTAATTAAAGATTTAATAACAATAGGGTATGTGTCCTTTGCGATTTTATCTCTAAGATAATTAATTTGGTAACAATTCAAACCAGTTATGCAAAAAAAAAAACGAACTGATTTCATCTACAGATATAAATTTCTTCAAAAGTATCCATTTGCTTCACAGCGACATGTTAACCACAAAAATTCGCAAGTATTCCCAGCAATCAGGACATTCTGTTGCAATTCAGATCACAGAATCCAGTAAAAGGACATTATCAAAAGACAAGCCAATATCCGATCCTGCCCGCTACAGAGCCAGTGCAGTTCCAACACTAATGGAGCCGCCAGCTTAGTTTAGGGCTGGCCAAGAATATCTCACCAGGGATGTCAAGAATGTTTCCAAACCGAAAAAATCCTGGACCGGCATTAGTCAAACTTTTACTTTCAACCACAAAAGAATTGACGAAGAATTCCCCGACATTCAGCCAGACAACTCGCGACTATTTCATAAGTACCATCTAAAGCATCAAAGGCCAATTTTTGTTTTAAAGAATTCAAAAAGAAGTCCATCATATCTGTGTACCGCGCGCGAGGCTCAAACAATTGTAGACTACTCTCTTTATTTTTTTTAAACTAACACAACATTATACAAATTTCCATCATCATCACTGTGACGAACAAAATAGTGAGTATTGTAGTATTGTAAACGTGAAAAAATAAAATTTAAAAAATAAAATAGCCAACTCATTATAATCCGTTTGTAAAGAACTTCGTCAGATACATTCTTCATTTTTACAAAAAAAGCAACATAAATGTACAAGAAATGGTCCACACAAAATAATCCGTTTTATGATAGTAAAACTTTGTCAGGTACAATCTTCATAAATATTTGAAAAAAAAATTTCGCTTGCTGCTCAGAATACAGTTTTAACGTGTGAAATACATAGTCTTTTAAATTCTGAAAGTGTTGGTGCACGTTTAATGTGTCTTGGCATCGAATTGAAAACATTTATTCCTTTAAAATATAATGAGTTTTGTGAAGCACATGTCAAGAAATTCGGTGTTCTTATTTCATCCGCGTTTCTAGTATTTTATTTATGAAAATCACTTCCTCTTTCTATTCGATCACACAAATATCGAGGAAGCAAACCATTAACTACTTTAAAAATGAGCACCATAGGTAAATACACAATTCTTTGCTTCACTGATAGCCATTGTAAAGCGTCTAACATAAAAGTCGAGGAAGTGAATCTGTTACATCTTAAAATCAAGCGCATTATTTTATTCTGCAAACGCTGTAACCTCAATATTTGTGTTTGGTTGGCCAAGAATAAAATGGAAGGGCAAAACTCTAAATGAGGGGAGATGATTGATTTGTATAGCTGTATTTTACTGCAAGTAGTTAAATCGTTTTCTAATCGGCATAGAATTCCATACTTCGTGGCAATTTTCTTGATGACATTGTCAATGTAAGCGTTGAACTTTAGTTTGTCATCAATAATCACGCCAAGATATTTAATCTCCCGAACGCGATCAATTGTCTCACCATCAATCGTAACTGAGACATTCTCATTTACTCGATTCTGTGAAATTACCTTAAATTTTGTTTTACTTATATTCAATTTCAATTGCTTACATTTCAACCATCTACTTAGAAAACGCAAATCTTCGTTCAAATGGATAACGGCTTCATTTAAATCTTTAGCTGCAATGAATAACACAGTGTCATCTGCAAACAGATTAATGTCACAGAATCGTAAAACACGTCGCATGTCATTAATATACATAATAAACAAAAGGGGCCCTTATACATTTCCCTGGGGCACACCCAGGTTATTCCCCACGGGACTGGAAACAGAATCATTAAAAACAGTCCTTTGAGTTCTGTCAGACAAATAGCTTTCAAACCATCTGTATGCAGTACTCGAAATTCCAAAGCGCTTTAATGCTTTCAACAACAAGGGCCTAGAAATTGTTTCAAAGCGCGTTTCAGATCCAAAAAAACAGCAAAAATTGTTTGTTTACTCTCTAAGTTATCTTTCCATTTTGCTAATACTAAATTTAACGCGGTTTCACAAGAATGGCCTTCCCGGTAGCCAGATTGTTCCGAAATCAACAAAGAATTACTATTCAAATATTCTAACAACTGGCCTTTCACAACGAGCTCTAAAATTTTCTCTAATGTGTGCAACATGGTGATAGGACGAAACACTTCGGCTTTAATCGTCCCAGCAACCTTTTGAATCGGAACAACCAACGATTCTTTCCACACTTCAGGCACGTGCCCAGTTTGCAATGATTCATTAATAAGGTCCAGTAAAGTGTGACCAATGACATGAAAGCAATCTTGAATAACTCTAGCATTAACATTATCTACTCCAGCCGTTTTTCCTAAGGAAAATCAAATATTTCTAAGCTCATCTATTGTGATCGGGTGAAAACTTTCAAATCTGCAATTAATATTAACTGGCCTCTTTAATTCATCAGGTTCATCGACCAATTCAATTGATTGGTTGATCAATGAAACGCTATTGACGAAATAATCATTAAACTTAGATGCAATTGCTTGTTCAGACTGTTCTAATGTGCCTTCAAAAGTTATGACCGCGGTCTGCAATTGCTAGGTTTCAATAATGATTTCAAAATTTTCCATAACTCTCTGCTGTTGTTTTGATGTTGATCAATTTTCCTCTGTATATATTCACAACGAGTTTTTTTTTTATGGATTGTGAATATTTATTCCGCGCGATTGTGTACTTATTCCAATGATTATCACTATTAGATCTACAAAACTTTTTGTGCAATTTATCCCTCTTGCGATATTCGTAAATTCTAACTACTTTTATATCATTTATTGCGATGTTTTCATTTTGACTTTTCAAATAGTCTATGAAAACATCGGAGGATAGTTGACGGCTCATGCCCACTACTTTCAATCATGGCACCGACGTGGGAACAACAGCACTATAATTTTCACCCAGATTGCTTTCAATACCATTTTTCACATTAGTTACATTTGCTCCGATGGCACATTCAACAATAATGGCACCATCTTTTCCATTCCTAAAATTACTAATTTTGTGTGTTTTTGGATCTAAATTAGTTTTCACAAAATTACGTGTATCATCGCAAGCTTGTTTGGACTCTTTTGGTTTGATCACAATGACCGGACGAGCCTTACGATTGCTTTTTTTACTACTATTACCTTTAATATTACTATTTTGTTTACTTTTATCATTCACATTTTGAAAAACATGAATTGCATCGTTATCGCTTGTTTGAATTTTACGCTTTTTGTCAATTTGCAACAGATCGGATTCGAAATGAATTGTCTCAGACCGCGCGCGGGCATCATTCATTACAGCTAAACTTTTTCGCACATTAATCTCCAAAACTGAACTTGCCATAGCATCAAATTTCTCACAGATTAATTTATCAAAAGACTTATTTATACTTTGTCTCAAATGTTCAATCCCGTTTTTCAACGCGTCGTCTATTTGGGCAGAAATTTGATCTCGCATGCAAGTGATCGAGTCCGAAAGTTTTTTCATACCTTCCTCCAGCCTTTGGCTCAGCCTATTATGCAACGGTCGATCAATTTTTTTATTATAAGTCATAAAGTTTTTAAGCTGTTAACGAGATTCAACAAGTTATACACTCGCTAAGATAAGTTTGATAAGACATTTGGTAGTATGTAACACGAAAAATTACACAGCTCATTTGATAAAGTCAGAAACGTTCGGGGGATATGAATTTAATGTCGATCTGTAAGCACCAAATTGGGTCTATTCATGGATGCAACTTCGTCCCATTCGATGGATTTATTACTAAGGGCAGGCTTCGTACGTTTTTTTTTCTTGTTTTATGAATTCAGGAATTGCCTGCTGTATTCGCTTTACTAACACAAAATTTCCCAAAACAAACTAAAATAAAACTGCTTCGAAACACTTAAGTGATGTTTGTACATGATTTATCAGCTATTTAATAATGAAAACATTTTTTTAATTAGTTCGTTTATTTGTAAGGCTCAGACGTGCGTGACACTTTGCGGAGCCGATATTCAATTTTGTTATTTACAATGGTTTGCTTTATGGTGTTAGTAGATGGGGCACCAATTACTCGTGGCTGGCTCGAGGTTAATGGGTCACATTATCGCTTGGAAGGGACTAGGCAGGTAACTTATTTAAGTTAATAATTGCTGCTCATGGCTGCGACTGCAATCAAGTCCTCGGTTCCTATAGCCCATTTCAGGAGCTGGGCGCAGATGGTTGACCAATAGCTTGCTGGGCAGGTACAAATAGCACGGAAACAAGAGGAAAGTATAGCTGGGGCGATAACGAAAACATTATAATTAATTCAACTATGATTTTGTTCCTTCTGTTTGTTATTAGATGAGCCATATGAATATAAACAACCGCAAATACATGCATTAAATTGTAGCAATCACAACCTTTTTACTACGTTATTGATACAACAGGCCATAGTTGGGAACATACACAAAAATATGTCCCCAACATTGGGTCTACATTTTCTTGTAAAATTATTGTTAGTTTAGTTATGTGAACAGTTAGTTTGTAACGTGTTACTATTTTCTGTGTATCCAGACTGGATTACTCGGTTTATCGATTCAATTAAGCCAAATTTAGATCACTTGAAAATCGTGGAGATCATTACGCGGAAGTGAACAACTATACGTTGATTAATATTGTCTCAATTGCTTTGGATTACATTGGTCATCCTGATAGCAACATGATTTTGTTGATTATCACTAAGTTAATAACATATTTGGTACATAGGCCGAATGAAGGTGCTAGGCTATCATTACATCCCGTTATCCTAATTTACTTATTTAAAACGACGTCCCATGGTCTGGGTTTCTGCAGACAATTTAACCAATCCATCTCGTCTGTTAGGAATATTTTTTCTTGTACCATCCATGACAATCGGTTTGTGATTTTTCCATGCCAAAATTAACTTCAAGACAGTAAGAAGCTTTAGGTTTCCAGAGAAGTACCCTGCGATAGGTTAGTTGCAGTACAAAATCCATTTCCACCGCAGATACGGTTAAAGTTGAGAGAAATAACCTAGAATTTTATAAATTTGAATGGAACAATCATCTTTTTTATAAATGTTCAACATTTAAAATTTGTTTTTTCTTTTTTTGATAAACCCATTTCAAAATGTCTCACACAGATGCTCACAGATACCTCGAAAATATATTCATTGATGTACCGCTTAGTGCATCGTCAATCAAGGCAACTGTAGGCTCTTTTTTCCGTCATCCACAACTTTTAAAATACATACTTAGAAATTATGAATTTTACACGAGACGTATTTTATGTTTGTAAAAAATCGGGGGACGTAAAGAAAGATTTCATGTAAAATTACGTCTCGTGAAACTGACACATAAGCAATTCGACGAAAGATGTGTTTGAATAAATTTATTTTCTCATCTTTTACAACTCATTCTTATGTACTAAAGGACGCTAGCATGTGTCGGTCTCAAGGGACAGAAATTTACATGACATTTTGGTAGTGTGTAGGGTTTTTCTTAACCATTGAGCACTCGCGCTGTTGTACTGAGTAATGTATCGAAAATAATCTATCCACGTACATTTGCGTTGTACGCGTGGCTTTGTGATGGATTCAATGCGTTCATCATAGTATGCTGTGCGTTTGACTGTCATCTTTCGTTTATTTACTTGTTTTCACGTTTTAAATTCTTCGTTTTCAAAATGTCAGGCATTGAAAAAGACGTGAAAATTATGGTTTTGGACACATCTCCACGTGAAAAGGGTGTAGCTAACGGCAATTGGCGAAGCGCTTTGGATTTCATCACGCGAGTGCAAAATCCGCCATAACCAAGTTTGAGGAACACTGTTATTTGGATGAACTGCCAG